>JBBMKD010000053.1:59100754-59199186 GCA_037834095.1 Argya squamiceps | reverse complement strand
CAGTGTCAAGATTATTTTCATCTCAGGAACGTTAAATTGGAAGGAACTTCAAGCACTAGATTCAGGTTTATGGAGGGTCAACATGTACACAGAAATCAATGTTGTTAAAACTAGAGAATGCTAACTTTTAACATAACTGATAAATTCCAAAAAGAGATGTAAAGTTTTAAAAGGAAATTTTCATTTAGAAATTAAGTTTTCTTCAATATTTCTGTGGGGGGAAGAAAGAAAACAAACCCCTTTAAGTTATAAATTAATGCTTACAGGAGTTTCCACTAATATATGATGCTATTAAACTTGCTTAATTTGCTTTCCAAGGCGTCTATTTATGGAGGTGGTTTGGGGGTTGAGGAGGAGGAGGGTTTGTTTGTCTGGGGTTTTTTTTGTAGTTTGCTTTTTGGAGTTTTTGTTTCTAAATAAGCTGCAGGATGCTGTGGTGTGGGCAGAAGCAGCACCTTTATTTCCTGCAAAGTTGCTGCCTGTCCACAAAGCCTTTGCATGAGCCAACCATCAGAGGTTGGCTTCAGGAACATGCAGAATCTGACACTTTTCCTTGCTGAACTTCATCTGATTGGTGATTGCCAAGTCCCCTAATTTGTCATCATCTCTCTGCAGGGCTTCCCTGATCTCCAGGGAATCAACAGCTCCTCCCAGTTTTGTATTGTCTGCAAACTTGCTCAGTATCCCTTCCAGCCCTGCATCCAAGTCATTAATGAAGATGTTGAAGAGCACAGGGCCAAGGATGGAGCCCTGCAGAGCCCCCCTGGTGACAGGTCCCCAGTCTGATGTCACCCCACTCACAGTCACCCTTGGTGCCTGACTCGTGAGGCAGTGCTCACCCAGTGCATGGTGTGTTTGTCCAGCTGGGTGCTCACACAGAGCATCCAGCCCCTGAACAGGAGGGGGAACATGGCCCAGCCTGGGCCAGCCAGGCAGCGATTCCCCCAGGGACAAACCAAACCCTTTCCCTTCATGCTCCACACAATACCAGTACTCCTTTCACTTGAAGGAGAAGTATCACAGGGGGAAGTGGATCCAGTATCAGCATGCTCATCTCTGTAAAACAGGTGGGGACACCTGCCAAGGACACAGGAACTGGGGCCAGAGGAAACTAAGCCATAGGATACAGCTACAAGTCACAGCATGGGTATTGCCCCAGCAATACCTGGTGTGGCCACAGCCCTGAGTTGCCCAGTTTTAGGTAGCTACATTTTACATTTTCCTGTAAAGATTTTTTTTTTTTAACCTCTGTGCATTTCCCAGAGTTATACAGCACTTCACATTGTAAGATGCCAGCATAACAAGTGACACCAACCCCTTCAAAAAAGTGTCCCTGATGTTTTTTATTCCATGTACAGTCTCCGAATACCATCATAATAAGTGCTTTGTAAAGGGCAATAAATAGGATCTACAGATTTTGACACCTGCTCGTGTAACAGGCACTTTTCAAAGATGAAGAACATCAAAATGTTCAGAAAATTGCCAGTGTCTCAAAACCTAATTCCCTAAAACAGAACCTGATGTAAGAAAGGCATATACTTTTGAGAGCTATTATCACTCACAAATCCCTTCTTTTGACCAAGGCAAAGATACTGAGTTAATGGATCTTTTATAAAATACACTTTCACTAAAAGGTTTTCTTGTGACAATTTCAAAGCCATTACAAGTGCAAAGTCCCTTACAGAAATTACTAGCCTTGATTGAAAGACTCAATTCTTAAAATGAATAATTATTTAATTTTTTTTAAGCATCACTCTGTCTTTATTTGTGTACCAACAAAAATGAAATTAAATGTTTTATAAAATATTCAAAGGCTTGTAAAATCATACAACAAAGACATTTTGACTTAAGCAGTGGTTAACATTCCTAAATGACAACAAAGTATTTATTCATCCAAAAAACATGGAAAACATCTTGGGACAAACAAGCAGTAATATTTTCTCAGGAACCAGTCACAAAGTACAATAATCTAACTAAGTACTAATGTACTCAACACAACAAAGCAAAGCACAACCCACAAATTTTACAGCTTTTATAAGTGCTTTCATCCTTGTTCTATCAGCCATCACATGGGACAGTTTCAGAAACACAACCAAAATTAAAGAATATTTAAAGATGGCCTGTGTGTAGGAAAATTTCTCCCTGGAGTGCCAGGTGATATAAACAACTTCCACTCCTCATTGCAGAGGAAAAAAAGAAAACAATGACAAATAGCATCTATATATTTACCCCTTTACTGCATCAGCTGCAGACCACCAGTGCAGTGACTCTTGATGTTGTCACTAGAATTTTGGTAAATAGCCATCAGATCTGTACATCACCAAGACACCTCCTGACACGTCTACAAGCTGTGGTTGCATGGTTGCCTGTACACTCAGGTGGAAACTGATGACTCATTTTCATAATTTTCATCACAGATAGGAAGAACAGTGACTTCCTTTGAAAAAATCAAGGGTGTGAAACTGGAGAACAAATATGATCTGGTTCAATCCAAGCCCCAGGAAATAAATAGCTAAGGAGTTCATAAACTGCATTCTGCCCATGGAATAAGCACATTCTTTTTAAGAGGGAAAAAGTACCTTTCATCACAGCTCAGAACCCTGAAGGTGACATGTAAAGGGGATAACAACCTCAGTTTTGAGTTCTGCTTTTTATTGTTTTATGAACTATGATTTTTTTAAATGCATTTACATTTTACAAGGTATTTTCTAGCTGATTTCTTACATGTGAAGCCTGGTTATTTTCTGGAAGATGTTATAATGACTTAAGAAAATGTGAAAGGTTATTTATCATAAGTCTAAAGCCAGGGAAACTCTAACAGTCATTAGTGAATAGGACTGCAATCAGGGTCTTAAAGAGTTTGGGGAATTAGCAGTTGTAGTTATGATGTGTGGGTTCAGGTGTGTGAAGAAGTCTGATTGCTTATTTTCTTTACTTTCTAATATCAGCATTTGAAAGAGAGTAACCCATTTTTAAAGATTCTGCCTCTTCTGTTGTACAAATCAGTTATAACCCACTGCTGGCCCACTGGATCGTGTACTTGATCCTGACACAGGCTGAACTCTGGACATGCACCAGTGTCCTTCAAGGACTTCAGAAGTTATATTTCTCATCTTTTCAGAACTGCTTTGAACTATCACAGGCGAGCTTGAACATTCTATTGACAGTAGACCCAAAAGGTTTGTAGGACAGTCAAGAAGCAGCACTGCACAGGAAGGATGCAGAATTGCCAACATCAAGAGATGCCAAAAGGCTAATATCACCCAAGATGACAGATTACATTTTCTGCTGCAAAACTTGACCAGATGGTAAAAAAGTAGTATCTATGCTGCAACATAGGATTTAGGCTATCGCTGCTTTCCAAAAATCTTTATAATTGCTTCTTCATGAATGCCTGCATTTTGCCTGCAATGCAGGAAGCACTTTCTCAAGCCTTAAACCAATGCAAGGAAGCTTTTTGGTTTGGATCTGTCTTGCTTTCCTAGCATTACAAGCTTAGGTATTTCCAAGGTACAAGTTTAAAAAAACTATATCTTTTCTAAACTGCAGTTTGCTAATGACCTTACTTTCCCCACCAGACACCTTACACACAGCTCAACATGTACTAGAGGCAGCAAGTCAATGAGTACAGCTCTCTTAAAATCACATCTCTCTGATGAACGACAGACATGCAGCACAGAATAGAAAGAATCATGTTGGGACATACAACAAGACAGAACTTCTTCAAGGACTTTTGGCTTGGTAGGTAAAATGTACATTTTGAGCAGCAACCAAGAAAGTTTGGGGAGTGAGAAGCAGTGGATACCAGAGGGATGAAGAAGGTTGGGAATGAGATGAAAGCTCTTTGGATATGGTGAAACAAGGGACAAAGAGAGAAGAAAAGAGTTTTAGGAAATCCATTTGTATACATTCTGCTCTTCCTTGGCCCTCTCTCCCTATCCCCATCCTCTGGGACACAGCACTTTTTTTAGTCTAACCTGAGACCCCAAACCTTCTGCTTCCAGCCCACTTGTACCACAAAGTCTCCTCTCCCAACCTTTTTTCCCCACACAAATCTCTTTTCACTCTCTTCTGCTAGAAAGTACTTGAGAGGAAGAAAGGGCAGGGCTGGCCATCACTCCACTCTGGCATATTGGGCAGAGAAAGGGCAGGATCAGGGAGGGCAGAGTCTCCAGGGAGCAGGGATTCTGCTCCACTCATGCCAGGAGTGGAGCAGGAGCAGAGGTGAGTGCTGTGATTTTTTGCTATTATCAGATACAACATCTCAGAGCAGTTGTCATCCAACTCCCACTGTCCCTTCCCTGGCCTCCCAAACAGCCCGAACCAGCACAGCTCTGCTTATTGTGGTGGCCTCTAAGAGCAAAGGATCTGCTCTGCTCTGGGGCTGCTGGAGCAGACTGCCAGGAAGGGGATCAGCCTGGTGACAGGGGGCTAGATGTCACTGGAATAAAGTATGGCAAGGCAGGGGCTGGAAGTGCAGAGTCAGGAGTAGCTCCTATAAGGCATTGCAAAGCAGAGGCAGGGGCAGGATGGAAGAGCTCCTCACCATATCTCAAGAAAATCAGGCCAGCTGCCATCTCAGCCATACTGTCCTCTCCCTGGGTCACCTCTGGACAGCCTGGTTCACTATGGATTCATAACTCTGGCTTTGAGGGAAATGCTGCTTCTGCAAAGCACCCCATGCTGCTGGGTGGGCCTAATGCCAAGCACAGGTTGTCAGCTAAATTCCAACCACTGGGCTCAAGAAATAACATATCCTGAAAGAATGCCAAACCAGAGGCATCTCCAAAATGGCAACTACACAGCACAGGAGATAAATGGACAACATACTGAAACAGAATAAATCCAACAAAATGCAGCTGGACTACAAGGAACCTCTTGGAAAACAGCTATTTACTGCTCTGATTGAGCCTGGCCAAACAGTGCTGTGAAGCAAACCCTGCCTGAGAAAAGGTACATAAACAGAGCTTGCTGTGAGGAATGAAAAGACATAAAATGGTAGAAAGAAGATAGGTAACTTTCCCAGAAGCTCTTCCAAGTTTTGTGTGTCTAGGGAGAAAATATCAAGTGCCATATTTCAGAACTGGGGGCTAGGGATCAACTGCCACCTTATCACAGAGTAGCTGGCACCAGCCAGCTTTTAACTGCTCCTTCCAGCTCTACAATTGGTTTGTTTTACAAGATTGTGTGAAATGTCTGAATTACATGGGACTCAGTTTCTTTAGCTCCAAAATGCAGCAGTTGCTTCTCTTCACTGGGACTCTGAATTTCTGTCACTCTGTAGCCTGCTCTCCCAACTTTACCCCATAAATACATGTGGTAGCCTAATCCCTAACTGCTACCCTCTGATGAAGGTTCAGACTTCTGATCATGCTGCTATTGCCAGAACAGAAGGAGAGGGTGGAAAAATGAGAGAAATCAGATACTCTCAAAGTGATCCAGTCTGGGAGATGCTCCCACCCCTGGCTGACCATCTTCATAAACATCAGTAGTGGAAGAGGAGAATGAAACCAAAGGTGAAGACTTAAGACAGGTGTTGAAAGACAAAAGAACCATAAAGAGATGAGGAGATAGAACATAGGAAAAAGAAAAAAGGAACAGAGAAGGGGGAGTTATCTCCTGAATTGAAGGTAAGAGTGTGACCACTGTGACCATCCTACTTCATGTCAGTGTATTTACCATGAGCATCTGTGAACTGTGTGAGGGTCATTTTTAATATGGATGGTACTCTCCTTAAAGTACCCTCTTAAAGTCCTCTCTTAAAGGACTAAGCACAAGACAAAAAGGATTCAGTTTCAGTACTAGTTCTCTGGATGCCCCTGAGCTAATCACATAACTTTTGTACCTCAAACTTTGCCAGAAATTGATAAAATCTCATTATCCTCACAAGGGATTAGTGAGCCCAAATTCAACTTTTTGTTTCCCAGGAACCTGGAGGCCAGTTCTTGGCTTTCAACTTGTTTCAGAATAGCAAAAATGAGTTGACCTGTATTAAAAATCAAGGGACCTACTTTTTCCAGACTTAATACAGTCACACCATTAGATGGCCTGAAAATTAAACAGATTAGCCCTAGGTAGTGCTAACAGATGGCATGGCAGGGCACACACATGGCAGAGCAGCAAGGCACCACTTGGTCATCTCCCTGCTCTGCTGTTAAACTTGTTGTGCTCCAAAGTTGTATTCAGCAATGGGCATTGGCCCCAGTTTGCTCCACTGGCAAAGTCATCTTTGCCTGGGAACAGGACAAAGACTGAAGCCTTGCACTTGTCATGCAAAATAACACATCTCAAACGCCACCCTGGGATTCCTTGTTATGGTTCCTGCTAAAGGGACTGTAAAGTGAAATCAATTAATACCAGAAATAGCAAAGAAACTCAAAGAGACAAGGAGCAATTAAAAATGCCTGTCAGAAAGGGGCAGGGAAGGAAAGAACAACTTAAATCATTATTAAAGGGTTGCAAGAACACAAAGAAAGGAGCACAAATCCTCTTCAAAAGGAGACTGCAGTCAATTTTCCAAAACATCTGTTGAAAAGACATTGTCTGTATGTTGCTGGGGCAGCCCTGGAACCAACAGTGCTGAAGGAATGGAGCACCTCCTCTCTAGCCAGGATGGCCTGGTGGCCCGGCAGTAAAGGAAACAAATAAAAGCAAACTTTGCCACCTCTCAATTTCCCTCTGCAAATCCTGCCCTACTCTCTACCTGTACACCAGCAGAGTCACAGAGCACAACAAGCCCTGCCAGGGCCAGATTCATTACCAGCTTTCAGGGCGAGCAAGATGATGGATTTTCACTTGGCTCTGAAGCAGCAATACTTGTGGGCATGGGGCACACAGGCAGTCCCTACGAGTGAAGTGCACCGATTCTCCCTTCGGAAGAGGTTTTGCGCGTTGCCTGCAGCAGAGCAAGTGCACTGCCATCTCGTGGTGCTTTGGAATGACTCAAGCCAGGTAAAACGCCGGGCTAACCAACAAAAGCCGGAAATGGGGCTCATCACACTGTATTTGTGCTGGAGCAGAGCAGTCACACCCAGGACCGTGAGCAAAACGCTAGAAACACAATCCCTGCCTTTCCCATAAGCAGTGGTTCCAGGCTCCAAAAACAACTGGTTTCAAAAAGATCTTATTCCTCCCATTCAGATAATTCACCAGACATGCACCCAAGCAAACACAGCTTCCATTTCACACAGAGATCCCCACAGGGACCAGGAAAAATGACACGAATTTGGGCAGCAACATGAGATGGAAATACTTGACAACACAGGGCAAGGTGTGTTTATCCCAGATAGCAAGTGATGCTTCTCACTGCCCACCTGCTATAAAACCTTGTGCTGCAGTGTGGCACAGCATTAAAGGCATCTCTAATCAGTTCTGATTAAAGCCCAGGATCACATGCACAATCCAAAGCCCTAAAATGGCACACATACTGTGGAGAAACCTTTTCTGTTTTAAGGCCAGCACTTTTCTCATCCGAGATTGTGAAGATCCAGGGAGTTAATATAAACCAGGAGTAAATAGAGAACAAAGACCTTGTGTACAAATAGCTCATCAGTACACAGAAAGACAGCTATGCAAAAGCAAAAGGAAGCAGACCTGTACATCCTATTAAATTTCATCCAGCAAAAGTAGTTTTAGGATATGGTGGTTCCACAGATTTTGTGGAACAACTTTTTTTCCTCCAGATCAACACTGGAGGAATGGGTGTACATATGCTTTGGTTATGCATTGTTATTTTAAGCTACTGGAATGGTACTACATCCCAAATTAACATGGCCTCAGAGCCATTTCCCCTCCATACAGAAACCTGAATTCTGCTTTACAATTAGCAAGTGGAGCTCATTGCTGTCCCTAAGGTGAAAGCCTCACAAACCTTTAGAGCCTGCACCATGTCCAGTCCTGCTGCTGTGAAAACACACCTGCCTGCTCAGCACCAACCCTTCCATTGGGCCAGCACACCTCCCTACCAGACAGCAAAGGTAATATTAACTCCACTTAATGGAGTTAACCTTCACTTTACCAGTGAAGGTAAAAAAACAAGTCTTGAAAGCAGGAAAAGTTTTCTTTGGTTATCTACGACTTAGCTATTATTTCTCCAGAAAAACAAACAAACAAACAAAAAAATTAACTCTGTCCCCACATTTCCTCCTTTCCCTGCATATGCCTAAATAATCTTTCCTAGGCAGATGCTACTTTCTTCCCCTGCCCCATGCTCAGCCCAAACATGGCTCCAAGAAAGCTTTAGGGATAGGAGGAGCAAGCCCACTTGACTCTACAAAGGGCTGCATGTATTGATTTTCTCTTGAGTCCTTCATACATGTTCTTCACTCTTAACTCTCTCATTAATACATTGATATAGTTATTGCTTCAATGTCAAATATCCATGTGCCAGTAAAACAGTCAATCAAAAATCTGTAACTCAGATTTGAAAAATCTCAAAAGGGAAATAAACATGAAATAACAGGCAGAACAGGTGTACACTTAAAAAGCAAAATCCTAAACTAATGTTTCAAATGACCTTCCAAAGAAGCTGTAATGTTTTTTTGTCCCTTTTATAAAAGAGGCAGAGACAAGAGAAAGAGAGCAAGAATCTTAAAATGGATGGAGGAATGCGACTGACCAAATTCCCTCAGTGCATACAGGAACTCACCTGCACCACCATACACATTGTGTGAGGGATTTCCACATGATGTTGAGCTTACCGGATGGAAAATCCTACACCAGCTCTCACACAGAGTTGTGGGACTTCTAGGGTAAGGATTCCCTACATTTTGTGAGACTTCTGCTGGAAAGAGATGCAAAGCCTTATGTACCTCAAGGGTGCAAACAATCACCAACAGGTTGGGAAAAAAAACCCATACAGCCTCTGAGCCTCAGCAGGTTTGCAGCCAGAGGAGGGAGAAGAGGAAGCTATAATGACTTTTATTACAGTTATTCTCCTCCTTACTCAAAGCTATAAAAAGAACACCAAAGAGAGGATGAGGATGGTGGCAAAGATTGCCAAGCTGCTTACAGCAGTTTTAAAAGGTGCCTAAATCAGGCTCAGGGCTTTAGCACCTCTCAGTAATAGCTTAAAAATCTATGGAGTGCAATAAAATACAGAATATAGAGCAAATCCTCTTCTGGATGCACAATCTGATCTTTTATTGCACATTGTCCCTCCACTTACATTTGCATACACGTGCCATATTAACAAATACATATATGTACACAAAGGTTTATAGATACACATATACATAATGCTGATATTATTTCAAAGCTTTAGTGAGAAACACTGCAAGGATACCATGAAGTTAAACCAGGTAGAGCTTGTTTCAATATTGCTCACCAGAGAAAAATAGTTTAGATGACTCCCAACAGAAAACAGACAGTATGGAATATCTACAGATTTTGTCAGGAGTTTATCCTAAGCACAACTCAGATTTATGGACCAAGTCTCCTGGTGACCTACAAGACACAGATCAGCTACTAACAACCCAGACACGGGCAAGATCTACAGGGTGGAGTTCCTGCGCTGCAACCTTCAACAGCCTTTTGCTCATGGCACAGAGGAAGAATGTGATGCTGGAGTGAGGGCAGTGCCTTGCCCTAAAAGGCTCTGTAGCTTTGCCCCCAGTGAAGGTTGGAGGATATGGACTGGCAAACACCTCAAGTAAATATGTCCCTTCACATTTACTAGTCAAAAAGGAAAGTGTGGAACAGACATAGCTTCAAGGAGAAGATTAAATTAATTGTCTGCCTGCCAGAGGTTACACAGAAGGCTAAACTGCTTTTTTTGTATGTGTGTGTGTCCTACTGGCTCATAGGCAAGAAAGTAAATGTCTTGGTTTAGGGGGAGTAAGTGGCTGTAATCCTTTAGTGAAAGTGGTTCCATTATGTGGGCTCAACATTTCATTTCATTTAAAACTGTCACATTCAGGTATAGGCCTTTATGCCTTTTCCCTTGTTCATCTGATTAGATATCCCAGTGAAAAACTGTGTGCAGAGATGGCAAAACAGCACCAATGCAGAGACCCACATGTACGAGCAGACCTGCCTTGGCACAGCCACTTCCCCTGGCCTCAAAGCACTGCCCCATTGCACATCACATGGACTGTGGGCCTCTCCAACAATCAGGGCTGGGAAAATGATTCAGAAGAAAAATAAGGATCTTTTTCCCCTCTGTGGGTCCTTATGAAAGGGAAATCAGCTCTCTGTTCCAGGTGACTGTACAGGCACCCAAGGTTTGGCCTGGCAGCAGTGAGGAGGTGGCAGAGAAGAAGGAAAAGTGGCAGGAAACAGCACACTACAGGTAGAAATATGAACATCACAGAACTTCAAGTGACAACATCACAAACTGCACAGTCTCTCTGTTCCATATGAAGTAGACTTCATAGACTACTTCCAAAACTTTATACCATCATATATTCTCTGTGTGCTCCATGATAAAAAAGGTCTTTTTAGAACAATACAAAGAGCTTTCTAAAGTGCTACTAGAACTGTGTTACTCATTTTTTCAGCACAAGCACCAGGTGTCTTAGTTACAACCACCCCAACCACAGAGGGCTCAGAGGGAGCTGTTAAAACTGGGGGGAAAAGAAAATAAAAAAAGGGACATAAAAATAGCTCTCATATCTAAAAATAACTTAAGTCTTATCTCAGACTTTCTGAAAGCTGTAGGAGAGAGTTTTTCCCAGAGGAAAAAGAGGGTGAATTCCCACACACAACTCCCATCCCAAGCTCTGCATGGCTGCAAGTTACCTGATTTTCACCACATCCTATAATTTTGTCCAAAGGATCAAGCACAAAATGATGACCATTCTAGGCCATGTTAACTACCTGGCATTAAAAAAAAAAAAGATCATAGTAGGAGAAGAAGCATTATTCTGCCAAGCTAATTATTTTTTATTTAGTGTAAGTATTTAATTTTTTTAAGATGTTGGAATATACTCAGAAAAAATAAATTACTGAACAGAAGCCAGCTGACATACGTATTTAATTGATATCACATGACTTCTCAGTTTAATATCACCTCTACATCTGTGAGGGGATATTCATGTGCATCTAATCTACAACTGCTGCCAAGAAACGTTGAAAGAGTAATTTTCTCTGTTTATGTAGGTCCTATGTTGTGTTATCCTTTCCAGCTCCAAAACAAGCAGAGGGAGCATCTGCTAACTGAAAAAAACCCAAAAAACCAAACTAATTCCCAGGGCAGAGGAGACATTATCCAACATTGTGCAGGTGTTTCAAATAAGGTAATAAAGCCAGGTTAATTTTACACCTATTGGAAGCAAAGAATTATGGAAAAACATTGTAAGTGACAGTCATGTAATGTGTCTCTGTCCCACATTTACTTCATGGCATAATGGCAAAGAATGGGAATGTTATTTATAACCCTTAAGAAAGTTGACAAACATCAGAAAATATTAAAAAAAAACCTCAACAAACAAACAAAAAGCAAAGTGAAATGTTAGTTTTCATGCCAAAAATCTGGCTCCACTTATGAGCTCTTTCACACTCATCTATACAGGTGTTTCAAAGTTCCCTTTACATCCAGAAGCCAAAATTTCACTAGGGCCCACAAAGCTGCTCTTTAGAGCTTTTCTCTCCAGCTCTCCAGCCATAATCCAAAATTCACTCTCAAGTATTTCTACCACCACTGTGTATTACATTCATCTAGGAAAGAAATCAGACTGAAGAATATGCTAGCAGTTTACCACTGGGATTAAGCTGACTCTTATTTTTGTTCTTTCAAGACTGTTACTTGGGGAAATAAACCTAAACCAGTGCTGCTGCCTTTGTTGGTTTTTCCTGCTTTGAACAGTTGATAAACACAGCTCTATTTCCCTGTTCTTCCAAAGCCTTAAATGCCAAATGTAACTCCAGTTTGGTTTCTGCTATGTCCATCCATAAGTATTATTATCTGTCCATTCCTCAGACTTCCTGAAGTACCTGTGACAGTAGAAGAGCAATGAGAAAAACACAGGTTTTTGATAAAGTAACTGATAGAAACACTAAGATGCAGTCAGGCATAATCCCCTTCTCCAAGACAGACACATGAAACATCTTCCTAAAAACATTATCTCTTCTTGCAAGAGTTGATGCAATTATATCCTGAAACCATCATGCCTAAAATAACAGTATCACGAATATTTGGGTGCTGTTCATAGATTATACTCAGATCACGCTCACATCAGGACTTGTTTCTGCCTTTATATTCACAGCTAGATTTCTCCAGCTTCCCTTTTTGATGAAATGGCAGAACCTGCAGTGAAACATGAAAGCAGAAAAACTTGGATCTCTCCTTGGTGTGCCACTGGAAGCTTTCACAGAGGATGCTTCCCACTGTCACGCTTCACGTGCTGCCTCTGTATAATGGACTGTGTTTGTCTCTGGCAGGGTCATGACTGGGCTCTGTCTGCTGCAATACACTGAAGAGCTGCAGCTTTCTGCCAAGTCCTGGCAGGCTTTGAGACCACAGAGCTTCCCCCTGCACACAGGACAAGGCTCACCACACCACCCGCCCATTTCATAAGCACAGCTACAACTTCAGCCTGAAGTTAGTGCAGTCCTGGAAACTACAGAGTATTGAAGTTCTTCAGTCCTTGAGTTCCCTCAGCAGAAAAAAGTGCATTGTCACCAAATACTCTTTCTATTCAACAAAATAAGAACAGATTTTTTAAATGTTATTTTTACAAGTCTGCCACTATGAAAAACATCTTAAGCAAACGTAGAGCAAATTGTTTAGATACTTAAATATTTAAATAAATAGAGCAAATTTAGCTCTCCAGCTCCAGTTCTGACCAACATCCTAGAGAGCTGTGCTTATGTACCTGACAGCAGAATTCAGACCTTACTATTCAGAAGCAGGCCTAGATCAAAACACAGGGTTAAGATACAAGGTTTGAACCTAAGGCATGCTCTTAGAGACAGATTTCTTCAGTAATAATGTCAGAAAATTAAACTGAACCAACTTAATAAGTATTTAATAATATTAATGCTAGAGATTTATGTCTAATCAACTAGCTCTACTCAGAAAATAACTACAGTTTATGGACTTTCCCATATATATTCACTCAGCAGACTGGAATTCTGCTTCAGGTTGAACTTCTTTTCATTCCACTCAGCCTTCCCCAGTTATGTTCATCTACACTTCTGCATTATTTACAGGACCTTCATTTACATAGTATTTAAGTTCCTTGTACTAACATCAATCAGGGAAGCAGCATTTATCCCCATTCTACAGGAAACAGCTGAGGTGCTGCAGCTACATGGATTGCACACAGCCACATCAGCAGGCACCAGTGATGAAATCTGGAACTCGAGACTAAAATCAAGTCTGCACACTGCCTCTCCTTCCAGCTCATTTCTAGGAAGGTAATTCTTTTTGATGATCCTGGTTCCCTGGTATTCTGATTGTCAGTAAGGTATGTTATCAGCATGGTTTAAAACAAGTGGATCTGATAGCAACAATATCTGTCCAGCTTATCAAGTGGTAGCAATTGACACTCATAACCTCAGGGTGGAACATAAGCTAAAGTTCCTCATCCTTGAAAACTGAATAAAATTACAGAACCAGCAACTGGACCCTATGGCCAACACCATATTTCTACTACACCACTATCTCTGTTCAACAAAGGTCAAAGCCTATCCAACTGAAAAAGAAGGAAACAGGGACCCACTTTCAGAATGCCCAGATTGCTGTACTGGTTTGCTGGAATGATGGAAGAGAAATGAAGGAGTCAGACTGACTTCCCAGTGCTAAACCGGTGGGTTGGCAGATGAATCAACCCTTTCTAATCCCATCACAAGGAATGGGCCAGAGACACAAGGAGTTGCACATGAAGTATCTTCTGGGGTGAAAGACGGAAAATAACCCCAGAGCAGCTTTTAGGACTACTCTAACTCCTGCCGTGCTACCAAATCATTTTTCCATGCTATTTTCTGGTTGGAGCTTGTGTGCTGCACTTTTCCAATTCACCAGTGACTTTGGTGGGAGTGAAGCTGGTTGCTGGCACTGCACTGCCTACTTTCAGCAGTGGCAAACACAAGGACCACAGATGGTTGTGACAGCTTCAACAGGGACGTGGCAGTGCATGGTACCTCTCTTGCAGAGTGTTAATGAGCCTGACAGGGAGCAGGGCTGCAGCACAGCAAAACGAGATTTTGTCCAGAGAAATCTCCCAAGGCGCACAGGTGTTAGTGCTGAAGGAAGTAGCTCGGAGGCATGAACCCAACCCCTTATGCTGCCAGATGTTGCCCAAACAGAGATGCAATATACAGCATGTAGGGTTTTGGGGGTTTTTTTAGTGAATAGAACCAACTAATCAAGCAGCCCTCTCGGAGGTGCTTCATGTGAACACTTCCAGTGCTTGGTGTGCTGCCCTTTTTGGCATGGAGAAGACCCCCTTCTAAACACTGCAGGATACAAGCAGGAAGGTGATGGGCATGCTAGCAGCTCAGCTCTAAGAGAGGAGAACCAGCAGAGAAGCAGGAACTGCTCCAGCACACCAGCCATGGCAGAAAAGAGGGCTATCTCTCCTCAGAAATCATATTCATTTCCTTAGCACTTTTTAAGCAGAGACTTGCATGAAGCAGGGTAATTGCTGTTTTACACGACTTTCAGTAATGTCAGATAAAAAGAGATAATAAACGCATTTTCTTCCTCTCCTCTTTATTCCCTGACTCACTCTTCCTTGCTGTCTCCTGCACTTTGACACTCCATCCTTTGCAACCAATTTTTACTCCCTTCACTGATTATTTTTAGCTTGTGCTACCGAATCTGTCCTTCCTTCTCTTTTTTGCACTGTCCTTTCCCCTCTGTCTCACTCTACATAGTCCCTGGCTCCTTTTCTGTCCTTTGCCATCCTTCCCTCCTCTTATGTCCTTTGCCATCCTTCCCTCCTCTTATGTCTGCTTTATCCCTACACTGCACAGAAGTACAAGTCCTTTCCTCTCTCATGCTTCTACTGGCCCATCTAGGAGATACTTTTAAAAATGAAGGATGTGTGCAATTATCTGAGCAAATGAATAAAACCTAGGACACTTTTGGCAGGTGCACCTCTTGGGCAGAAGTCACCTCCTCTCATTCAGTAATGTGCTGAACACCGCAGAGTGACCCAGATGTGGGACACACTTCTAGGCCTGCCACTCTCCCACTATTTCATGTACATCCATAATACTGTAAGACATCAGCTAATCCACCTGACTGGAAATCAGGGTCTTTACGGTGTTCTGGTAAGCCTCTCCTTTGAAGCAAAAAGCAAGAATTTCATTTCTTTTTCAGAACATTTCTTGCTTTGCATTATTAATAACATTTGGCATGCTATAGCCCTTAGGTAACTAATCCTTACAACCACTTCTCGCCTCCAGCCTGTCAGGTAGGGAAGTGTTATCATTTCAATTTTAGCATTACAGACACCCAGAAATAGCAACTGAGATGGTAAAAACCACTGGAAGAGGAAAGTCAGAGCCAGGGAAGAAGCCAGAAATGCCTATTTCCCAAAATCATTATTCCATCCTACTCTCTGGGGAAGAAGGTGGCACTAATAGCATCTTATTAGCATATGTGTTGGAAAGCTCAGTGGGAGGTATGGTTTGCTGCACTCCCCTGGGGAAAGGCAAGAAGGTGACCTAGAAGAGGGATTTAAAGGCTCTGACAGGCCTGATATATGACAATCTAGAAACAGCCTAATTGGAGAAGAAGGCTTAAGGGTAAATCCATCACAGGGACCGGGAGAAGCTGAAACTCGCCATTAAACTCAGAAATAGAAACACCGGAGCATCACGCCGAGGTGGCGGAGGCAGCAGGGCACAGACTCGCTCAGCTCCCGGTGTTTGGGAGCTCCTCAGGGCTGGCACAGACCTCAGGGAAGCATTCCTGCTGCTCCAGCTGCAAAATGAGGCTCCCACTGGGCTTCCCACTGCACTGTACCATGTGGCATGAACAGAATTTGTGTTGCTCAGGGGATCCCACAATGTACCCCCACCATAAAATAAGCACATCGTTCCAGATTCAGGACAGTGCTGTGTTATCTTGACCACCTCAAAACAAAATCCCAAAAAAAGGTACAAAAATAAATCTGAAATAAAATCTGTGCAGCCCCTGTCAGCTCTTCAGAGCATCTGGTTGTTTATACATGCTATTATAACTTGATGGAAAGTATGTAAAATTATTATGTTTTAAAGTAGGGAGTCTTTTAACTCAGCATTACTCAGAAATTATTAAAAAATTCTGTTGAAACATCTTTTTAAATAGATAATTAGATTTTTCACAAAAAGATGTGGAAAACATTCTCTTTCCTTGAGGAAAAAGAGTTTCTGTTGGCGAAAAAAAAAATGCTGAAAACTTTTCAGTATCTATCTGAAGTCTGGGAGGTTTTGGGAATCTGTAATTATAAAAGAGCAAGGCGCAAAAGAGTTTGCCTGAACACTATAAAAGCATCGCTGGGAAATGCCAACAAGCTCTTTTTTTTTTTTTTTTTCCCCAGGACTTTTAATGAAAAAATGTTCTCCAATCACTCTTATTATTCATAGCTGGAACAGTCATAACTTGATTCATTTAAACAAGCAGCTCCAGTTCATGCTTTCTCTCGTACATGATGTTATACTACCCACTTGTTCTATTCATGCAAACAAGTTCTGTTCTACTACACTAACACAAATATGAATAAACTGAATTCTGCCTTGCACATCAAAGCAACTATGAGTTAATCTATTTCTGATAACTTTCCTTCATATCTTCCTGCAAAAAGCATCCACCCTGTATTTCAGAACAAAGGTTTGATTTAAAGGATTTTGCAATTGGATTGTATTTTAAGCAAGTTCAATAGGAAAGCCAAAGCAGGTAGAGAACACTGCTGCTCTTTCCACATACACTTCTCTATCTACAGATTCCCTCTTTACAGCTCTTTCATCCCCTATCTCATTGCTAACAACCTGTGTGGAACTGAGGAACAAAAACCCTGGTATCAGATTTTTTTATGAATAATAAGGGTTTGTTTAAAAAAAGGTAATCTTAGAGGTGCATTTCACATAAAATCAGCTTAAATATGGAATTTAGAAAGCTGGAGCAGGAGAATTTTTCTATTGAAGTGTATTAATTAATAATTTTTTTCTTCTTCTTACTAATGTAGTGCTTCTGGAAGTTGCCAGATTGCAAGCTCTAGAGGCACAAGTCCTATTTATTCACAAAATAGGTCAAAAATAGTCATTGAAGCAAACACTTTCCCACACACACATCTCAGCCAAGAATGCATTGGAGTTTGTGCAGATTCAGTGGTGCCAGTTTTCTGTGCTCAGCTGCTAGCAAAGATTTACTCTGCTTAATTGTGCTATGGACATTTCTCTCCTGTGAACTATATTTTCATGTCAAATCTTTAAAGAGACATCATATTTTAAAGGCTTTTCATTAATTTTTGACCTGATTTACCTTGAGGCTGAACTTCCCCTATGAACATAAAGGTACCAGCCTTCTGCCCTTCATAAATTCCAAAGCTGTCAGCAGTTTCTGAGTCGCTGGGAGTTCTGTACAGAAGAGGTGTACATAGAAAAAAAGAAGGTATCCTACTCTTCCTTCTGGTGCACACACCTCTAAAAAGCAGAAGAAATAGTATGGTCATCTAGGAACCCATCTTAAGCACTAGTAGCATCCTCTGCAGTTGAAAACAAAGAAAACCTTCTTTAGAAGATATTCACTTCCATCAGTCCTCAAAACAAAACTACCCTGCTCATCCAGCATTCCACACTCACCTGCTCTGTCTCTTTTATATACATATACTGACAGTCAATAACTATAAACTTGTCTTGGCTGTGAAATTACAGCATGAAACCTTGAAATGTAGAAGGAAATAATGCAGTTCTGTGTTTTAAAAAGCCTATCTGAAAGAAATATTCACAATAAAGAAATTAAAAGGGAAGTGATAACACACCAGAAATTGGTACCCCCCTTCAAAGAGTATGTGTGTCAAAACTGGAGGCACCTTCTCTACAAAGATCATGTCAGTAACAAACATGATCATGTCACAGCAAACACCCTCATCCGTACCATGACAGAAATGCAAGGCCTTTCTGCCTTCTGTGAGACAACTTGGGCCTCAGCAAGCTGGCAGGGAGTGAGGCAGGGATTACAGAGCAGCACAGGACCACACTGTGCTGCTCTCTTCCCCTCCTTGGCGAGGTGCCAGTTTTTGAAGACTGGTGGAAAGCCAGAAAGATCTCTCATGTCACTATAAAGGCCCAGAAACAGTTTACAATGAACAGGCTTGAATGAGGCACATAATTTTATCTTTTAAAGTAATTCCATGAGCATATCTTTTTCAACAGCACTAAGCAGAGGTCCTGCCCAAAACTTCAGACAGATGAGATGCTTTCCAGTTGCAAACAAGTAAAAAAGATGGATGGTGCCCTTCATGACATGACACTTTCATTCCTTAAGTAGCTCCTCCAGTACTGCTGACTCATAATTTAAAAGCCTCAAAAAGTGCAGCCATTCCAAGATCCTGCACCCAAGTACTCCTGAGCCAAATCCAATGTGCATGGCATAGTCATGCCCTTGCCTGTTTCCACCAGAAAAATTGTATCTTACAAGATTTTAAAAACAACAGGAAGGGAAAATAAAACTGTTTTTCATTAAACATTTTTAGCATACCCACACATGGTAGGTGCTTCATACCTGCCACTCAGGTGGTACAGTTTTATTACCAGTTCTCTTTCCCAGCTTGCTAAAAAACACTGCATAAAGTTACTCTTCTCTCCTGAAATCTGATGAGAGGGCTAAAGCTGAAACATCACATAAAAATTCAGCTCAAGCCTGCTCTTTACATTTCATTTCAAGAAAAGGCTCAGGAACCCTCTTCAGAACCCAGCTGCTGGGGTTTATCTCAAGCAAAGTTATCCCAAGCCTAGTCCCTCTCTCTCCCTATTAAAACTCTCCCCCTTTCACAAGCCAGTAGAATCCAGAAAACCTCTCCCAGCAGTGTAAATACTTGCAAAAAGTACAGGATGATGATGAAAAACATTGCCAAGTAACTGTTGTTGTGTAGTTTAGCGTGGGTGAAAATTTGCTGTACTGAAGTCCCCAGTTTATTTACACAGCAGAAAGAGCTCCTGGGGTGGCAGCTTGCAAGCACAGTTAAAATGAACAAGAACTCATCTCAGCTGTGACCAGGAGGGAGCTTACCTGCCAGACTGAGACCAGCACAGTCTCCTGATTGATTCAGCTCTTGGCCTCTCTTCTCAGACTGCTACAAGGTGCCAACTGCATAGGTAGCTGTGTGAAACAGTTGTGAAGCTCACAGAAAGAGCAGGGAGAGCGCCTGTCTCTCCACACTGAGGCACTTGCTCTTCCTGTTCTGAGCACAGGGTAAAACTCACGTGTGTTCTCTTCAACAGCATTTCTAAGTCAATCTTAAGACACCCAATAAGGGCACTACAACTTGAGTAGGCGTAGAGAAATTGGGCAATGTATCAACACACATGATGAAAGTTACAGATACCACCCGGCTCTCAGAATATCCACTTGCATTGGGTACCCCAGTTCTCAGTGCAGAAAACAGTGTTTGTAGTTAGCATTAATAACAACAAAAATGTTTCTATTCACCTCTTGCATACATGGGACTTACAGGCAACATGAGTTTGCCCTCAGTCCCATTTATAGATACAAGTGTGTGTGCTAAATCTATAAGGGACACAATAAGCAAGGGTCACTGCAAAGAGACAGGTTCTATCAGGAATGAAAACACAAGGCTGTAGTCCTTGGAGCAGGGGGAACATTTATTATCTACACTTCATCTTGGGCAATCACACCACATGGAAGAAAAAGTTGGTGCCTTTGAGTTCTTGCTTGAAGCAGCAGAATAACAGGAACACTATCTTGTAATGAGCAGAGCATTGAGGACCAAACATCAAGAATGCTCTTGGTATGACTGTCATCCCTCAAACTAGAGGGGATTTAGGACTCAAGAGGATCTGCTACAGCAGAAGTGCAAGAAGAGAGGCAGCCTCATTCTGCATGGAATAGTGTAGGTAAGTTCAGTGGGAAAAAGCAAACCCATTATCTGGAAATGGGACATGAACTGTGAGGAGAAAAACCCAAGCTCATATTCTTAGATATCAGCATGGTTCTGCTCTCACTGTCCTGTGAGAAACCGTATGAAAACAACTGTAGGATGAAAAGGGAGTACTGAAGAATAAACAGAAGAGAAGTTCTTGTGCAGAATAATTATGGCATAGGAAAAAGTAGACAACTGTAACATAAGGACATCACTGGGAACTGGACAAAGGTTTATCCAGACATTTTAAGGCTCTTCTCACTATAAGAGAGGCAACATCAGCCTGTGCCCAGAACCCCTGAGATTGTAGCTAAAAATTTCTGCCTGAACAGACTAGAAATGCCTCAGCCAGACTGTTTTTTAAGAACACTCAACCCCCACACACACTTCCAAAATTGAACTGATATGTGTGGATAAGGAGCTATACTTCTAAATTTATCTCTAGCCACTTAACTAATTCCAAATAAAACACCTTTGATATTTTGTGCAAGCAGTCTGTTTAAATCAAGTGGCCTGAAGAAACTCCTGACTACAAGATTAATCCCTTGGGCACTCCCTGGCTACAAGCTGTTGATTTTTATGCTTATGCAGTCTTCACGGAATGTTAATGTAAAACAAGATCTGTCTTCATTTACCAAAGGGTTAACAAAAATCTCAATAATTAAATTCGCAGCAATCAGCAAAGGAACTCCCCAGTGCCAAGTCTAGTACATATCAATTCCTTTTCTCTTCCAGAATAATGGATCAGGAGAGAAAACTTCCAACTGCCCCCTGCAGGGCTGTGGCAGGTACAAATATATATGTGCACTGCCCCATCTCCCTCCCTTCCATCCACAGCTTGACTCCAGCTCCACGTGGCAGATACATTACATAAAATGGGCCAACTCCCTTCTGATTGTGCTGCTTTCTCCAGGGCTGAATCTGGCCTCATAGGACAACAACAACAAGCGGTTACAAAGTGAGCTTTAAGTGTTTTAAAAGATCCGAACACATACTTGTCCCCAAAAATTCGAAGTTACACGTGAGGTCAGGACAGCACCTAAGGCAGCTTTCAAAATCCTCCCAACCTCTCTGACAAACAGTTTCTTTCCAGCATTCCCAACAGGTGAAATTCCTGGGCCAATGCCAAGGCTCTCTCCAATGGTCACTGTTCTTTCTAACCAAGAAGAGCATCCCTCCCCTCTCCCTATCTTAAAATGCTACTTAAGACCCTTGAGGTGGCAATAACCACAAGGCTAGAGCAGCCACAGAAACATCTCCTGCACTCTTCAGATGATGGATAATGTCTTGTTTGGATTCTCATTAAAGGCATGTCAGAAATTGGGAAACAGAGCTTTCAAGAGAGTCACATCCATGCTGGAGAGTCACATCCCTGACAAGAACAGAGCACAGCACTTAGTGAATAACACCACCAGTATGTTCTTGGTCAACAACTAAGGGAATCATGCTGCATCCTGAGCAATCATGCAGCCAGTCACATAGAGCAGGATGCAGTCCCAGAGGAGGAGGGCAGATGCTTCTGTCCCTGGAGAAGGAAATGTGGGGATTTTTCCAGCCAGAGATCCATGGCTCACTGCTGCTGAGGGCTTCCCAAAGACATACTGCATCAGCACATTCACCCATCAGTTAGGTTCTGCTACTGCCCAAAATAGTCTGGTTTATTTGTGAGCAGCCACAGCTGGAACCAGGGGTATTTGCAAAGCTTGTGCCATTATGTCATAATCCTGGCAGTAAAAAGCATCCACAGTGATTATGAAAATAATTTGGGTTTGTTATGCACAGTTATAAAGCACAGTACATGCTATTTGCTTTGCACTAGGGAGTGTATGTTTGTTACTGAAAATATGAAGGTGAAAAATTCTTTGTTGAATTCAGCATTTAGAAGCTGATTTAAATTTTATATCAAATGTTTATTCTACAGGGATTTTGCAATTTGCAAGAATCAACAGCAATAATCGATACTAGCTGACGATGTCCACCTTGCCACATACTTAAAGCATGTTGAGAAAGTGAAGCCTTATATTTGTCCCTGAGGGAGTGTGAGGTGACACATGACACAGTAACAGCAAACTAACTCAATCTTTGTCATCAATATTTTAATGTAAGCTGGAAAATACAAGCATTTTTCAATATTAACTGCATCAAAACAGTAGTGCAAGCACATAAAGAGTGAATTATCTGTGCATTACTATTAATAAATAAATTCTATGCACTGTTAATAAATACCTTAATAGCATTCAGCTACAATGCTGATATTCCTCATGTACTAGAACTGTGACAGCTGTGTCAGAATTTTATTCTGTGATTCAGCTAGAATAACAACTAACTAGTTATTTTCTTCTCTTTTGTAAGAAGAATGTAACAAAAGATATCCCTGTGATAAAACTAGCACAAGGTTAAGGAAATGACATCAAAAGATTACAAAAGTAATTCCATAATGCAGATAGTCCCCTCATTGCTAGGTTTTGCAGCAAGCACATTTCAAAAGCTCTCTACAGTAAACACCTTTAAAACTGAGGTTCATTAACTCAGACAAAATTTCCTAACTAAGAAATAATTTGAACAAAATTAAAATGCAAAGCCTGGCTTGCTGTACCACCTGCTCTGTTGTGACACTGCGGTAGTGGAGTTTCTGCAGCTCCAAAGATAGAGTTGTGCAGTCAGAGTCTGAGAGCTGCCAAAGCAGCACAGAAAGCACCTGAGCAGCCCCAGGCAGGAGTGAGGACAGAGCAACTGCTGCCCACAGGATCCTGAGCCTGACAGCAAGGGGATGGGGCTGGCATTGCAGTGTCTGCAACATTACAGGAGACGTTTCTGAATGAGATCTAATCAAATTGTTGAACAACAAACCTGCCACAGGAGCTCAGCTGTTAAAAAAACCACAAGTCAAACTCTGCTGATTTTGGCTGGGATTGAGTTAATTTTCTCTATAGTAGCTATTATGGTGCTTTGTTTTGGATTTGTGCTGGAAACAGCATTTATTACATGAGGATGTTTTAGCTACTGAAGTGTTAAAACAGCTCCTTTTTTATTCCTCACTACACCTCACCAGTGAGTGGCCAGAGGGTGCACAAGAAGCTGGGAGGGCACACAGACAACACAGATGACCTCAAGTGACCAAAAGGGTCCTGTTCCCTCCCAGAGAAATCAGGGGCTCATGTTGGGCAAAAGCATTGACAGAATCTCCTGAAAAATGCCCCAGCCCACGTGCTGCAGGTGTTATTAGCAAGGTGTAGTCTGCCCTTCTAGAGCAGAAATGGACATGGAGAGAGGACAGGAGGGAAACAGATCAAAGATGAGGTGTACAGACATGTTTCATCCACATAACATTAGTTCAAAAGAACCACCTTATTACTGTTTCCAGTAGCAAATTGCTGACCCTGTCCCCCTTAGCAGTGACTTCCTTCAGTTGAAAATACCCTTATCTGATGGATAAATACCCAATACTCAAGGAAGATTGGGGTGATAAAGCCAATGAAAGCACAGGAGCAGGGCTGTCAGGAAGAAGTATGAGAATTTAATAACCATATTGTCTCTCATAGGAAGCATCCATAATGACTTTTTAAAGGAAGGATTTTAGACTCTGGCTGCTGTGACTTTTGCATGGTAACTTCTAAATCCTATTAAGGAGTTAGAGAGGAATTTGTTTGTTTCTTTAATTGCTATGGATTAGAAGTCAGTAATAGAAAAAAACAAACTGAGTACTATTTCATGCTAGAGCTTGGAGAAAAGACAACAGATGAGTATGATTTGTAAATGTATAAATTTGAAAATTCAACTCATTGGAAGTATATGCTATTTTGTGTAATTACAATCCTCAATCTTCTTGTGAAAGACAAGCTGTTTTTTCTATGTTTGGTCTACAAGGAGTTCTGAAAATAAGCAGTCATCTTTTTCTAAAAATTCTGGATTATCTCAGCTTTCTCTAACATGCTCTCAAAAAAATGAATCTCAAGAATAACATTTTTGTGCAATGGTGTGGCTCGATAACGACACTGTCAAACATTTTGCTGGGCACATAAAACATCCATGCAAACTCAAGCCAGTAAAGTCTGTGTTGCCTGAATAAACAAGACTTTTCCTGCAGTACAGTCATGTTCTATTTGTAGCTGAACTAGAGTTTGGTATTACCCAGTTTGAAACAGGCCTCTGCTAGTAATTGTGGTGATTTGAAAGAGGCTGTTTCAGGACTGAAAATGGGGAAAGGGGACAAAATTATATTGTATGGCCCAATAGGAAGTTCTGAGTGCTGGCTAAGAGCTGATACCAGGCAGGCTGCTACCTGGAGCAGAAGTCACACTCCAGCAGCAGCAGCCGTCACCAAATGTTGCTCCCAGTCTCCCCACGAGCCCCACTACACGCCACCACAATACTGAAGATTCTTAGAATCATAGAACAGTTTGGGCTGGAAGGCTGAAACGATCTTTGAAGGCCATCAAATCCAATCCCCCTTCCACTATATCAGGTTGCTCAGAGCTCAACCCAGCCTTGGGAGTTTCCAGAGATGAGGAATCACCACGTCTCTGGGCAAATCTGTGCCAGTTTTACCAGCCTCCCTGTAAAAAGTCTTCATTATAACTATATCTAGTCTAAATTGACACTCTTGTAGTTTAAAACCATTATCCCTTGTGCCACTACAACAGGACTTGCTAAAAAGGTTGTCACCTTCCTTATAAGCCCCCTTTAGGTACTGAAAGACTGCAATAAGGTCTCTCCAAAGCCTTCTCCTCTCCAGGCTGAACAATCCCAGCTATCTCAGGCTGCCTTCACAGATAAGGTGTTCCATGTCTTTAATATCTCTGTGGCCCTCTGGAGTCACTCCAACACATCCTCCCTGTGCTGAGGAACCTGGAGCTGGATGCATTATTTCATATGCTGTCCCCCATATCCCTCTGTGAGACATTCTAGCAAGCAAATACAGAAGGGTCTATGTGCTTCTGGTTGAACATTGTCTGCCCAGCTCCAGCTGGTATTTTAAATGGTTCGTACCAAGAACTGAGATCTTTGCCCATTCAGCTCACAGAGAAGTCATCTTTGCCACCTCTCATCTCCCTCAGACCAAAGGAATCTCAATCTCTTCTCTGTTTACAGTCACCTCAGGCAAAGGCAAAGAAATGAACCCTCAATATGACATACCATTGTGCAAATAACTAAAATTTCTCTCATGTAGAGGTTCCTGGCACCAGCCTCATTGCTACAAAAAAAAAAAAAAAAAAAACAAAATCAGGCAAAAAAAATCAGCTGGGAAATGATCCCACGGGTACATAGAGAAAGAACAGGGATATGCATATCTCAATAATTTAAAGTCAGAAAGAATAAAATATTCATGCATTTGGGAAGGATGGGAGGAGGGATAAAAGCAGGAAAGGTGAAGAAAAAACTCAAAATATTTTTTGAAAGGCAGGAGGGAAAGGGAATTCTAACTAATGAATGACCCACTCTCCCAGACTGATACTCAGGCTCATGCTGCAAGAACATCGTTTCAAACAGCATTCCTGAAGGACTCAAGGTTTTGCAATGCAATATACAGATGTAGGGGTAATTATGACTACTCATCTCAAGGCAAACTTAGCATTCAGGAGCTCCTTTGACTTACGTTGCCATTTGCCACAAGCCTCCAAAGCTAGTTCTACCACTGGAATTGCCCAGAAAGTTTGCATCCATCATGTTTTGTGCTGGTTCATCTGCTCTGGGAACAAAACATGGAATTTTCAAGATTCATTTGTAGCTTTCAGGGTCATTTGGGATTCCAAGTAGCTCAATTGCTTTTAGAAATCAACACAGTATGGTAATTCATTTCAGAATTATAGTTCTCTTGCTTTTGGAACACCAATATTCACTGTATATGTGGAGGAATCTCTCCACACACAGCAAAAAACATCCAGTATATATCCAGTACTATGGTGCAATTTTGCACACAGCCTTTTCCCCATGAGCTGGTTCCCAGCCAAAATTCTTTCCTCCACTGAGAAAGCAACATCTTCACTAGAAATCTCAGACCTAACTAGCACAGAAATAACAAATACAGCCAAATGTGCCAAAGAAGCACCTTTGCTGGAAAACTGCCTATACTAGGAGGCAATGGTGCACATAACCACAGCCAGATGCTGGCAATCTTACTCAGTCTCCTGAGGAATGCTGAGCACTTCCCACTGGCCATCAGGCCCTTTCAAGCAAACTTAATGTCAGATACCTCAAATTCAGACGCCCCAATTCATTTCCCTCTGAAAAAGCCCACACTTTTATAAGGAACTATCTCATTGATGTCAGAGCTATCCTCAGACAGAACTGCTTTCTCTATCAAAGCTGAGGCACAGACTTCTCTGTTTGCTTTTCAACGGCTGCCTAAAGGTCATATTCTTCTCCACAGCTACAAATTCTGCATGTGCAACAGAGGGTATAAAATATGTTTATGAGGTTTTGGTCTCTTCTTTATAAATATAGTCTGCAATTCTAGTACATGCACCAGCTCTTAGCACTGAAGGGCTCAAGGACATGGGAAAAATAACATCCTGCTCTCCCTTCCCACTTCAAGGCCCAGGGCTCACCAAAATGTAATGACTTAGAAATGGATGGAAAGCAATGCCACTGCCACAGACAAAAGGATTTACAAAAGAATTAATAAATGGCTATCACTTCTCTTGCCTCAGGACTTTTCTGGGTAAATTATTACTCTTTAAAGCAGTGCACTGTGAGTAAGCTGCCTGACTCCCATTAACATTAGTAGCAGTGGCATGGCATAAGCTTTATGTGCCAGTTCTGAGGATTAATCACAAAGTTGTATCTGTAGGGCACTCACTTTGAACTCAGCAAATCTGCAACAGAACAACTTTCCTCTGTCAGACTCTTCTTTGAAGAAAAATCAGAAGGAAGTGGGTGGGCTGCCGGCTAAGCCACTTCTTAACCCACCAGCGCTTCCCCCATAACTCCAACAAAACACTAAAGCAACAAGTGAGAGCATTAAATAGCTCTCTCTTGCTGCATTTCCAGTAATGTTAGCCAAGGTAGAGGAGCAAGCAGGGATAATTTGTTTTTGAGCAGGAAGAAAAAAAGGATAAAAGAAATCACATAGAATTAATGCAGTAAATGCACCATCAAGATAAGACTGGGGTTTTTTTAATACAGGATGAAAGCTGGAACACTTGAGAATAATTTCCATGTATGGATTTGGAAATCTAAAAATAGCACCTCATTTAACACAGAAAAAAGACAGCAACTGACCCTAAAATAGATGGTGATGAATACATTCAACATCAAATTTTCTCTCTTTTCTCTTCCCTTCTATGCTTGCTGGCACCTTTTCCACAGCCCACCCCTTGTTATTTCCCTAAAGAGGGAGGAGAGGCAATCATTTCTGAGCAGCCTCAGAGCAGGACAGCCACGAGGGGTAAGGCTTCACAGGAGAGCGGCTCCGTCAACTCGGGTCTTGTTATTGTTTGCCTGAGGTGCTGGGATTTGGTCTTCTCAAGTCATACTGCAGTGACAAATATCCACCTCTTTTGGTTTCCATGTGATGTTTCTCCAGAAGCTTTCAGACCTCCCCTTACTGCAGCTCCTCTGTTCTCCCCTCAGCAGCAGTACATCTCCTTGGCACAGGCTTTTGGTTTGGTAAAACCCCCAAAATTACCCCCACAGAGGCACCATCAGTGAAAAGGGGATACGGGGATGCAGCCTGACCTCAGATTTCAGCCTTCCCATCCCAATGGGTGGAGAGCAGCCCAAGGCCCCTCTGCAGCTGCACCTTCAGCCCATTGCTTGGCCTTCAGCTCACAGAAAGCCAAAATCACCAACTCCATGCTAACTCCATTTTTCCCTTTTCAAGACTAAACAAGGCCTCCTCCACAAAGCTCTTGCTCTCCAGTAAAGTCTAGTGGTGCAACAAGTTCTTGGGATCATCTCTGTCAGGCCCAATTACAACACATTTGCATTAGGGACCAAAGTGCTTCTAGACAGCTCTTAGATGAGAAGCATATAAATGCATCACACAGACTCTCTGCCACCAAACCAGTAGCTGGCCAAAGCTGAGAGCCTGAAGAGGAGGGCCATGGGTAGAACTCATGCCTTACTTACCAATGCTGAAGTAAAGCACTTTACTTCAGCAAAGCATGGCACTGAAGCAAGACACATTCTGACCTGAGCACAGCCCTGGGAGCCAGACTGCATGGCTGCAGCTGCATAGTGCTGCATTTTGGGAATGGCAGGACAATACTGCAGGAGAAAGCTCCAGACACAGCAGCAAAGCTGTCTGAAGTCAAGAGAGAGCTCTGCACCAACAAGGGATCAGCTCTTGCTAGAGCAACAGTTTGTACACAGTAATTAAGCACAGTGGCGTGGCTGCAATTGGGAAACATGCCCAGTAATTGCCTGTAGTATGCCTGGGTTTAGCTGGTGCTCTCAGGTCTCTTGCTTGCATGAGCAATACACCATTTCGGCTTCCCCCCCCCACACCCCCAAATAAAGAGAAAACTCAACTCATTGCAGGAGCCAATGTTCTGTTCCTTCTGCCTGACCCACCAGAGCAGCCATGTCTAAAACATGTCTCACTTTTACTGATGAGGCCAGCATTACAGGAAGAGAAACAAAATGCAGGGAATTTAGGACAGCTGAAATATCTGTTTTCCACTCCTTCATAAAAAAAATCCCCACAAGGATTTAACTGACAGCTACTGATATTTACTAGCAGCAATATTTCACTTACACTACTTACTATGTGCCATTTGTTGCATATCCACCCCTGACATTTACATTCAGGTGGGTATCAGATGGGTACATACAGCAGTGTCTACAATAAAGTTCTCATAATTTGGTGCTCTAAGTAGTCAGAACAACTATCAAAACAACTATTTTCTTGATCATTCTACGTACTGACAGACATTTTAGAAATACATCACCAAGACCTCTGTTTTGATACTGGAATGCAACAGTGGGCAAGATTTTCATTGCGCAGCACTCAGTCAGGAAAGAAGTGCAGTGAATCTCACTCACTGCCCGCTCACACTGCCCTCAAACCAGACCTGTAAGACTTGTTGGGGTTAATGCACTGGTGTGACAACATCCCACATGGTCGATTGGACATTCTAATGACACCCAAATGAACTCATCATCCCACTTCCCAGCCTTCTCTGTAAGTCAGGACACCAGATGTGCTGTATGACTGGACAGCTACATGTGATCTGGTGCCAATGGACCCCATGGATGTTGACTAACACCAACCTGTTGGCAGCCCCATCTTTACATCACCTGCAGCTCTGCCCTGGATGCTGTGGCCTCAGACATACACATGCCCAAAGCTCTGGTGAATTGCAGCCAGTGTCATGGACTGGTCAATATCAAAACAACAAACCTAGCCCAAGCCAAATAGTTTGAATTTTCCACACTCATGCCTCAAGGCACATTTACCTGTTGTGTAATCCTCATGTCTCTGCAAACAGACCTCATGTCTCTGATGGGGTCAGTATAAATAATGTGCAGGCAAGAGCTCTCTTCTGTGTGCCTTGGTACTTTGGTTTTGGGAGCTGCCTGCTAGCTGTCAGCTGGCATGTGTTAAGGAAAAGTAAAAACACACTTTTAATAGCTGGTTTTGTTTTGTCATTCAGTCAAAATTAAGAGATTGATCTCTATTGATATGTGGAAAAGCTCCATCTTTCTGTTGCTTATCAGAGTTGTGCCAAGAGCTTGACATACAGAAACACAAGCAGAAGTAAATTTCAAAAAGTAATGAGTGAGCAATGGCAAACTCATGCCAGTCTCATTCACCATCAGACCTCACTGCAAAAAGAAAGTGACAGAGGCAACAGCTTCTGGTTATTGTCTCAGCACTGCCAGCAATGTCAGGAATTTGTTTGATTTTCACATAAATCTAATGCATCCACATCACTGAATAATAAACAGAGGAGAGAAGTTCTCTCTATACACAGAAGAGCATCTAGGCATCACATTTTTATTTCACCCAGCAACTTTTCCATTATGCTCTGTTTTCTCTTTCAGCTTCTCCCCTGGTGTTTACACATATCACCTAAGTTCCCTTATTCATATTCTTAAAGGCACCACTGAAAGCTCATCCAGTTGCATTCTCAGCTCTCAGAAAAGCAAACCAAAAAACACACAGAGCCTCCCAGGCATACAAAGAGTTTCTCTCTGCACTCACCACTCCCCAAGGCTGTAAGATTCCTGCTCCTACACCAGGGAATATTTTCTCTACTCATGCCTACAGCACAGGAATAAAAGACTTGGAAAGCAACAGTATCCTTCCAACTGGCAACCATACCACTAAACAGCCACCACCAGATGTTTTTCCCTTTCTATCAATATCAAAATGAAGGCAGCTGTCAAAGCAGATGGCTTTCTGTCCCAAACTAGCTCCCCTCAATCCCACCAAAATGAGGTTGCTGTGTAGACCAGAACCCTCTGCAAATAACTTAGGGCTACACAAGCATCCTATCCATGTCCTCCTTCTGCCAACTTCACATACAGCTTTGCAATTCCTACAGACCATCACTGCCTGGGGATTGGCTCTCCATGGTCCCTTCTCTCAGCTAATACATCTTCTGAGGACTGCACCAGCAGGTTTAGGAGCCTCCTAGACCCTCCTACCTGGTCTTAGCCCTACAACAATATTGACTATGCCTTCTCTAAGCACTGCTTTGGTACAGTAACAGATCAACTCATCTGCTCTTATGGGGAAAGGACAGCAAAACACTCATCATGAATCCAACAAGCCAGTGACAAATGGCCTCTCTTCTCTGGCTTGTAAAATACTGAGGGGCTCCCCCAGTTGTGATAAAAAAACCCCACAAATAACCTTACCTTGCACTTGTCATCTGACTGCCAGAAAGTGGGGCTTCATTTACCCCTGGGACTCTGCTCTTACTTGCATAGAGGATTGGTTCCCATTGAAAGCTGATGCCAGAACTGTTAATCAGAGAATCCTATGAACTAGCAGTCAAAGAAATACATCAAATGATTTAATCCATCCATGCATCACACAGATTTTCAAAGTGTTTCTGCCTGTGCAACCCTTCATCTTGTCAAAAAGCTTCACCTAGCAGAGCTGTCAATTCAGCTTTACAGAGAACTACAGATTCCTCCTGGAAAACTGGGCAGACACTCTGAAATACTAATCCTATTCCTATGTCAAGGGAGTTTTTCTTGCATTTCTCTGCCTGGTTCCTTGTTACAAAAGCCTTTCATTCCCAATTCCTTCCACATGAAATATCTAGTCCTCTGTGGAAGTGATGACACCATGGACTTTACTACTTCATCAGCTAAAGTCAGTACAGAGGAGTGGTGCCCAAGCAAAGGGCTGTGTGAGAGCCAAGGTTTATTTACTGAATAAAAATCCTGCTTTCATGTGAAGACCTAAACACCAATGAAATACAGCAGAAATAATCAATACATTGGTCCTGGTGCACTGGGTTCCATGAGGGATGAAGATATTCCTGAAACAGGCCAAAGACCAGTTCAGCCTAGGTTTATGTGGAATAAATCACAGGTAGCTCTAATGCACCCTTTGGCAGCAGATGGTCCACACCAGTGATCATGGACAGGACTATCCTTGTCAATTAATCATTTCCTGACCCATGCCATTTTGGGAAGAGGAGCAGAGCTGGCTGTGGCCAATCTGTTGGCTAAAGAGGATGTCACCCATAACAGGTTCTGCCCAGGCCATATCAGGAAGGCCATTTTCACATCATATGCCTATAGTTATCCTTTCAGTGTTATATCTCTGTAATAGGACTGATAATTATTATTTCTCAAAATGTACTAATTTGATTATTTTTCAAAGGAAATGATGGTTAAGATTGCTTGCAGGTAAAACTGAGTACCAGTATGTTATTTGTGCTGTATCAGTTGCCATAAAATCAGCAAGGACACAGATGTAGAATGCAACTTACACATGGCAGAAAAACCTCAGCACCTACACATAGTGCAATAGACAACCTTTGATCCTTGTTCTTCACCCTCATATCTCCAAGGACCTGGGTTTTAGCAGGTTCTGAGGAATCCCCCCCTTTGTTATATCTAATCCACTAGCAATTTTTGAAGGTGGTTTTGCTATTTTTATAGGCAAAAATGGATATTTGGATTCTGGCTTTGGCCAGTGAATTTTCATTTTAAAATGATAGGGGTTTTTTAATATCTTTAGAAAAAAATATTATTGATATTTGGCTTTGCAAGGCTTTTCTAGGAGATAGGCTGCCAAATCCCTGGCACTACAGGACACAGCATTGTCTAGCACTTACAGCAGTGGGAGTCTAAAGACCTGAGCTCTGTTTCTGTCTCTCCCACTCACTCTGACATTTAGCAAGTCAATTCACTTCTCTGTAACTCTTTCTGCAAAATGGGTGTACCTTGTGTTGTATTCCTCCTTTGGTGCTCTGTTTAAGCCCAAAGGATACTAAGTGAAAACCATTTCCTAAGTGTTTCAAGACACTAGGATGGAAGGTGCACTATACACCAGCAGCATTAACAGAGAAGTTGAATTGTGGGATCTGTGCATTTTCATTGAAATGCCAAAAACTCCCAAATCTCAAGGAGCCTTTTCTTTTCCTGATAGCTCTTCAATATTTAGCACCCAGATGCTGATTTCACACCATTGCCATTTTAGAATATCTGTTCTGGTTTGAGTAGAATTATTATTTTGGTATGAATATAAGCCAAACCAAACTCTTAGTCCACAGCTTATAGCTCCCTTCTGAATAGGATCTTTCTCTATATGGATTCATGTCTCTACTGAATTCCTCAGTGGAAGAAAAAAGATTAAGCTTTGCCTTGGCAGTTTAACACTTTTCTTTCACTGGCAACACCATCAGGCATGAGAGTAACTTATAAGGAATGGCATTACATCACGCTCAAATACATGATTATAACATGCTGCAAAATGGATTCTACAAGGAAGACTGATTTAGTGTGTGCCTCTGATGATGAGTAAAGACCAGCTGGTACTGAACTAATGCATTGCTGAAGATTGTATCAGATTAAGCCAGTCATTCAGCCACCTCCATGTCCTCTCCCATAAAATTTTAATAAACCCAATCTTATGGGAGGAAAGAAAAGACGGGGGCCCTACTGAATTATTTATAACCTTAGTTACGTATGGCAAAGGAGCCCCTCTTAGGTGAGCAACTGATATTCTTCCACTGATTTTCTTCTCTGAGAATATTTAGGTGAGAACCAAGTTTGGGGGTGGGGCAGGGGGGAAAACACAAAATACACAAGGATGCAAAAGGCAAGCCAGAAAACACGAAGTTGATGAAGGCAGAGATGAGGGAGACTTTGTATTTATGAAAGAGATATTGATCAATTGCACACACCAGTAGCAGACAGACTCAAATTAGCTGTCATAATTCCAGTGATGCAGAGGGACATGCAGGCTCAAGCTCCATTAAGTATAACCTACATCCAGAGCAGCCAGATGAGATTTGCAAGACTGAACTCTGAATTCCCACAGGAGATACCTGCAGTTGATTTATATTCCTGATTTCTTATTCCCCCACCAACTGTGCAATCAGTTCCTGGAGGTGGGTAGGGAATAATTGAACAGCTAAACTGTGATTCACCCAGCCAATTAAGGAGTCTTGGGATGGGCCCTAGACAAATCCTTCAGCTTCATCCGGTCTTCTTGGACCAGAACTACATTCAGCTCTGACAACATGGCCAAAACTCATGATGACCCAGTTAACACTAAGAATCTGAGGATGTAAAGCTGCATTATGGTTTCTGCACATTAATATTGACACTTTTTTTATTTTTTCAAAGGAGGAGGATGCCCTGATCATACATGAGGATGAGGTTTATTCTGTAATTCAATGTCCAAAGAGCATCGCTGCAAAGCAGTAATTAAAATGGCAACCACTGTCTAGTAGCTATTGACATAAAACTCACCTTCATGTTTCAGCCTGCAGCTTCTGTTAGGTCAGAGCCAGGTTGCTTGATTCCAAGTTTCTTTCCCTCTCTCGTGCTGGCTGCTATGATGTTTCCTTGGGGATGGTGCATGGCTTTGTGAACAAATCACACTAAGCTCATTTCCAAAATGTTCCACTTATGTCTATCTTCTTGCACTGAAGTAAGGAAGCACTTAACTCCTCACTAGTAACTCTGTGTGTGGCATGTAATCACCTTGGAATATTTAACTGCCGGATTTCATCTCACTAACACTGTGGGGTGGGGCATGGGACCGGGGTATAAACAAACTGGGACATAAATCATCATAAACCAGGCATTAAATTGGTATATAAATCAAAAATTATAGAAGTCAGATGGATGAGACCCATTAGAGCCTCCTGTTTGTTCTTTCCTCTTCTTTCACCCTAAGAATGCACAAGGCATCATTCTTGATTAGCCAAGAGACAGAAGAACGCCCATCTCTCCCCCTCTGTGTCTCTCAAGAGGGAGAGAAGGGAAACAGAGAGCTCTGTATGCATATTAATAAAGCTATATTTTGACTGGCTGAATGACTGGAAATTATTAGCAATGGTATGTTTTACCTGTCAACATCTCCACACTGCAAAAGGCAAAAAGTCCCTAATATTTCTTTGCAAAAAATCACTAGTCGGACTGGAGAGTGTTTGCTCTCAATTTTCCTGCACTCAGAACAGCTCTGTAAATACCTTAAGACTCTCTTCAACAATGAAGATAAAAATGTCTTCTTTTCTCCTACATAACAGTGTGAGACAATGCAAAACATTACGTGAGCCACAGTGAATCTTAGTGCCTGCCCTTACAAATGTAACAAAACAAAATCAAAAATCCCAAAACCTATCAACATGAAGGTTACCCAGCCAAGCATGCCAAAGCTAGGAAATACAGAAATGGGACCCTTTGAAAGGATCAGTGTGAAAGGTGAGAATAGATAAACTTCTCAGCAAAGAGCAATCAGAGCAGAGATCAGTCAGTTGGCCACACCTCCTCCTCCCTCTCACACAAGCACTTCGCTCTTCACTTACCCTAAAGCTCCTCAGTGATGGTAAGTCAGTCCAAGAAATTTCTTTAGAGATGGTCCCTAACTGTGTTTCCTCATTTACTCCAACCCAGTGTGAGTTGGGTGGCCATTTGAAGTTTGTTTACATGGTGTGGGACTCTTACTCTGAAAGTCAGTGGGAGTTGTACTCTGAAAATACATAAAACTCAAGCTTTCCTTATATCCAACTGATACCCAAAAAACCCAAAAAAGTCATCTTTGATTGTCAGGCCTAAAATGAAAGTTATAGCCAAACACAAGACATTATTAGATATTAATATATTTATATTTACATGCCCTTCTTCAAGACAATGACTAGAAACATGACAACATCCATGAAATGGATGTCCATGACAGGATCAGGAGTTGTGTAATCTGCAATTAAAAAGGCCAACAACCATACATTCAGCAGTGAAAAACAAACCAAACAGAGCCATCATTGAATGGAAACAGAATATCCCAAATGTATGGAACAAGGCAAGAGTATGTGATTACAGTTATTAAAGACTCAATAATGAAATGAGTGTGCTTAGAGGAGATAAATTAAGGCCAAGTACACAGCCCAAACTGGGTCATCTCCTAACTTTGCGTGCTTGTATTTGCAGCCTTAAAAATGCTCATTCATTTAAGTGAACTTTAAGCAAACAACAAACTGCAATCCCAGAAATTCTAGTGTGGGATTTCTTACTGATGCAGAAGAGTGGCAAGAGGGTCATCAGCAGAGTAAGACTATCCTGATTCACCTGTGAGCTCTGTTATGTGAGCTGGGGAAGAACCTGCTGGCTAAGGGAGCAGGATGAGGCCTCCCCTCTGCCAGTGTTTCACAGCTGCATTAGCAGTAGATGCACAGTAAGACCTCTGACATGTGCACTTGGAACAGGAATTAGGAGGGGATCCTATGCTTTCCTGTTTGTTCCCCACTTCAGCACAAACAACAGAGTTTGACCATTTTTGCACCTTCTCTCCAAAATTATTCCAACCCACCACTCCAACCTTTTTCCTTATTGCAATGCTTCACCTCACCTCTCCCAACTGTCCAGCACTGTTTCATCCCTTTCCTCATCCTCATTTTCTCCCTTCCCAAATCTTGTCCTTATTTGCTCTTCAGGCACCCCTGTCAGCTCAGGACTGGAGGGTCTACTGACCTCCTCCCTTACTCCATCCCTGCTCTTCTGCCTGTAAGAAGCAAATCAAAAGTGGTATGCAGTTGGGAAAGTTATTCATCAGTGTAAGTATTAAGGTCACAGGCATATTAGCAGATCCTAAGATAAAGCCTAGCAGAAGGCAATAAAATCCCTTACAGATTTCAAAATAGGTCTTAGATTTCAATGCCAAAAAAAAAAAAATTATATCTTAGCTTGAAATAGCAGGATATGAAGAAAACCCTACAGCAGGGAGAGAGGGAAATGAGAAGGTCTGTCACTACCACCTGGTCATTAGCTGTGTGAACAATGAATGCAATGAAGATCCAACAACAAGAGACCTCCAGGCATGTGAGCACCTGCTGCCTGACTAACCTCTGGGATGGCTGCCCTGTCTGCTGTCATAACCAATGCACCAAGGAATGACATCATCCTGCCAGCCAAATGGCACTGACCAGCAGCACGGGCCATACTTCAGGGTGCACTTCCATCTGGGGGCCCAGGTACCTAATTAAAAATAAAACAGGATTTCCTTGTGGAGGCACATACAGGAGAGAGTGAAAGAAAGGAGCAAGAAAAGTGGGATGCTGCCTATTTACTTCAGACATTGTTTTCAGTAGTGCCATGAAAAAAACAAAAGCAAGAATTTTCTGAGGTCACTCCTTATTAAAAATGCAACAATTAAATATTTATTGTTGTTTATAACAGCAGATGGGGCCATGTCCATAAGCCTGCTAGTGTTACCAAGGCATTGTCAAGCTATCAACTGAGCTTCTGTGCAAATCTCAACTTCATGTTTCATGGAATGAGAAGGCTTGGAAGTCTGTAGAAATTAGAAGTCTAGACATTGCAGAAATTCAAAGTACAGATATTTTCCTGAGTGTTGATTGTTGCTGGATAATTTTCCAGTTATAAGGAAGTATTTGAGTGCTTTGTAGGCTCCTGCAAAATTCAGAGCATTAAGGCCAATAAAATCCACTCAGCTTTCAGGATAGATGCTGTATGTATTAAAATATTACCACTCTGTACACCCTGTAGAAATTACTCATTTCCTCCAATACTTGCTCTTCTCAGAATGTGCCAAGCTATTATTACTTTTGACTTTAGAATTCATTTTTTATGCAAATGGCTTTTAGACCACCACAAACACGGGAGTGCTGCAGTGTCAGAGTGCAGATGAGTGTTATAATTCCAATACAAAGCATTATGATTGTTGTTCTGACAATGCAGCAGGTCATTGCATGGATACTTTAAAGTCAGACCCCATGTCCTGTGGTCCTGCAGCGGAAATGTGGGGGTAGAAGACAAGCAAAGGAGATCCCACAGTGCCAGGCAAGGAGTATTTTCAAAAAGCCCAGGAAATTCCAAACATTTAGGAAGCATCAGCTACCTGTTTATGAACTGGCTCACTCTAAAGCAGTCTGGTGACACAATTTCTAAGCTGTGCAGGAAAAAATCAGTTTCCATAGCAATTTCAGCCACTTCCTGCCCAGATGCAGCACTCTTCACATTCCTGGACACAAAACACAGCTGCTGTGGAAGACAGGCTGAGGAGGCAATGGCAAGCTGGAGAAGAACAGACAAATTCCCTCTTTTGTAGCAGTGTTAAATCCAAAGTACAAAATCAGGTTTGTGACATATAGGGAGGAAGGAACAATAAAAGGCTTCTAGACCCAACTATCTACCTCACAATAGGTTCTGTGAATCAGCAAAACAAGAGCTTTTGGAGACAAGGAAGAAAACCTTTATCTCTCTTCTGATGTGGAGACTTTTATGCACTATAACACAAGCCAATGGGAGCTCTGCCAAAGGCTGCAAGTGCCATAAAGCAATTGTCCCATTTTCAGCTACCAAGGCAGGAGAAAGGGAAAAGGGAGTCTTGCACTTGTTCTCTGAGAGAAAAACAAAACTCACTCTTCAAGAACACACACCAGCAAACTTGCTTGTTTGCAGCACTTTAAAGCCACAGTACTTTCTTCATCTGCTGTGGAGAGAAGATGGCTCTTTTACATGAAACAGTTAATTCTCAGAGTGCAGCATAAGATGAATATAGAGCCTGGATTGCCTATAACCCACAAAAAAAATAGAACAAAACAAACACACCCACACAAAGCCAAACAGGGATGAAAGCAAAATGACCTTACTACAGTCTTTCGGGTGGTTAAAAAACAAAGGCAAAAAAACCCCAGCATCAGCCCAACACGTGTTTGATGTTCTCCAAAGAGTTACTCAGTAGACTGAACACTCCCTGGGCTTTGAGTGCCTTATCCCTCAGTGGCTTAAAGGAACAAACAACTCTGTTGGTTCCTGGAAGATGCTAAACTGAATATAGCACATCCCTGCATTGCTTTGGAGGTACTGCCACTTTCATTACAAACACAGCCTTTCAACTGCTTTGCCATAATATACCAGATAATGGTTTCCTGAAGATTTTAGGACAAAAAAAAAAAAATAATTAACATCAATATAGCCTCCTGTTTATTGCCAGCTTCCTTAAAGCACAAGGATCCAGTCGAAATGTTTATTCCATCACCTGAAAACATTTCTCACCCTTCCCAATGCCTGCACAATATTCTAAAGCTCAAACCCTGCCATGAGCACATTCCCATGTTTTCTGAGCAAGTCTGTAGCACGATGAAAGTGAACCTACAGGAGCAACATAAAACACATGGAACAATGTGTGAATAAATATGGACCTGCTCACATTTTCTTGGTCTTTTACTGCAATAATACACCTCCATTTCTAAAAGCATCAATGATGTTGGTCTCATTTTTCATAAAAAAACCTATGGATCAGGTTTTGCACTCAAAGCCAGGGCCAAAGTGGGAAAAGGTAAATACTTCATAGTGACTCTATCATATCACTATGTCAGCATTTTCCATAAAGACAGTTACTTGTGCTCAAAGTTGTTGGACACAGCTTTCTTCTGCTTCTCTCTTCCCCTCCCAGCTCATGTAGAGACTTGTTTTGTCCAATTAAATGAACATTTATCTCCTGACAGGCAAGAGCTGACAATACCACAATCATCATTCCCTCCAACCCTGTTTAACCAGAGATAGTTGAGAGGAAGTGATTGCAGAGAAGACAAGTCCTATTTCCCCAGCTCATAGTGCCATAGGCAATCAATTTGGAGCAAAGGTTCCATCTTGAAAATGTCAAAGAGAATGAAAAAAAGGATAAAATCAAAAATGGTAAAGCCAGCTCCAACCAGTCCTCTAGGACCAGCTGCTCTCTCGGGTTCTTCCAGCATAGCTAACAGCACAGCCAGAGGAGTATCTGCCTTGTGTGCTGAATGGTGCCATGGGGTCCCTCAGCCCCAAATTAATTGTGCCTCACCCGCTCCCACCATTCCAGAGAAACTGCTGGAACATCACTCCTGCCCACCAGCCTGAAAAAAGCAGTTTGCAGTCCATGGTGGGAGCCCTCTCTCCTCTGATCCCCAACCCACTGAACATGTGAAACAACATTCTTTCACAGACACCACAGTTGGCTGTCTATACACAAGAAAAAGAAAATACACAACTGAAATACAAATACAGCAAATTATAACAGTGGCTTCAGCCTGGAAGAGGCATTTTGGTTTATTAGGGTGACCAAATATTCTGCTTTCACCTTTCCAGATCCTCTGAAGTTCAAGATGCCATTTTGCCCCCATGTTTCTTCAGGAAATACTTCTTTTTTCCCATCTCATGCTACAGATCTGAAAAATAATCCATGGCAAGAGAAAAGATAGCCAGGCCCAGGCCCTTCTTTTGCTGCTTGTCACAACATTCACTAAAAGGAATAGGAAAAATATTCAGAGAAAAATAATGGCCAGGTTGACTTGGAAATATCAGACTGACCAGTGCTGAAATAAAGTAGCTGTGCCCTGGATGAAACTAGTCCAGAGACATGGAACAGGGTCAGTTGCTAAGGTAGTGGCTAAAAATCACTTTCTGAAGAGATTTACCCTATGTGGGGCTATTGCAATGCAAAGGGAAAAAAGTCCCCTCAACAAAACCACAGATTGAAGATTGGTATTGGCCTTGTCTTTTAAAACAGGTAACTGTTACTACACAGGAAATAGTCATATAGATTCAGTTCATTCTTGAATGCAGTGACCTCCAGAATCCCACTCAGTGGGATTACCCCACATATCAAAGCACCCTGTTGCACCAACTACCCAGGAGAAGAGAGCTTCAGCAAAGTATTTCTCTTCTCCTCTGTCTTTAGATAGGTAAATGCAGACATCAGCTCTATCTACATCTCTCTATGCTTATCTGATTCCTGAAACTGGCAAGAAGATTTGGGTCAGAAATGTGATCCACACCTACACACTCAATGTATCCTCTGCAGGGAGGGGACAAGCAGCCTTACCTGAGAGTGCCTCAAACCACACCAGGCACATAAACATGTGAGCAGTGTCTAGGCTGCACCTTTGGAGACTGACAAATGCCCTACCAACACACAAAGCTCAGGAACTTGCTGATTGTCCCAATGGATGCACACAACCTTAGATGACCAGGTATTTAACCCTTTCTTTGAGCCATTGCTGAGATAAAGATTAATTTTAGAAAATAATTTTTGAACAGTGAGAGTCCCAGTAGATGGTTGCAGGAAAGTCATTGTTACTCACAACAGTGGCAAAACCACACATACAGAAAAAGCATAAACCAAAGCCCCTTCCTACTGGCCTATGAACCCTAACAGAAGATGTCTTGGGTGGTGGGTGCACGTCCTATTTTTGCTCATAGAGGAGCATTGTTATGTTTAAAATGAAACTAACACCAGCAGAGAAGACAGGTGGTAGGAGAAACCTGAAGGCAACTGAATCTTCTGATCTCCTGATTTCCAATTAGAATAAAGTATTTTGCAAGACCAGCCTCTTACAACCTGCAGAGAGGCATGAATTCAACTATTCCTTTTCTTTGTCACATCACAATAAAAATATGTATTTATCCACAGAGACACATTAAAAAAAATCAACAGGCATTTAGCAAGACCCTCTAGAATGTTCTTCATTCTCTATCAGAGTGGCCCTGTTCTTCATTCTTCACCAGAGTGGACCAGAAAGGCCTATAAGCACCAATGAATCTCAAACCATGCTGGACCTCACCCATTTAGGAAATCACTTATGACATTGAACCTTCTCCTCAGAGCTTACAAGGACCCTCTAAAAAGAAAGAAAGAGCCACACAAGGGAGGAGTGACACACACTGAAAGCCGTAGGAAGACCAGAGGTCTCTCAACCACAATCAGTTGCCTCAACTCCTGCCACCTTCAAGGAGATTTAACTGCTTCCACCAAAGCAGAGCTGCTCAGGACATTCATCGGTCCCCATGACAATGTAGTAACAAGAGCAGTCACAGTGGCATCCTTCCTTGTGAAATTCTACCTCTTGCATTTTATCAGTGAAAACTTTTCCATCTCCAAGATGAGAAAGAGACAAGATTTCAGGTCAGCCAATACATCCCTAGGCAATTCCATCCCTGTCAGATCTTGTCACTTCAGCAAATGTTACAAGTTGGTGACCACTGGCTACAATTACCACTGAGGGCTAAGCTCGTTCCTTGTGCCTTAAAGGGTGCAGCAATTCTCTTTCAAGCTCTTCAAAGGAGAGTGGTGCCACACTCACACAGGAGCTGCTGGCAGCAGGACATATTCTGCAATAAAAGCCAGCAATGAATTCTCCTGGAAGCAGGAAACTCAGCAGCAGCAGCAACGGCATGAGAATGTGCTCACGTAGAGAGCATTCCACTGAATTAAAAAATAGGGCATTGATTTTGTTATTCATTTCTGTATTTAACTCAACATTAATCTCTGCATACAAATGCCTTTTCCCCACCACCACATTGGCGTGCCTCGGCAGAATTTCCAGTCAGCAGCAGAAACAGAGATGTAGGTCCTAAGGACAAATCGATCCGTCTGCTAGAGACAAACAGCTGGTGAGATGAGGGCTCTGAGCGGGCCGTCACTCAAAGCCTCTGCTCCCGTTTATCAGGGAGCAGCTCCTGCCTGCACACGGGGAGGAGGGAGAGGAGAGGCAGCAACACTTACGCAAGGCATGCCACTCGTCCTGGCGGATGGTCTTGGTGATGTTGTAGGTGAGGTTCTTGGGGATGGTGGCTGAGGAGTAGTGGTACTTGATGTACGAGCACCGCTCAATCGCTCCTGGGAAAGGCAAAATGCAGAAAAGTGTGGTTAGAGGAATATAGCATGTCCTGCCAGCTATATATAGGCCAGATGGGTTTGACAACCAAAAGCAAAGCAGTCCCTATCCATCCCTGCCCACTGTGACAACCAGCACTCTCTCTGGCCCATGACATGCAAGCTCAGATCCAAACTTATGATACAGGAAGTTTATCTTCCACACATTCCAGGCTGGCACCTTCCAGGCTGGCCTGGAGTAGCTGCCGGTGCCTGCTTTCACCATGAAATATCTGTGTGGAAAATTACCCCTCCTTTCACGTCTTCTTTGAACTATAAGCTAGAAACTGCCATGCAGTTAGTGTATAGAAACTATAAATTCACGTCTTAGCTTTTTGTGCAGTCATGGTCATGACTCAGTGCCCATTCTTCAGGAAATACACAGAGCAAATAGCTTTGATCTTTCCTTAAACAATAAAAAACAACACAGAAAAATTATATATATAGACAGTGAACAGTTTCCTGACCCTTTCCACCCCACAGCAGAAGGACATGTGACAGGCTACACTGTCTCTTGAAGGTACCCAGATGCCTTTACAGCAGGTTCAGAGACAGAATTCATTGGCATCCCTGAACAATGAGGCTCAGATGGCAACATCAATGGTTGAAATGGGCAATTTTTTTCCTCTGTATTTTCCTCAGGATTTCACCTATGTTCCGAGGAAAAAAAGCACCATGTGCTGTTTCTGATGTCTTCTGGTCACATTGTTACGCCTCCTTTTACAAATACTTTCCTTCCTGAACAATAATTGCCCCTCCAGGATCTGATGTCCTGGCATCTCTCTGCATAGTTAATGCCCCCAGAAGAAAGGGTCTGGTGTAGTCTGATGTTTTCCATGAATTATAGCCTAGCCAAATTCCACATCTGATCAGAAACCTGTAACAGTACAACTGTTCTTGTATTGATGAAAGCCAGACAGGTTTCCTACATTGCTTTTGCCAGGATTCTCAGCTAACACTGGCTTTATTAGACCTTCTCACTAAGCTGTCAGAGTCAAAGCTCATGGAAGTCATTTTCCCACTAACATTATGTTATTTTGGCTCAGGCCTTTGATAACCAAATAGGTATCCTTAATGTGGCTGGCCATGCTGTTTGCTACTAGCTACCACTAGTCAGAGAAGCAGCTATGCTGGAAATGCTTTTATGTATTAAAAATACATTAAGATGAGCACTCAATAGAATAAATTAAATGAAGCAATGAATTATATAAATAATAAAGAGTCCTATATACAAGGAGGCAGGTAGAGGACACTTACTGCCAGCCTGAACTGAAAAGGTAGACCCATTAGCCTTATATCGACAGTTCCACAGGGTAAAATATGCTTTTAAACCACTACAAACACAAATTCCTACTAAGGGCTGTAAGATACTACTTGGCATGAACTTAGATCATAGACCATGAATTCACAGCATGAAGAAGAAAACCCACGAAGCAAGTTATTAATTACATTACAGTCTACCAGCATCTTCCAGAGTTAGTACAGTATAAACATTTGAGGTCCTCATTGTTTGCTTCTCTTAAGTATTCTTCACATTCTGCCTTTGACAGCAATTAGATTAGACAAAGCCAAATATTATAGGGGGAAAAGGCAAAATATTTACATATGTATCCGCCTGCCCTGACAGCGTGATGGGCTTCTGTGTGAGTCTGCACCATCTGGGCACCAAACGTACGCCCAGAATTAAAGTTTCAAACTAAGAATAGTATTTAAATAAAAAGACAGCTAGTGTGCAAAGAGCTTTAAAAAAATCCCCAAATCACAACCTTGCCTTCTCGTAGGTTTTCCTACCCCCTTTTACTCATTGCTTTCATAGATTAGAAGGATCAGCAAGAAAACAAATGCTTATTTGTCAGAAATTAATCTTTAAGTTATCAGCATTCTGCCCAAACAAGAGATTTATATAGAATAGAAGAAAGGGACACAGAGCCAAGATACAAAATAAAAGCTTACAGAAGGAAGGGAGAAAAAATCCTGTTCTATTTACAATTTTTCTGGAACCAAAAAGGCTAATTTCTAGTAAGGTCCATCAGATATCTAATTCTGCAAAGACTTTTGGTGGTAATGCAGCAAGCTGTTAAATATCACTTATCACCAAAGCCTAAAGCAGAAAGAGATTATTGGCTGAATTCAGGTCATCACTTGACCATATCCATAATTTTGGGCTTATACTTACTTCTCCATGCCTTAATGAGACTTAAGCAGACAAAAATAGCTTTGGGACCACTATCAGCCAGGGGTGGGTAAATAGGGCATGGTACAGCACTTGGCACAGCAGTTCACTGAGGGCACTGAAGCCCTGCCAGCTCTACCAGGGAGCAGTGGTGCAGAGGCAGGCAGTATCTCACTGAAAAACTCAAGATTTTCATGGCCCAAAATGACAATGCTTGTGATTACTTGGCATTTAAACATGAACCACCTATTTAAACCCACTCTCACAAGTGTAGGAGAATGACATTGCTGAGTCAGTGCCACTGCATCAGCATATATCTAACTAGAGGTGAGAATAAACTTTTGAACTTAAGAAAAAGGCTTTCAACTGCCTGGACCTGGCAATAAAAATTAGGAGAAGGGTGAGTTTACGGGCAGTGATGATTTCATACTTCTGATGTTTCCCTACTTGTTCCACAAAGAAGAGAACAATGTTCAAGATGCCCAAAGATCCAAGTCCTGGAGATCCCTGTGAGGGCAAAAGCAACAAGAGCAGCAAGGATCAGAACTACTGCTCTGCTGGAAAGCCTTCTCAGAAAAATGCTACAAAATCTTTATCTTCAGAAGAATTACTAGCTATGCTCACTCCAATCTTTGGGGTAGGAAGCAAAGCAACCTTTCCTTTCCATACCCTCAATAGGGTATGGAAACTGCAATTTATGGAGCATCTCCAGCCTTCAGCACAAACTTAGACCAAATGCAACTGCAGCTTTGCTCTGTGCTCTGCTCCAATGACTGGGAACAGTATTTATAGAGCAAAGCAGTGAGTGGGGGTTTTTTTAGCTAGGAGCTGCTACAGCAAGAGTTATAGCTGGCCACAAGAAACACAAAAACCACCACAAAGCTGCTCCAGGGACAGATGCAGTATATCCTATATTTCTCTGACCAAAAGGAAGTGCTTGCTGAAAAACCAAAAGAAAAGTATCTGACATCTTCCAATAGAGTGCTAAGAAAAGGATCAGCAGAAGGATGCAAGTAGAACCATGCAGTGCAAACCTCTGCCTCATCATCACAAGCACAGATGCTCAGGGGATTCAGCAGCTAACTGTGGCTGGCAACCCCCCGTTCCTGAAAAGGTCAGATGACAAACAAATTGGAGATAAGGAAACCAGAGATAGCTTCATCCTGAGCAGCTAAGTATTCACAGCATCAAACTTGCACCTCCTCTTCCTGACTCACTTGGCTGCTCAGTTTCCTTCCCCTATCTGCTGATCATTGCTCCATACTATCACCTTATCATTCCGTGATACTTCCTCTTCTCTCCGTTACGAGAAAATCTTTTAACCTAGTCCACAGTAGAAACATCACATGAAAACACTGGATTTTTTCCTATTCAATATTCAGAACTTTACCAACTAACATCCTGATGTTAGGCCAGCTGCTAGAGAATCTCAGCTACCACTGCATTACTGGAGCTGTAAACACCATCCCAGTAAAGGCCTCAAACTGTTTGGTAACGCAGGGGGTGACTGAACCATTATCTCACTCTAAATAGAAAAGGGTTGAGATCAATTAAGGTCATAGTGCTGGCGTCCAGACTCTATTTGTCTGGTAGGTAAACACACAAATTATCAGAACTTTTTGACCAGTATTTCTTCATCACCATTGTGCCCCTACCACTCCCTTAAATATAATATTTCAACTCTTCCAAACTGCTCCAAGCAACAGTTTTACCATGGTTAATCTGAAAAATAGAACGGAAATCCAAAATGCCACCTATGTAATGGCTACTTCTGTCTTAAATTTTGGATCTCAGAAGCACCCAGAGGCATTTGCCCTGGTCAGTTCACTTCTGCAAAGATGGTTGCCAAGTTTCATGAATTTACCATGTCAGTGTGACCGCATAGTTCAGCATTCTGTATAATACAGACCATCCCATCTGAGAGCTGGCAACAGAAAGGAGTCCTTGACATTGTCTTTCACCAAACTGGTAACCTGGGAGAGCAGTTAGGTGACAGTAACATCATTTCACATCCAGCCCAAGATAACCCACAAGAGTAACTCTGTGCCATCTGAGTACTGCCCTCCTGTCTTGAGGACTAGAATATTTCACACTTGCCTCCTGCCTCAGCTTTCAGGTCTGCAGATTGTGGAACCATCCTTAAAGGTCCAACTACAGATTAACTCAATGCCTGTGAATAAGTCACCTTTGCTAGCTAGAGGAGTTGCAGATAGAGATAAAATTTTCTCCCACACCAAGATTCTTTGCAGCAGTCCCTGGGTTAGAGCAATCAGGAATCTCAGATGCAGGGAGCCAGAAGCTCACTCACTCTGGATGAACTGTGGTGTAGCCATTCCAGACTCCACAAGCCAGGACTGAGAGTCACTTGGCTTTCTGTAGCATGCAGAGATCTGAACCAGAGGGTACCCATTCTTCTCTTATAGTATGCATATTGGTGTCTAAGAAGGATCCAGCTGTAAAACTAGTATTTGTTTTACTACATTTCCTGTCAAAGCTTTTGATATTATGAGCTTCCCTGAAAAGACTGGTGTGGATATTCTGAGCCTTTGCTACCCCTAGGCAGCTTTTCCTTCCTCTGTGTTGCAGATACCCCTGGATGAACTGTTTTGTAGCAAGCAATTCCACAAAATTCACCCTTTGTGCTAGTTCTAATTTTCACAAATCTGTTTGAGAATTACTACACAAACATTTCCTAGTAGAAGGAATCTTAGCCTCTGGCTTGCAAACTGCACTTACTACATATATTTGCTCTTCATTATGAGAAACTGCCTTCAGTATGAGAGATTGCCTTAATCCCATGGTTTGGTTACTGTTCCCTCATTGGGTGACTATCTCCATAGCAAACAAAGAGATGTAGATTGGTTATTTAGCCTCTAATGGTTTCACATTATCTTCAGAAATCTGTAAAGCAGAGGAAGTTCATAGTGGGTTGTTTTTCTTAGCAAAGCATTTCAGTAAGGTTTCCAGAGGCTAAAATCACAGTTAGGACCAACATTTGGTTACAAAAAGCAATTCCATGTGGCATATGTATCTATTGTTGTCTTAAAAGTCTTCTCTTACCTGGAAAAGTTCACTGTTTATTTGTGTTAGCTTTTTTGCATCCTTCAAACTAGCCCTGGCAATTCAGGCTGGTGCAATTTCAGAATTATCACCCTCAGATGTATGTGCTGCCCTCAGTTACTATAATCATTTCTTATGAGTCATCAAAACTCATCTGGAGGTACCTTAATATAGGAAAGACTCTTGCAGTTTCAGCATTAACCGGTCAAATTAAACCTTGGAGGAGGATAGAAGGAGAAATTAAGTTCTACTTTGACCAGCTGCTATGACATAACTGCAATCAGATGGCAATCAGATTGCAATCATGCAATCAGATATGCTGACTAGATAATGAACTCAGGATGACTTTTTTTAATGAAATCAGATACTTATCAGAAAATATTGCACCACCTTTAACAGGATTTTTTTGCTGCTTCTACTAGTTACAACCATGAAAGTACTGGTTACATTTTTCTTTTCCAGATCTATAAGTAGATTAATACCAAAAATGTAGGAACACCATTCTTCTGCATTAACTGTAGAATTATTTATGTTAAAATGGTGCTCTAGATGTCCAATGCCCTGCTTAAAAGAGGCACAACTTCAAAGCTAAAATCAGATCCAAAGATAGTTTATGTTGCTCAGGACCTTGCCCAATCAAGATTTAAATACCTCCAAGAATGGAGGTGCACACCCTTGAGCACCTATTCCAACATCTGACCACCTCTAATACCTAATCAAAAATTCCATTGGGGCCACATGAATATTGTGAATAATAGAAGAGCTCAGAGTAAAGGGCTAAAAATCTAGGAAGAATATGCAAGAAGCACCACCTTAATCAACGTGTTTGGTGAATATTCATTAACTTACATGCATAAATAGAACCCAGTGTTCTTATTAATGGAGCTCAACACAGATTCTCAGTTGCAGCATGGGCTGAACTATTAGAACAAGAGATGATGTTTCTTCCTAACTGGCCTGGCATCATCCTGCACTGAGGTTCAGCTTGATCTGCCAGTAGGGCTTGTTGCTACTTGTCCTGGATAAAGTGAAACAACTCCTGGTGCTCATTTCTGCTTGCCGTGAGCTGCCAGGAAATTGGGCTGATGTGTCCCTTCAGCTGATGAGCTGGAGTTTCTGTCTGTTGGGTTTAAGACTCACTTGCTAGCCTCTAGCTGCCTCCCCTGCAAATGGATAGAAGTGCACAGTCAGGTTCTGCTCACCTTCTGGATATCTGAGTAAAATCAGAGAGGGATGTGATCCAGTGCCCTTTCCCATCAGCAGACAGACCCAGGGGTCACATACTGGGAGAGACAATGAATGTGTCTATAGGAACATATGACATGGATCAGGAGTGCCCTTTTGAAAATGACCACATGATCATGTCTAGTTACTGTGCTTTGGTTCAGAACACAATGTGCTGTGACACGATGCCCATTCTTCACAAATAAAATTAAATCAGATGATGTGCTAATGGAAATTCAACTTAAAGTACAAGAGCAGAGCCAGTTTGAAGTAACATCCCCTCCTCAAAAAGACAAAGTGAACACGAGGTCCTAAGCACAAATTGTTTCTTTTAAATTCAACCCCACTGTACCACACCAGGAAAAAAATAACAACCAAAATTTTAAGTCACCAGAAAAGTTTTGTACAGCACAAAACTGTATTAATCTGTAACTAATTTTGATGCCTTTAAAGAATAATTCTAAAACTGTATTGCAATTGAAAGCCTGAAAAACATACTTCGAAAATTCTACAGCATATTTCTAAATTTCACAGGTTTTTTCCAGCTGAAACCACCAGCAGCATTAGATTAAGTTTCACAAGTGGTTCTGCTCTCTAGCATACTTTTTGCTTCAGAAACAATTTCCTTCATGAAAATAAACAACAATTTCCTAACTAACTATAAATGTACTTACAAGAACATTACACACCCATAGATTCCCTGTGGGACAAAATGCAGAAAGTCTGCAGTGCAGCCTGTTAGGCTGCCAGTGGCAAATGAATATTTCAATATACAATCTTATTTAAACTTGCTTTTTATATGTAGATGCCTTTACTGACCACCAAAAGTGCAATGAACACTGAACTTCAGGAAAACATACTCAGAAGATTGCAGCATCCTCTGTTTTACCTGAAGGGAAAGCTTGCCTGTATCCACTGAGTTGAGAGCCACTGAAAGGATGAGACAGAAAATAAATATTTTGTCCACAAAATGGCACATACCCAGCAAATACATTAACAGAATGCACAGCTTAAAGATTTTCATTAGGAAAGATAGCAAACATTTTTTTCAGAGTGAGAAGCAGAACCACGATGCTCTTTTTTCCTTCCATCTTTCTTCTAAGCTCATCTTACTTAACTTCCAAATAAAGACTCTCAGAGCCTCCAGCTTAGTGAAACTTGTTAGGCAATGCTCAGCTGGCAAAGCAGTCTTGTAAAAACTTAGCAGGAGCATGGTTGAAAGGATCCAACATACTGTGCTATCCATACAGAAATGGGGTAATAGACAACAGCATGCCATTCCCATTCTTTCCAAGTCATCTGGGATGAAAACCTGCCAGCTCCCTTTCAGTACTGACCCACTAGATCTCTAAAGATATAGAAAAAATCAGATACAACACACACATGAAAAGGAAGTCATCCCTAAAGATAATGGATCTCCAGACACACAACAGCTTTCTTGTGTATGGGCTTTATGTGACCAGATTCCACAGAGTGACTTCTGTATATTTCAGGCTGTTACACCTACATTTCAATTTCTGTTTCCACATCAAAATACATATTTTTTCTTTTCAACCACTGTGTGAGCAAAGACAGAGGTGCAGAAAATGTGTGCACACATACTGAGCAGACAGCAACATTTTCAGAGTAGAGAAAAAATAAAGTTCTTGAGCAGCTTTTGCCAGGCCTGTTCCTCACATGCTCTCTGGATAGCCCAGCAAATAGCAGCTTGCTTAAAGCCACCAGCTGGCAGAAGATAAATATTCCACCCGTGATAAGAAAAGAATCCAAGTATGAGACCAAAAGCTGAATTTGCATTGGAAAGTGATGAGCTCACACTTTCTCTCCAGGGACCAAGGAAAGGGGGCTGGCAAGGAAGCGGGAGCAAGAAGAGGGTTATGAAACACTTTTTTACTTCAGCTATTAATAACAGTCTCCAAGCCACAGGGCACTTGAGAGGAGGAAGGCATCTCCTTGCTTCTATTAATCTTTTTGTCCACCTATTTGCTTTGGGCTGGCCACAGGGGAGAGGGAAGCAGAGCACAAATGAAAAGTTAAGGAGGTTAAAAGGGCTGAAAAATATTTGCTCCTACATGTTTGGAGGCAGAAATTAAATGATCAATAAAAAGTCAGTGAGACAGCAATTACCAGTAAAAACTCACTGATGACCCAATAGCTCATGGAACAAAGCAATATCTCAGCAGTGCTGTCAAGGCAAAGAAAAAGCACAGCAAATGCTATTCCATGGTCAGGTTTCTTCTCTATCAATATACACCCTATGATTCTCATAGTAAGATGCTCCCATGAAGCTTGGTGTTTCATGAACCAGCTTCAAAACCTATTTTCAAGGGATGTCTGAGAAGCAGGGCCCCAGATTGCCAAGAAGAAAACAAGGGTGGATCCACAGATCTCACTCATTCTGCTGAGTGTCTGATCACATGCAGTGAAGTCCAAGGGTGCCCATCTCTCTGCCTAGGGAAGCTGTTTCACATGCTGCTTTGCAATGTAAATGTGGTTTTCTAGACACATTTAGTCCTCTTCTTAAAGTGAGAGGAACATAAGCTCTTCTCTGTATCCCCTGTTAGTTTACAGTAAGCACCACAAATAGCTGAGCTGGAGAAAGCATTGAGCTTTCTTGTAGCACTTCAAGCTCATGTTTAAACAGCAGAAATCACAACATGACACAATCATTCAGATGCTTGCATGCAACATTGAGGAAATAATGCTGAGAGCTAACACAGACAAGTCTTGCAGAAGACCCCATTTACAGGGGATCTTACATCTACATTCAGCACTACAGCAGTCTCTAAAATCCCCTAAACAAAAGGACTTATATGAGCTATGCAACACCTTTATGGTACCATCCTCATGTAGGCTTTGTCGTGCAACTAAGTGCAGGGGTCACAGGCAGAGTTTCACAACTTGAACTAGAACAAAATAAGGTGAGGAGAAAGGAGAAGGAAGAATACAGTTTGTGGCAGGAGTCATATGATAGGGATTGGTAGAATTAAACTAAGGAGACAGTTTTTCCCTTATAGTCAAAAAGCATTTTGCTTATAAATTGAAATTAAGAGGCAAGATTAAGATTTCTAACTCACATGTTATATATAAAAGGTAAATTATCTTCCCTTAAATTTGGGGAGTACACCCCTGCTGGCATAGATCCAGTTTTACACATTTTAGATTAAGGGTAACTAGGAGAAACCACAGCATTTGAAATTATCTCAGTTCCAAAAGCAGAAAACCCAGCAGGCAGCTAGCCCATCAAAGAAATAAGAGAGGAAAAAATCCTGCATCAGCTTTGCAACCAGGGTGGCCTTTTTCCCCATGAGCAGATTCCAGCATGGATAGACCAGAAAGAAGACACCCTGCTATTCCCATAAACTGTTCTCTCTTCATCCGGTGCTGATGAGACAAACTATCTCCATCCATCGAGGATTCTATTGAGACTTTAAAACTCTGCAAACAGAAGACTTTGAACATATTCTCTCTTTGGTAGAAAGATTCCATTCTTTAACACACCCTTATATTCTAGATTCTCTAAAATCCATTAATTTTTTTTTCTGTCCCTATTCTAGTTATTTCAAGAAAAAAAAATAGGGTACTGTGGTTGGAATAAAGAAATTTTCAAGACATCACTTCATACATAAGAAAGTACTTCCAAGACAAGGATCCCCTGCAGTTATTAAATGTATGTGCAGAGTAAAGCTAACAGATGAGATCATCCCTAAGTGAGCAGAGTTTCTTTCTGCAAGAACATAATGTCTCTTGCCTCAAACTCTGCCGACTGAATAACTACTTAGATCACATAGTCTGGTGGACAAAAGCTACTAAAACTACCTTGAAATAAACACTGAGATTTTTTTTTTCCTGGTGAGTAGAGACCATTAAATTATACAGGCAGTATATATGTCTCTCCAAAGTGAGGAACAGCTTCGTGTTTGGCCATACTCTTTTTCCCTGTAAATTCATTCCCTGGATTGTCCTTGTTCAAATAATTAACTGGTGAGCCACCATCACTAAATTGCAAAGATACTCCACCTTCCTTTGTAAAGGAGTACACATTCAGAGGGACAAAAGACTGCACAGCTCACTGCCCTTCCCTTGCAAGGCTGTTTGCTGCACTATTATAACTGGACTTATTATTGTACATGAGGGCTTGAATCAAATAAAGGCCTTGAGAAATTGAGTGTTATGTAGATACTTGAAAAGGTGTCCTTGAATAGTCAAACAAACTGAAAGACAACTAGAGGGAAAAGGAAAGGAAGATAAAGATGGTGGTAAGAAGATCAGACAACTGTACTGTGAAATCCAAGATGAGCAAAAGCACAATTTGGTCATTCTAAAGCCTATGAACCACAGATATTGTTAATCTCCCTGCTGCTGTCTGAAATCATAAGCGGTTTCTTCTGCAAGAAGGAAATTATTCTTGAAGAAATATTTGAAATAGGAAAAGTTGGTGGATGTGATCGAAAAATATTTTTCCAATTGACTGGACTGTGCCCTTACTTATCCAGTGATGAGTTTTGCAATACCATCATGTGGCCTTGTGTACAGAAGGTTTAGACATTAAGCCCCTCTTCACAATTGCTACACTAACTCATTTCTGGTGCATCCAGTTCTTGCTGCACTCAAACGTACTTCAGTCAACCACTTTGGGCTAGAAGCTCAACATTGCTGCAGCCACTCTGCACCAAACAACAACAGGTTTCACAGCAGATGAAAACCCTGGAAGAATAAATGCCCTTGAACGGGGTTAGAGGGAACCAGAATCTGAGAAGGGACCAACTTCTCTCCAGCCCAAACCTTCCCTTTCCTTATTCCCAGTACAGATCTGCAAGGATCAGGGTATGCCAATAGCTGCCAGCTATGGGAAAATCAGCAGTGATATGACCTGTTGCCAGCATCATCTTGAACAAGGAATTAAGTTATTCTAGTCAAGTCTCAAAGGTATTTAGTACCCAAGCACTTTAGCTAAGATTCATTATATTTCTCTTAAGACATGCATATGATGTGCTTTAATGCAGAAATAAAAAACAGCAGAAGCCAGCTCAACTTATGTTACAGGGCAGCAGAATAGAGTAGGGAAAAGCCCTGTAGATCTAAAAGCATCTATTTTTTTTTCCATGCCAAATAAAGTTAGATTGTTACAAAAATCAAGTGACCCTAGCTTAGGCCCAGAGCTGGTGTATATTTAATTGTATTAAGGTGTGGGATGAGAATTTCTCATCCCATTTATTGCTGGGCCAGTGGAAATTGGAGGGCAGATTGGAATTTGCTTTAGGAGGGTATTGTTACATGATGTTCTCTTGCCTATAACATCCTCTTGTCTTTCAATAAATGCCATCTTCCACTTCTTGCACCTTCCCATCTGAAATGTCAAATCAAATCAGAGAGTCACAATATGAAGATCTCCCACTCACTGCAATGTAAGATGTTCTGACCAGGACAAGCTGGACTGAATATTTCTGCTGCCTGTCAAGAAAGATGTATAGAAGGAAAGACACAATTCAAAGTGCACTGAGCAGCATTAGATAATAGAACTCCATGGATGGCAGCAATAAGAATTGTCTGAAAGGTGAGCACTGCACATCTGAACAACACCTTCGTCACCACCCAACGCATCCCACCATCCCTGTGCCTGAAATGCCAGCTAAATCCCACTGGGGTTTATAGCCTGAAGTGCTATTCAGCCCTTTGCAATTCAAGAACCTGCTTTATGAGCCTCATCCTGACAGAGGAAGAGGCAACCACATCCCAAAAGATCCATCACCATACATGGGACCAAAGAAGAGCTCTCCTCCAAGCACCACTTGAAAGGTGCAGAACAGGCCTTTAACATCACACTGGTGAAATTCAGATTTAGAGAGAAGGGGCTATGGAAACAGGCATTTATTCAGACACTGTCAGCTCAGCATTTACCTTTTTTACTTTATACTCCTAGTCTGAACATTAATAAAGGCTTGTGTCTCAGTAGCCTCAGATAACATCCAATGGGACAAATGCTGTCCAATTACAGTGAACAGAATCTGTGCCCTGAAAGACTTTTGCTGATCCTGTTTAGTACCTCCTGTGCTCATATAGTTAATTTTGTATAATACATAAAGATAAGTCTTGAACCACAACGTTTGATTTTAGAAATTAAAACTATGATTCAGCATCCTGTGTGTTTCTGGACACATTTTTATCTGTACAATTAATTCTAAACCCAACTGCTATTGTATTTGTTGTATTCCATGAATGCTTCACTTTCTATTTTAGTTACTACTCTAAAACTACCTTGCATAGTCTATTTCTCTATAATATCTGAAACTATTTATTAAAGACAGTATTGCTGCCCAGCATTAATTTATGTACTATTCTCCTCCCAAAAGAGCATGAGGCTTCACTTAGCACAGGATGAGGTGAAAAAGATCCAGGATGACTCTAAACATGCCTCCACTGGATAATCAGCCACTCTGATGCAAAGGATGAAGACAACATCCCAACCTAACAGAAAACATATTCATTGGAAAACATCCAAACCTTAAAGAAAATATGCCATTAGCTTAATATTCTTATCTCCTAGGGTTCTGCTCTATCAGGTTTAATTACAGCAATTGTGACACATCATAGTAAAGAGATACAGCTGCAAGCTTATCTTACCCAGAGATTCCACCCACCAGGGTAAGAGGCAAATGCAGCACCAGGAAGAGACTGCAGTACAAGCTCAGTGAGTTGTACATGCAAATCTGTTTCAACAAAAATATTTCTAAGTACAGCCTACCTTAAAGGGAACAAGAGATTAAGGTGGCAGGCACAAGGCTGAGATTCAGGAGGCACTCCCAGGACAAGGAAGCTCAGGAAGGAGAAGCAAAATGCCCATCTCATACTGCAGTAGAAATACAGTAAGGGTGCACAAGTGCCAGACTCACTGGCAGCACAGTCAGTACTCCAAACTGGACACCCAAGTCTGTTGTATGACTGCTGGAATCAGCTAAAGATGACACTTAGGTGTCCTCCTCAGGCAACTGACCAGCCTGACCATGCCTAGAGAAAATAACACCCAAGTTTAGATGTTTAGCAGAAGGGATTACAGAGTTTATGCTTGTAGTTACACAGCTGGGCAACAGGCATAAAACAAAGGAAAAAGGAACTAGTAGCAAAGAGCTCTAAAAGGAGTGAGAAATAAAAGACAAAACATCCCAGTTTCTGGAATTGATACCATAGTCATATATGTTTGTATAACTCATTTGCAAATGTGATAGATTTTACACTTTAAAGATTAAACAGCTTTTCTGAATGTAGCCACAGCAGATGCCGGATACACGGAGAACTGTTCTCAGTACAAGGACACAGCTCAAGTAAAATACTCCAGTCCTGGAATATCAGTAAGTGAACAGCCCTCAAATGTGCAGGAATGTGACTTCATACACACAAAAGAGAAGCCTTTGCCAGGAGCAAAGACAAGACTAAATGTTGACACTTCCTAATGGACTAAAGAAAAGCTACTTGGCAAAGACAAAATCATAGAATAGGTTGGGTTGGAAAGGACCCTTAAGACCACCCAATTCTTACCCCCTTGCCACAGGCAGGGACACCTTTCACTAGGATCAGGTTGCTCAAAGCCACATCCAACCAGCCTTCAAACTCATCCAGTTCCAGAGCTTTAATATTTTTCTGAGATTTGATAAACATCTTTCCAAAAGAAGAGCAAGTGGTCTAGAATTGTACAGAATGGCAGAAATTTCCAGGTATTATTTCCCACATTCCAGCAAAAATAACCAAGTTATCTTAAGAAATGAAAAATAACAGTATTCATCTGTTACTCTATAGATTTTCAACTATGGAATAAAGATTTTACTATGAAATTGCATGACAATAACTTTAAAGAAGAATATGAAGTACTCTTGACATATAAACCATGATATTTAAGAACAATGAGGTTGTCTTGAAAAGGAGAGAGTGAAAGAAAATACCTTAGTTCTCTGTTTAGATTTCCTACAGAGTTGGTGACATTTATTGTAATCCAGAAGTGCTGTGACAATGCCTAGGAATTTCAGTTTTGGACCAGGTTCCAATGAGCCAAGGCACTGTGTCATTGTGAAACTAATACTGCCCCAGACCCAATTTCTTCACCATTTGGTAAAAAATTCAAGTGCTTCTGCATGTCCCCAATATCACATCTATAAGCTGATTTTGTACTGGGGTAGAGAGATGTACTTAAACAGTAAAAAGTCATAGCTAGGTGTACTACTAATATTCAAAATCCAAGAAAAGACATAACCAATTGGAATGATCTTATGATGCTCAAACTGCACATGTTGCTCACAAAAGCTGTTACTTGATGCCAAGCCTGCAATTTTATTATTCATACTATTCCAGGGTAAAAAAAAAACCAGAGTCTGAAATAGTCGTGGTTGTTTAAAAGATTCAGAATCTTGTACCCCAAAAGGAAGCAAGAACATGAAGACTCTCGAGGTCCCACAAAGAAGTAGGACATATGCAGTAAGCTGCATATTGCCACAGTGGCAACCTTTAAGCCTCAACTGCTGCTCCTCTGATTTTACCCAATTAGGATAATTTAAGCCTGAGGCTTTGATCATTCTGGAGCCCTGATTCCACGCCATGAAGTACAAAAGCAGTAAAGAGGTTTACTTCAAACAGTTGCACATGACCCGTGGCAATAATACAACACTTGAATCACTTCAGCACTGGACAGCTCTGCAGCTTCTCACTGCAGAACCAGAGAGGCAAATATGCTGACCTGGACATGAGCTGAGCATGATTCCCCTCAGCTTTTACTCCTAATCCTATAAAGTGAAACTGAGAAATACAATGGGGCCATTGTGCACAACAGTTGAAGGATGCCAGTCTCACTTTTAATAGGAGAAAAGCAGACTCACATCACCACAGATACTCCTACCAGGAGAATATTAATGCGATTTTAAAATAATTTTTATGCTATGCTAGATATAGTCAGTTACTTATCTCTAGCTGGAAAACGCTGGTGCCTGCTGGATCCTCAGCCCACAGCTAAAAAGGACAGGGATAATCACTCAAGTGCCTTGTCAGAAATGGGTACCATCATACCTACAGCAACGTGCACACTTGCAGCTGTGCTGCATCAGGATGCAGTCAGGCATTGTGAACTGCATTGCTCTGCCACATCACTTAAAAGCATGATGGGAGGTTCTGACAGTATCTTTCATTAGGGTTAGGGCCATGCTGCTCCCATCAGTCAGAAGCAAAGTGGAAGCACTGTCCTGCCAGAGTTCACAGCTTGCCCTGGGCAAGCAGGCCCAGACTCCTGTGTCATGAACTACCTGGGTGGAAGAAGCGCAGCTTGTTTCAATATTAAAAACAAATATCCCTTTCATTGGTTTCACCTTTGGTCCCTTAACCCTGCAGTTCACCTCCATCAACTTCAATCACAACTCATGAGTATTTAGGGAGGGACAGTAGCTTCTCCCTATTCCAGAAAAGGAAGAGTGAACTGCACTATTTAGCATGAACCCACACCAGATGATAATGAAATGAATTAGCAATAAAAATTTATTTCATGTATAAAAACCTTTTAAAAGAGAAATAAGCCAGGCTCCAAATTACCATTAAAATTAACTTCCATTGATGCTCTGCCAGTGCTGCTGAACAAATGTTCTTTGCAGAAGCCGAGTGGATTGATGATTGAGTGGTATCAATTAACATGAACTGTTGTGCTAGTTGCTTCATCTGGAGATCAAAGCATTTCGTTTAAGGAGAACAGAAAAGTGCAGCACGACTAAGGTTTTCCCCTTCTGCATTTCTCTCCATTTCCAATACCTAGTCTCTGGCATGACTAGCATTCTTTTCCAAGCATAACTCTGTATTTAAGTAATCATCAACCACAAAGTCAAAACAAATTTCCATCTTCTAGGAATTAAAGCTCTTCATAGAATGGTTCACAGACAACTGAAGTGTTGTATTACAAAGCTATCACACAACCAACTATGGCTGAGTGATGTTCAGGTGACTGGATGCAGCCTGTGCTGGTTTCTGTCCCTGTGGCTCCCCGGGAGATGACAAAGGTGGCTGCCTGTTTTTTCATACATTTTCAAGTGACACTACTGAGTCTTTCAGCCCTGTTCCTTGTCAAATATCAATTTGATATTGTGAGTGTGATACTTATATCTTTCTCATCTTATAAACCACCCAATTTTGTTGATCCATGCCAGTGAGCTGCAGCTGGAGGCATCTAAGCAGTAAGCGAGTTGTGACAATAGTGAAGGAGCAACAAGAAGAGGAAAATTACATATTGAAAGAATTCTGACTGCCCCAGAGACTCACACACATTCTGTCAGGTCACTCAAAACACTCCCAGTCAGCAGTCTAGACTGAAACAAATGTCTGGGGAACAGTGCACAAACTACTGTGGCCTTTGTGATTTGTGCCCAGTCATCATCTGAGTGTTTTGCCTTCGGCCCAGGCAGGGTAGGACAGGTCCATAGGCTCTGTCTCAAGGCTTGGCCTCAGCAGGGTTTCTCTGTACTGACTGCAAGGCCCACTGTGATAACCAAATTCAGCTAAGTAGTCTGCCTGGATCTCAGAGTGGGCAAGTTCACTACAACACGCTCCAAATGTGGCATGTAGCAAACACACCTGTCAAAGCCATGGGAAACAGATTCATGAGATTTGTTCATATTAACACCTATATTAGCACAAGAGTCATGCCTGAAAGGAATGAACAGCTTAACACCTAAAGTGCATCCATTGCTTCTCTTTGCTCTTTAGGGGCAAAAAAGGATCTACTCCGGCAGCTCTAGCCAAACATGACCTCACTTGGCTCTAGCATGCTCTCCCTGCTAAATCCCAAAATACCCTGTAGAGACAAATAACAGCAGGTATGGAAAGGAGTTAAGGAACTGACAAAGGCCATACTCCCTTCTCAGTTTTGAGATGAAGTGGAAAGTCAGTGGAAAAAAAAGCTCATGCTGATGGCAAGAGCTGCAACAAAGACAACTCACATCAATACAGCAAGACTATCAGCTGTGAGAAGGCAAAGATTAAGACTAAAGCCAAACCAAAAAAAAACCCCAAAGATGCAGTCCCACATTTTGGAGTCTCCCAAGAAAAAAGGGCCTAAATTTCACTTTTTCATATGTATCTTAAGACATTTGTGGCTGGGATTATACATAGCAGTTGCTTGCAATAGCAGAAGACTACACTGATTCAGCAGCTCTCCCTAGTCCCACACAGAGGTGTCAGGAGAAGACAGTAAAAATCATCTGCATTTCTTGGGCATGAACAGGGAAAAAACACAAGAGTAATTAAATATTTTAATTTTCCTCTCTTAAGTTCTGCCACTACGACCTCACTACATTATTTGAAGTGCTCTCTACTCAGCTAACATTTTTATTAAGAATAAACCACCTCTAGCCTCCATTCCACTTTAACCACCATTACCCACCCATAAGACTTGCTCAGCACAGCCATTGAAATTGCTCTGAACAGCATCAGAGCTATGCTGCCTCGTACAACAGAGCAGCAGGGAATACTTTAATTAGTGTTTTCTTCTGAAGGGTAAAAAATATTCTGAAATTACTTTGCCTGGTAACAAACTGCATCTTTCACATTATTGGAGAACTGAAACTGATTCCTGCTTCATGTACTTTCCTTAGTTTAATGATTTTGTTGCTTTGTTTTACAGATTTGCTTCTATCATGATGAAAGCTACACAAAATATTGCAAAAGCAATGGAGAAGGGAATGTCAGTATTAAGGGAAATCAAGTTTTCACTTATCCTGCTAAACACAGTTAGTCAGGATGGGTGGTGACAACCCCAGTGGAAAAAAAACCCTACAAACTACTTCATTCCTCCAAATTTCCTTTGCCTCCTTCACAGGGTGGCTTGGTTCATTGGCTCTGAACTCAAGAGTGAAACAGAGGTCATTTCTACCTTTCAAAGCAGGTATGGCTCACACAAACACACACCAGCACCAAAAGTCTTTAGGTGGGTCGGGTTCTGGAGCCATTCCCCTGCCAAGCTGGGCATCCAGTCACCAGCAATTACAGAAACAATTAAATACATGTTTTCCTGCTGTGCAATGAAGTACATTTCAATAACATTCTTGGGTATTTATTAAAGTGTTTTCCACTGGAAGATCTCCAGAACGATAAACATTCATTAATCACCACAAAACTACATGAAAACTGCATCAAATAGGTGATCACAGTCAGAGTTAGAGGCCATTTTATATCAGGTCAACATAATGCTGCTCTACTGACACACAGCCAACTTGCTGTGAGCCATTCCAGCCCCAGAATTACCTTTCTTGCAAGAAAACACTTTGGCCAACAGCACCCCTGCATTTATCAATCACCCCAAAAGCTCTGGCCAAAAGAAGAAAGGACACATCCAGGCATCCATGAACTGATAATCCTCAACTAACTTAGCAGCTGAGCCAGACCACAGATTGCCAGCACAAGTGACCTTCAGGCAGTGAAGTGACCTTCCTTAGACCTCTAAGGAAAGCTCATGGGCCAGCAGGGAGGAAGGAAGGGCACAGCCAGATCCCACATTTTCCCACAGGCCATGGAATCACAGATTTACAGCTCAGCTAGTTGAGTCACCCACACCTCAGGACAAGATGACAGAAACCTTTGCCATGGCGGCAGGTGGCTCTCACCGCCCACACCTGACACAGAAGGCTCCCAGTGAACAGCCCAGAGCATTAGACTTGACTGGAGTTAACAGAACCCCAGAACACACACTCAAGGGGTAGTCTGTGTTGAAATAAGGTTTTTGACATGAGTTTTGCAATAAAGGTAAGATTTTTCTTGAAAAATCATACTAGCAGAAAATCCAGCACACTGTGTTACAAGCAAACCACTTGATACTAATATAGCTTATTTCTGTTCCAGAACAGGAACAAGCTATTCTATCAGAAAAGCTAGAGTTGCAATAAGAAAACTCAGACACCAACATTTTTTACAATTAGAGAAATTGCTAACACACCACTAGGTTGTTTGAATTTCATACCCATGTAGAAGAAAAGACTTGAAACACAGTTTATAGAGAATTTGTACTGGAGAGTACTGCTGTGTCTGATGCTCAATCAGAAGAACATAGAAGTTTGGGTACTTTCATTTGTGTACATGAATATTTGTACATATGCATGTTTTAATTAAGCCTTATTAATGTACTTAGTCTATTTTCTCACTATAATTATACAGTTATGCAGAAAAACATTCAAAAGCCTAGATGACTCAGGAGTTTGACAGCAAGATATGCACTGCCAAATTTAGTCAACAGTACAAACCCAGCTACTCAGCTTAAGTCAGTAATCTGGAGCAGACAGTCATTTAAATACAACTCTGACAAGTCTTATCCTTTTTTCTTTGTTAATTGTCTGCTAACAGGCTGCAAATAAAATCAGAAATTTATTCATTATTCAAAATGATTCATAAGAGTCTTCCCTGACTAACCCTCGGCCTACAAATATCTTAAGCTATGGCTGTCACAACTAAGTAAACAATTTGCAATTCATGGTGTAACTTATGTAATGAATTTCTTCACCTTATGTAACCAGCTTGAACAGTTTAAAGAGCTGAAAAACACAGCATACATTTTTAATTGCACACTCCCAGTTAACAGTTGGGTGGTTAGAGGAATCACCCTCCCAGGAAACGTACAGAGCCATATGATTTAGGTTGCAAATATCAAATCTTTTGCTTGAGAACACGCTTTGAAACTCACTTTCTTTGCCCACACTGAATGAAGTAGTCAACTGCAAGCTATAAATGCTTTTCCACACATCCTTATGCTGTTGTAGTAGTAGTATTTAAAAGCTTCCAATTTAGGCATGATTTTATAAAATTCAGAAAAGGACTATTTATTCCATCTTCTCTACAGTACTGCAAGATGTGGAAAATGCACATTTACACAGAAGCTACTGCATTCTTACTAGTGCCATAAAGTGTGCCCATAAGCTCTGCATCAAGGGTTGGATCACACTAACATGGGCCATGTGCTCCTCTGCTCTCTTCCCAATGCTGCACTCCACTTCAGGAGTTAAAAACTAAATATATGAAACTTCACTGCAGACGATGGCTTAAAGCAGTTCCTCAAACAAATTAAAAGCTTCAGGCAACTCAAGTTCACCATTTGTCTCAGAATCCAATTCCAGAGTTTATCATCACATTCAATTCTGTCTTGTACTGAACTAAAATTTTACATTTCAGACCATTATTAATATTTTTTCTATACATTTCTCCAAACTTTGCTGTTACTAAAGCCACAGAGAGTTTTATGATCTCCTGTATTTCCCCCCATTTTTTGTGCCAAAGTACAAGCCAGATTTCTATACCATTAATAGTACTCTTAGAACCCTTTTAATTTTGTGTTAAGTCATGAGAAAGAAGGTGATTTAAATGGGGCTACTATTGAACATGAATAAAGCTCTGAAATCCAGCCCTACTGATTTAGCTTTGAAAAAAAAAATCAACTCCTAAGCCAATCATCCCAGTGTCCCAGTTTTTCAGTGTTCTTTGATTTCCCCCAGTATTACTTTGATAGAAAAGTGAAATATTTCTGTGCAGCCAGGCAATAGCTAGCAACAGCTCTGGAGTACTCTGATGCTTCGCCCCACTTATAACACACGTTAAAATCATGTCAGTTTAATATCTGTTCTCACACAGGTTACAACTCCTATTTTTCACTAAAAGGAAATATTCCTAGACAGGACTCTGCCCAACAGCAACAAGAGCTTTACAAGAGCTCAGGCATGAAACAGCAAGGCCCCCCCATGAGGGCATTGTCATCACATCTGTGAAATATTTCTTGACAATGAGTATAGGTCAGCGGTGAATTGGATCCCAGGACAGTGGTCTTAAATTAAAAAAACACTTGTCATAACCAAAGTCCTCCATGTTGTTTGGTTTGTTTTTTCTTAATTCTGCCAACTTCCAGTACTATACTTTTACAGACACATTACTGAAAATTTCAATATAACAATTAGAAAAGAAGAATCTCATTAAAACAACTTCAATGATTTTTAAAATGTCATTGAAATTTAAGGGAGGAAAAACAACAAAAAAAAGAGCCTACCTTGAATTATAAAAAAATCCCCAATCTAAAAAGTCTGGTACTACCTTTCCACAACTATGTTCTCATTTTTCAGACAGCTCTCACCCCTGGGACTCTGTCTGTCCTCAAGATTTTTCTTTACCAGTAGTAACATGTTCCTGATGATTTCCCCTGGAGGTATAAACAGCCCTGTGTACTTCTCCTGTCAACACACACACACACTTGTATTTCCTTCCTTCCTGCCCATGTTCCACTGCTATTTTAGTCTATTTTTCTGTCTAGACAAATTTTAAGCCATTCGTATTACTGGGCTTTCCTAATAAAAATACCCCTGTGCAATCTGCCATCACTGTGCCTGTGCCACTTAAGATAAATGCAAACACACAAAATAAAGCTGAAAAGGCGGATGGGCCTCATATCTTTTGGATATACAAGAGTCACACAAATATGAAACCCAAAAACAGTTATTGCAGTTCTTCAGAAGAGGATTTATTAGACTGTTTCCTCAAGAAAACCCCCACAGCACAGATGATGCTCCCACCAACCCCAACTCCAGCAGTATATCCCAGGCAAATGATCTTTTTAGACGAGACTATAGCACTTACAAAGAGTAGCATCAAATTTTGCATTCTGAGCCAACTGCAGAGCAGTAACCTTTTGTATTTTACCAACACTTCCCACAGTATTTTATCTGTTAACACTCAGCTCCGAGAATGTAGCAATTAAACTCATGGAGGGCAGCTGAAAACATACCCTGAAGATCTGGGTTTTGATCAATAACCAGAAAAAAATTAAAATTAGGCCAATATCTGTCAATCACATATTTTATAAATCACTTTTTTTTTAGAGCTAAATTGATTTTTTGCACATTTGGAATGGATGTTGTCAAACAATGCACAGAATAAAATCCAAATATCAATGAGAGTATTAAAATTTAGACCTTAGACATAAATCCTGCATGAAAGAGACAGCCTTTATAGTACTTTTGCCATTTATAATATTCCTCTCAGCAACACCTAGCACAAAGTAGCAGTTATCCCCTAAAATCTCACATGATGTGATACATATCACAATAAAATTAATTTAATATAATCACTTATAATACATAAAATGTCAATTCAATTAAACTGCCACCATTACAGCTTCTTGGTAATAGTTTGCTCCACAGAAGTGTGACCTAGTACTTTTCCTATTTGTTACTCCAGGGGGGAAAAAAGTGGTGATACTGCACTATGTAAGGGACCATCAGAAGGTAAGAAGGCTGTCAGAGCCACTGGTTTCAGCCTATTGAAACTCATGGACCTATAAAGCATCTCAAATGGAGGTATGGATCCCTGAATAATGAATTTAAGCCTAATGACAATAGCCTCACTTTTCTCATTATCTTTCACAAACCCATAGAAATAGTTCCTGGACCATTGGTCGAAGACCATTACTTTAGGGCAGAGAAGAATTACGTGCTGACACTCACAGTACTGCTGACTGAGTCATAAGGTGAATAATTACACACTCTGCAGCAAAGCACAAACTCTTGGGGCTGGCCAGTCCAAGGCTCTGTGCCAGCACACAGGGACCTGTGTGAGGACCAGCAGTAAGCAGTCAGGGCTAGGAAAGGAAACTACACACAGGCGTTAAACTGCACACAGCACTGCTCACTGGATAACGACTTAAACAAGGTTGCAGCTTGAGAGCTTTTAACTACCATCCTCTCTTGCAAGTCACCAACCCCCCACATTCAAAAACCCCAAACTGAAAACACAACACTGATGTACTGGAAGAGTCCTATTAACTCAATTGAACCCATTTTTCCTGATCCCTTTGGCCCCTAAACCTCTTGTGGGAAAGTGTTGATAAATTCTCTGTTGCTTAAATCTATTTCAACTTACTCTTAAGTAAATATAGACCAAACATACATGAAGCACTTTTCCCTTATTGCTCATTCACCAACTCCACACCCAGTCACACCAAGTCCTGATCCCCTTCAGACCCACAAGCATAGAGCCATTGTGTCCTGCCAGGGCTGCAACAACTTCAGGGGAAGCTCTCAGGTCCACGTGGACCCCAAGCTACAGCCTCCCGAGATTGAAAACAAAGAAGCTGCACATCCAGCCTGCATGGGGACAACCTCACCAGCCACCAGTTTTGTTACCAGGATCACACACAGCTGTTCTGCAAGCCAAGCCTGCACCACCCAGCCCGAGCACTGGCACGCTGCAGGTGGGTGTCACCACCTTAGGTGGCTCAGGGAAGAAACCCCCACAGATCCTCCTAAGGGGTGATGGTTCCCCAAACCAACAGCCAAGTCTCCCCAAGCCAAGGGAAGAACCGGGAAAGGAAAAGACGCCATGTTATCCAACAACTAACATGGTGTTTGTTGTCTCATGCTGCACAGCTGAGAGCTGCACAAACCACAAGGACAAGGGCAAGGTACCTACAGCACCAGCAGCAGGTCCCCTGTCACCTCCTAGACCGGGGAAGCTCCCCATTTGAGGGAGATGCCACTTCTGTACCACAGAGTTACACTCCAGAACCCACAAGGGGCCTCAGTCAGCTGCTGCTTTTGCTCACACAATCTGCCTGCAAGAAGAGCTGTACCCAGTGCAGGGGATCACCAAAGCCTACCCTGCTGGTTTGGACCACAGAGGCCACAGCACCTTGGTCCCCACCCCACAGGGGCAGCTTAGCACAGCTCCAAGCAGCCTCAGAAGGGTCCAGGTGCACAAAACCAGGCCCTGCTTGTACCCAGCCATGCACATACCTCATTCAAATGGTGGGAAGAGTCTCACAAGGGGCACAGAAACACAAGACAGAGCACGGGGCCTGGTAATGGGATCCATCATCACAACAATGAGCAAGTCAGGACCATGGCACCCCTAGAAGTGCAAATCATGTAAACCACCACCTCACAGCAGAGCTCAAGGAAGAGCCAGCCCCCTCAGGCTGAGCTGAAATGTCCCCAGGATGGGTGTGGGGGGCCCAGGTGGAGCCAAGTAGGGCCGTGAGGGCCCATGATTGCCCCCAGCTGGCACCACCTCTGCTTGAGGAGCAGCTGCACCTGCCACCAGAGCCTTGTGCCAAGAGGGGTTGTTTTCCCCACATGGAGAATGTTTTTCCCACATGGGACATGGAGGAGCCGTGCCCAGAGTGGAGCTCCCCATCACTGCCTTGGTGGCCGCCTGCAGTGCAGGACACTGGGCTGAGGGAGTGCAGCTACTGCAAATGGCATCCAGGCAGGATCTGGCCTCACGATGGCTGGGCTCGGGTGAAGTGTGCTGTTTCCTTTTCCCTCAAGAAAACTTCTAGCTGATAAAAGGCAAACAAATTCCCTCATAAATTTTCCTAGGATTATTTACAATGTTCTTTCAGAAGAAGCGATTAACAGCTAGGGGCCTTATGTATCTCCCCTTCCAGCAGTAAGCAGCCACTGAAATAAATGAGTTGTCAAGCAAAGAACAAGAGAAAAGGGTACAAAATTTCCACCCCTGCACCAGTGCTTGGATAACACTTGTGCTTCTGTCTCTTACTTGCCTCATTCCTCCAGAAACCCCTGGCATGAGCATCCTTCTGCTCAGGGTCTTGGATTTTTTTCTGCACCCCACCCACAATCCTGAAGCAGTGCCCAGGCAGGTGTTGTGCCTGCCAAAAATGACCTCTGGAAATATTTAGCAAGCAAGGACCAAAGGTCTGATCCAGAGACTCCATCTTTGGATGGAAACAGTTCACTGTGCTGCAGATGAACAAAATTAAAGCAGTCTGAAGTTTCCCTGGGGAAGAAACCAACGTTAACAGTAACACGAATCTCATCCCTGAGTATGTGGGGGCTACTGCTGTGGCCTACACTCAGAAGAGAAGCTGGGTCTCTGGCAATGAAGAAATTTGTGAATCAACACAAGGGAAGAACAAAAAAACAACCTTTGCTGTTCTTACCTATGTGGCAAGTTACTTGATGGGTAAGCTCACCAGATTTTCATGGGCTTAGACTAGACATTAAGATAACATATTTGAAAGACGGGGCTAAATTAACAAGATTCCTGAAACTGGTACACTCACTGGGAGCATAATAGATAATGTAGCAATAGATTAATATGCAGATTTGATGTGTTGGGTTAGAAGAGGTCATTTGAATGACTGATGCACTCACAGATTGTTTTGGAAGAAACAAAATGGGTGGTAGAGGAAAGCTGTCTCAGACAGCTGAACAGGTAATGTCCAGTTCACCTCTCTTCTAGAGCAGGCTGACTCCATGCAGCACAGCCTCCCAAGTTTTGCCTCCAGGGCCTGTTACCTACTTCTGTAGATACTTCACTGACAACACAGTACTATATGTTTTGACAGCAGAAGGTTCTTTGTAGTTTCCAGACTATTTTGTCACTTCCTTCTATGTCATTTCTTATTATATACCCTTTAAATCACGCAAAGTAATTCTTCTCCTCTTAGCATTAACACCCACCAAATATTTGTAGTCTCTTTGTGCACGCCCGCCTTCATCATCTTACCCGCATTAAGCACACCTAATCTTTCAACCTAAATCAATGCTGAAGCCAACCTGATAATTTTTGTTGTTTCTCTTTGAACTCCTCTCAGTTTGTTGAGACACTGCTATTAAAGTTTTGTGCAAGGCTTGATGTGATAGTTTTAGATGTATAGGCATCAGAAGTGTATAGAATTAATCTATTACCACCTTGAACTGCAACATAATGCTCCCATATATGCAGTGCAAACACTGCTTTGCAGATTAATATAGAATGTCCTATCCTGAGTTTCTGAGCTGATCTCCAGGCTTTTGATTCTTTTTGAGAGTCATGAGCTCCAGATTATTTTCATATCTTGCATTTTCCATTAGTAGAGACACATGTTCTGAAAAATCTCAATAGAAGTAGCATCAGAATACAGTATAATAATCAGAAAAGAAGTTTTCAATGTATTTTTCAAAGTCTCTGTGACATTTTGCCCTTAAGAAAAAATTGGTTTGGCTGAATTCTTGTTTAGTCTCTGTGTGTAGAGTGATTACTGCTGGGACAGCAAAGGACCACCAAATCCCACAATCACACAATCCTGACACCACTGCAGAGCATCATCCATCATTATATACAGCTCTTATAGCCCTGGATTATGTGTAGCTGCATTCACATGGTGAAGGAAGTTCAGTGACAGGATCACAAGAAGACATGTGGTACAAAGTCTTGCTGACAGATGGACAAGAGATTCAGAAGACAGTGGGAAAACAGTACTGGAGAAAGGGATTCAAAGTCACCCAACTCATACATGTGACAAATGAACAAGTACACAGAGGAGGTCTGAGATCCCCCAGACACCTTTCAGAGGCCCAAGCTTGCCTTGTTGATAAGGTGTAAGTCTCCTCTCTTACCTGGACTGATTGCTGCCCACTCACTGTGTTGAGGCTCCCTAAAAAAACCAGCAGTTACCTGTGTGCTCCTACTGCAAGAGGCCACGATTGCTGGTGCTGGCCACCTCTGGTTTTTCCAAGATAGGGAACATTATGAGTTACACAATTTGCATGGGAAGATACAGGGTCTATGCAAAAGAGGCAGGAGATGAAGACTAGAAATAACAGGCCAACTTGAAAGGACAAGATCAATAATAACAAAATGGGACTAAGGAAAGGGACAGAAATGAAAGGAGCAGAGAAGAGCAGGGATCAAAGGAGCAGGAAGAATAGTAGTATAGAGGCTGAGAAGAAAGATTGTGACAGCCCCAGACTGTCACAACCCAGGGTGGCAGACTGCATCAGGCCATTAAGAGCATAATTTTTTGTCACACACAAATATGATCCAAAGGAGGTCCTGGCAGCTTCCAAAGGGACAACTTCTGCATTTCAAACACACAACAGGACCCCATACTGAGCCACTAGTAGGTGTGCTGGTGTTTGAAGGCAATAGCCAACAGCCATTTCTGATGAGACAAAACCTGGCCACACATCTGTTCCAGAAGCCAGCAAAGATCTCATCTTTGCCCAGACAGAAACTGAGTCATTCTATTAGCATTGTGACAGTAATATTCCTTTCTCTAATAGCACACTCTTCACTAACAGATTTCAAATACCTTACAAAGGAGGGATCTCCATTGCCTCTAACAGTTAAGTTGGCTGAGGTGCAAGGGGTGAGGTTGCTTCCTAAGCTGACTAGCACAGATCAGGAAACTGAGACTGGCCACATCTCCTCTGCTCCAGTGTGCTACTTGCAAAGCAATCCCTCCTAAAAGCATGATCTCTTTCTCTCTCTGCTTAAAGGGCATCACTTCTTCAAACTGATTATGCTTCCTCTGGTTTCTTACAGCTACCCTGGAGACAGGAAAAAAGCCAGGTGACATCCAGTCTTCCCTTCAACATTCATCATCAGACATGAGGTAGGTGTGGTTAGGGGGAAGGACCAAAGCCCTCCCAAGCAGAGAGATATCTCATTTACCCTGCACCCAGCCAGCTCCCTGCTCCTTGCCTGACTACTCAGCATGCTAAGTACATGACAAGTGGATTAAAATAACATTTAAGACAAGACCTAACACTCATTAAAAAGAGGGGAGATCTCAAAGCAAGATCAAAATGCATCATCACCTCAGCCTAAAGAGATGGGAGATGGCAGCTTGCTGCACAGACCAGTGGTGCTTTCTGTCACAGTGGGCATCAGGCTGCCACACATGTACATTAAATACACAAATGCACATGTCAACGAGCTCGGGAGGGTGTTCATGTGCCATACTCCATGAGGTACCATGCCCAACAAGGAGAGCTATGGGGCTGGAAACCCCAAATCTGACTTCATGTTCCATTGACCAGATGATCCCTTTGCAGAGCAGAGCCCCAGATATTCCTACTTTGCCCTGTCACCCCCACTCCTTCCCCTTTTTAATTCCATACACACATTTTGCTTTGGAATATGAGCACAAAGGTGGGGAAGGAAGGCAAAAGGGATTTCTCCCAGGTCTACTATCACAGGGGCTAACCAGTGGACTTGTCTGGGAAATACTTGGTTAAAATGAAGTGCATTTTTGGTGGGGAAAAGCATTGCGTAAAACCAACTCCATATTAGGACATCTGCTCTTTGGATCATCCTGTTCTAGCTTGCTTTACAGATAGCACACATTAACCAGCTAATGATGAAGAGTCAGCCTAGCTATGGATGAATGGCTTGGATTAATCTCTTTTGTCTTGTGTATGATAAACACCAAGTTGTCAGCTAAATCCTGTCTATAGAAACTTTATTAAGGATGATTATGTATGAGTCAGAAAGGACACAGCTTGACTTTCAGATCCCAATTTGAGTTTAAGGGCTGGCTGGTTAGAAACATCACCTTGAAAACCAAGTAAATTTGATCTGGATGCCACTGAAGAGAATAAATTCAGAGTCTGGTGATGTCATTTTTCTCCAAAGTCACTTTTCTGTCTGCAGCAGAATTTTACCTTTATTTGAACGAAGACCTTTATTTTGACTTTTCTTGTCTTTGTGCTTTATAAACTACGTAAGAAGAAAAAGAAAGCAAAAGACAGAAAAATGGAAAAAATAATTGTCAGTTTGGGGCAATGACATTCTTAGCTGTGACACTGCTGCAGAGGAGAGAAACCAATAAAAGTTATTTATAGGGATTTTAAGTTGAGTAGATAAAGGTCAAGATGTTTACCTGGCCCATTACTAGAGTCAATGGGCTGGAGGATGTTTTAAAAGAACCAAAGGGGGATGAAATATTTACATATCCATACTAAAGTTGCACATTATGAAAATTTAATGCATTTAATTTTCAACTTATTTTTGCCTTTTTTCACATTCAAGTGCAAGTGCAAGATCAAGCTAGCAAAAGTTAACATGCTTTTTTAGTAAAGAAAGATCCATCAGAGATAAATGGGAAAATGAGAAAAATCAGGAAAAAATTAAATTTGAATCAAGCAGAATAAAATTTTTGAAGCTTTCAGTGAAATGTTAAGACAAAAAAATCGTTTTATGTCAACCCAGAATGTTTTGGCAAAACAATAAAAAATGCTTCGATTTTTAACTGGATCAATTTTTACTTAAGAAATATTCCCTAAAAAAATGGAAGTCTATTTTCAGAATAATAGAAATTGTCATAATTTTCACAATTATATCTGTCATGTCGAAAAAAAATTACTTTTTCCCTGCCTTGTTTCCCTCAACCCTTCCTTGCCTTCTGACACTATAGGGATTATTTTGTCACTGTGCTTGACAAAAATTCACAAAACCCTTTGATTCTCCCTCACATTGATAAGTTTACCATTTATGAAAAAAAATGGACCAGCTCTGCAATGGCAGTAATTCAACCATGTCATAGAGACATCATCCTTCTCTTTTCTGTATGTCTGATTACATTGACCTGAGGCTTTATTCAGAATCATAATACTGGAGACAAGAGTCTTCATTTCTCTTCATTCCCTAGGCAGACCATTACTAGAGCTATTCAGAAAGAAAGGATGCTTTTATAGCTAAGGCATAAGACTAGGGGTCAAGAGTTTTGGACACACTTCCAGCTCTAGCTCAGATTTTGGTAGGATTGCAGACAAAGCACCTGAATTTCTTGGCCAAAAAAAAAAACCAGGAAAACAGAATATCTCAATAAACCTTTCACTGTTTAGATTTTACACTTTGAGGCAGTCTTTTTCCTCAGGACAGTAGTCAACTCAGATACACAGTCCTTAATCAAGGACTAGGCCTTCTGCTGGGCCCCTTGGTAGAAATCTCATCCTGAAGCTCAGCTTTAATGTTTTGAGGTGAATTTTAATGCACCCATGGCTGCAGGACTACACACAGCTGCAGAAGGAATCTGAGTGCAGACACAGAGTAAAGCTTTCCACCACTGCAGGGAAAGCCAGAAAGACATGATTAAGTAACAGCAAAGAGTTGGCCTCCAAGAAGGCACTTCCCAGTGCTGTTTCCCTATAGTTATGCAGAGACATTGGCAGCACAGTTGAACTGCCACTGCTTGGGGAGAGGAGAGTGGGGGAACAGAGGAAGCCCTGGGGGTTTAGCAGCAGGCAGTAGCCAACACGTGCTTACCAAGATAAATGAATAAATAAAACAAAATCAAAATTAAATATCTCAGTTACTAAAACAGGGGCTTTCAGCTGACTCAAATTAAATGTCTGCTTTGGTGTTTCAGTTCTGAGAAAAATCTGCTATTTTGAATTTCCGGATCAGTTCTTGCAAGCCTTTCCCAGATTGAAAATCTGCTGCCTATAGCTTAAAGCGAAATGGACCAACTGTTCTCTCTCCTCCTGGGCCATGGCTCTGGCTCTGCATCTCACCCCATCTGTACCCCAACAAAGCTGAGTACCTCTGGGTAGTCACAGCAAGTCTGATGGTTCTCTGTGGCTCAAAAAGTCCTGGCAGAGAGCATCCCTATTTGTCCACAGTGTGATATTCTCTGCAGAACAAGGCTGAGTGTGTTGTATTGGCACACTGGGTAAAAACTGATGTGCTGGGCACAGCCTGGGCTGCTGGTCTCTACTCTGCCTCAGCAGAGGTGAGGGCAAAGGCTGCCAAAAAGGTTTTCTGCCACCTTGGTATCTTCTGAATATGGGGGCTGTCTGGGGATTGTGACTGTCCCATGTGTAAGTCAGAGCAACCCCAGAGACTGCTCTAATTTATGCAGACCTGAAATACCTTTTACAGCTATTTTACAGATTGTGTTATTCTCATTCTATTGAAAGTGAATAAGCACAAAATTAAAGTCTGTTCTCCTTGTGCTTTTGCTGAGGTTTCAGTCCAGCTGTACTGACCCTGCCTATGCCTAGGACTTCCCAAAAAAAGCTCCATTTGGGATGGTGGTTTAGTCATGCAGACAACTGTCTGCTTATAATTGACTGAGACCAATACATTTCACGTAAGCCACTTATGGTAATGACTTTTGGTCACTAGTGATGTGAGCAAGGTCAAGTTAAAACCCATGGGTGAGAGACTGCATAGTCCTTTTTGAGTCCCCGAGGACATCGGTTCTCCAGTGATGATGACTGAAGTAGCAGGGTGGATTGCCGGGAAAACTTAATTTGCAAGCAAGAAAATATCTTGGAGCTTGTGCAAGGCTGTCAGCAAAGTGACTCTGCTGGGCTGGAAATATTCTGGGTGAATATGATAAGGTGAAACTGGCCAGCACCAAGGCCTCAGCACCATGTCACTCCCAGAGCTCTATTTGAAGGATTTAAGAGAGATTTAAGCTATGTAGAAAAGTTAATTTCTCCCCACAGACAGAAATTGTCTATCCCAAAAGCAAAACAAGCACTAAGTAATTTTAATTTCTTTTTTCCCTTTTACCTGCATCCCCTACTTTTAACTATTTACATAACTTGCTTACTCTTCCAAACCGAAACAACATCTGAACTGCATGTTGCAAAATGCCAGGACAGTAGGAAAAAAAAACTGACCATCCATGACCTGAATCATAATTAAATTACTCCAATCATAAAGCAAAAAGTTCAGCTCATCAGTGTTTAAGGGATTCTTCCCTCCCTTTCCTTTCTTGCAAAGCAGAACCGTGCATCTTCTCCAGAGGCCACCAGCTCCTCAAGCAGCAGCCCAGAACCTGCTCCTGCAAAGAAGGTGCCAAGGGCAGCAGATGTAAGAGCTCAGGAACTAAATATGGGGCCCAAAAGTGCTTGTTCTCTTGTTGCTTGAGAGGGGCGGGGCAGTGAACATTTCACAAGTTTTGGCCAATAAGTGCAGATTCCCTGCAAATTGTATCCTGTGACTACTTGCAGGCTATGGAAAAAAATACAGATTAAGTTCTTGCTTTTTAATTGAAATACAGAAAAGCTCTGGTTTTTAAAGAGTCTGTTTTCCTATGTGGTATAACATCTATGTAGCACTTTTTAAGTGACATGATGCAGCATGTTTGTGTTTAAAACAACAATAATAACAATCTTATCTCAAGCCCTCAGGATGCTGAGGGGTTCAGTATTGGGTGAAATGTCACCCTTGCAGAGGATAGGCTGAGGAATTTGTGTGCAGTGGTAGCTTGTGATCTGAGCACAGGGGTTTAGAAAAGGGCTGCATTTCATGACCTACAAAAGAGAAAAAAATGAGATTTACATTCCAAATGTGCTGAGCAGCCCTTTCCCTTTAGTTATTAGAGGCACTCGGCATAATTCATAATCGCCTGATGCCAGGGGGAGGGGGGAGGTGCCCGCTGCCATTCAACATCAAAATCCCTCCAGGAACAGCAGTAACAGAGTTCTGCTCTTATTTATATCGTGACAAAAAATGGCTGGCAGGAAGATACCAGCAAATATCAGAATAAATAATTCAATAAGTGTAACAGAAGGTCACAAAGACTAACAAACGTTTCGGTTTCTTCTCCTTTTCTCTCTCCCAGTCTTTTATGTACACACTCTTTCTTTTCTGTCCCAAATTTCCCTGGTTTTTTGCAATACTTCTCTCCCTTCTTTTCTTTATGTACACAAAATTATGGCTTAAAATGCAGCTTTCCCATGTCTCTGCTTTCTAGCCTCTGTTGTGCTGCTGATGGTTTTCCTGCATCTCTCCTTCCTTTCTAACTTTCCCTTGTGTTCCTTCCCTCTTCTACTGCCTGCTCCTGTCATCACCCTCCACATCCCTTCTTGTGGGACAACTGGCCATGCTGACCTGCCAGGATAAACTCAGTTCTGAGTTATGTAACAGTAAAATGCTGCTGATGTTGATAAAATCCTCTTGGATTGATCTTGGAGCAGCAGCAGAACATGGCCCAGCATTAAGAGCACTCCTAGGCTGCATTGCCATGGCACCAGATCCATCCAAAGATTTGAAGAGGGTGCATTTATGGCTTTGTGTACTTACACATATAAAATACTCCAAGTCTTGCTCTACATTCAGGAAAGCCAGAGAATTCTTTGACTGACAGGTAAAATCTGAGCTCTTGGTGTCAGACACTCATTTTCCAGAGCCACAACTTCCGTGTAATGTTCAATCATAAATTATGAGTGCAGAAGGCAGCTCTGTGATCACTCACTCAGATGCCCACTAGAGGCCACAGGACTGTCTGGAATTCATTTCTGTTCAAAAAACACAATCTAAGTTTTCAAGGTGTTTTCAATGGAGAATTTGCCACTCCAAAGAAGCAGCTGTTCCTTGGGTTAATACATTCCCCACTAACTGGCCTTATATCTCATTTGAATTCAGCTGCTTTAACCTCAGCTTTCCACCTGTGATGAACTTGGTATCTGCCTGCTAGATACCGGGTCCTCTCTGAGCAGGTTCTCTTTCCATATGCAGCTTTACAGCCTATGATGAAGCCATCCCTCAATCCCCTCTTTGTTAAGCTTGGCTGGTTTTGCTCCATAAGCCTTGCATTACCAAGCGTGCTCTCCTCAACCATTTCCACAGAGCTACCTGGTTTGCATTATTATTTAGCATTCCCCAAACTATTATTAGTATACTTTATGGATCACTTTGTCGTGTTTTTCCCTAGTTCTTTAATTAAAATGATAGCTAGCCTAATGCAAAAAGCTGTTACCTGTAACATCCTGTGAAATCTTTTATGTCTATAGAAAATTTCATTTTAAATTCCATAATTTACCCAGCTTTTTGATCCATTTAATGTGCATCATGTTGATTTCTGTAGTTTATTTATAAAAATGTCATCTGGTACCCTGTCAAGTGCCTAAAAAAAGAGAAGGAATATTCAATCAACACTAGCACCTTTAACAACAAAAATTACTTTAATGAGATCTATTGTTATAAATCCATTTGGATTAGCATTTGTTAGTATATCTGTATTTAATTCTTTATTAATTTATTCATTAATTATATTAGCTGATACATTACTTCTCCTAGTATTGTAATATTTAGACTTTTCAAGAGTTTGAATAATATCATCTTTCTTCTAGGTTGTTGATATGTCACCAGTATCCTGGCAAATTCTAAAAATCACCATTTATATGAATTAAGTCTGGACATTTCCTTAGCCAGGTCTTTTAAAATGCTTGGAATCAAATTATTCAGATCAATTAAATTAAAATGACTGGATTTATTAACTGTTTTGTCAGTCTAAATTACTGCTGGAGAAGAAAGTATTCTGTTGTCATCACATGGCAAGAATATCTCATCTAGGATTTTCCCAAAAGAGAAATAAAAATTATTATTAATTAAACATTATTAAAGATATCCTTGACTTCCAGAGGTTTTCTTAATCATTTCCGTTTAGCAAAAGACAAATACTATTGTTAGCATTTCTATCATTAATATTCTTTGCTATTACAGAGCATATAATAATAATAATAATTTACTTGGAGTGTCTGGGTTTTAATAGCTTTTGGAGCTTTGCTTCCTGTATCAACACAGCTACCTATAGTTTTCCTTCTTGTGCTTCATCTCCTACCTCGCTGTTATCATTCCAAGGTTTTAATTTCCAGATATTTCAATACATTGCCCTTTCTTCTTCCTGTGTGTGAGAAAAGGCCCATTCACAATTTTTATTTCCTGCTATTTTTACTTCCCCTCATAGCAAAGCTATTGTAGTTTTTAACAATACTGTGCTCTTTCTCAGATAGAGCACTATGGTTTTTTGCAGACATGTAGTAGAATGTTGTCGATAAGTTCCCAATTACCTGTCAAGATTGCTTAGATTTTATCTCCAAATTAATTTGCTCCTCCATTATTTTCAGCTTTGTGAAATTTTACACAGTTCTTTCTCCTTTTGCTTGCAGCCTTCAGGGCTTTATTTTGTTTAGTACACTTCGCAGTTCAGTGAGATCCATTTCTCAACAGGCAAATATCTACAACTCCTGGATATTTACCTGTCTCTGCATACACAGCTGCAGACATGCAGAGCAGGGAAATGCTCACACAGAAGGTATAGAAAATGTGCTGGATCCACTCTTCCAATGCCAGACCAGCACAGAACGATTTCACGTGCCAAATTTGCCATCATGTCACCATACAGCCTGACATCCCCTGTGCTGTTAGCACCGTGCTTACCCTAAGAGTCAGCAGCCTGGCATTAGCTCAAATTCCCTGTACACAACTACAGAGTCATCAAAGTGTACTGAAAGCTCTGAATCTGTGCTGAAAGGAACAATTTAAGTGAGTTAGGCAGCATGATTCAAGTCACCCCTAGATATGCAAGGCTCTGCTACCCATGGGTAAAGCAGGCAACTTTTCTAAGCAAATCCTTTCCCCGCACAGGGGCTTAGTAATCAGTGAAAGCTGCTGGCTCGCTCCCATCCCAACTGTGGTTCAGCTGCTGCTCAGAGGTCAGCTCTGCAGGCACTTGATAAAGCTTCAATTAAGTGCTCTTCTTGCAGCACTCGGTGATTTACGCATCCCGTGCCCGCACCGGCCATTTTGCTGAATAAGCCCGCGTGACGGCGGGGACCGCACACGCACAGGGGCCCAACTCCCCCTGCCTACAGCACTGCTAAACTCCTCAGGCTTGGGCACCACCAGGAACCTTAAAATAAATGACAATATTCAAATAAGTGCTTAAAAGGATGGGAGGAAGAGAACTGCAGAGCCCATAGTACAAACATTACTACAGATGCTGCAGCTGGGTAATTAATAATGCATGGTGTATCTATTCCAGACAGTTTCTGAGCTGTTATTTCCTTGCAGAGTTGTGCATGTCGGTGTTTAGATGCTACTGTGATGGGATGGTATAAAAATTTCAGTGACATGGACATCATGGTATGCTTCTCTAGCCTGTGTAATAGCCTGAAAGATCAGTATCCCCCCTAAAAGGTTACGATGGAAAGGCCTGACCTGACCTGCCTGTAAATGGGGTCACACTTATCTGCAGTGAGCAGCTTTTATCGAAGCCTCACACTCGTGTTCAATTGCTTGGGCTACAAGTCAAAATGGAAAGTGACTCATAATGATTGCAAATCCCTCTGGGAAATAGGGAAAAGTAACAAGCCTAAGATGATGGAAATTGTTTGGTCGACACAATGTGCATCAAGGAGGATCTGGGTTATTCATTTGTGAGTGAGACTGGTTGAAAGGGAACATTGACATTTGCCACTTTCACAGAAGAAATTAGTTCTACAAGAGACCACAGTGTCAGAGGTGTACTGGATTATTCAACTACAGACCTAACATTTTTATTTGTAAAGATAGTTATAGGAACTTATATAAAGTCTTGGATTATTTTTCCTTGAACTTTTTTTGGCCAGTCATTCAGAGTAGTAACCTCAAAAAATTCACTCAAATGTTTATCAGCCCTGGCACAAAATCTTCCTCTTTGCCAGGAGCATAGTAAAGAAACAAATGAACATAATTTTACTCTCTCCTCAGGAAAAAAAAATACATATCCCAGCCAAACAGGCAAATGGAATTTCACAAGACTGAATTGTTGACATGCTTTTATTGTACCAACAAACAAAATGTTAACTGCAAGTGTTACGTGGCACTTGCCTTGTATACAGGTCATTTTCTCTAGGCAAGCCTCCTGCTCCACTCCAGGTAATATTTCAGGAGACTCACATGGCAGTGAACCTATGCAAGAAGGAGTGATTAGTAAGTCCCTGGGAGGTTTGGTTTAGCAGGCCTTTCTCCACTTTTCCTTTAAGACTTTTCACAAGCAAAAATGGGTGCTGGGCAAAATCTGTGTCCCACTGAAGTCAAAGGCATGCTTGCTTCCAACTTCAGCAAGCCTGACTTAGCTCTCCTGTACTTAAAAGCAGTTTTGCTTGAGCAAGAACAGAGTAAAAGCTATGTGTGATCTTCAGCACGTTGCCCTGGGCTAACTCCAGGGAACACAATCTTCTCAAAGCCCAGCTGCAGACATGAGAACTTATTTAAGACTACTTTAAAATGCAAATTACACTGGTGTGCTCATCATATGCCTATGGATCCACTAACATGAAAATACGCACAGTCCAGAAATATCCATGATCTAACTTAACTCTCAGCACCAGGATGCTGTGAGTTAAGAGTGAAAATCCCATATAAGGGCCCATCCTGAACTTATACAGCAACATACAGTCTATCAGCATGGTTTTGCTCTGATTTTTCATGCTTTTCTGGGTTTAAGTCTGAACCCCTAACCTCATTTTAGTTCGGATTTTCTGCAGACTCACTAATAGAACAAATGACAGGTACCCATGAATTGCAAGGATATAAAAACTGTCCGAAGGCTGAAGGTCTGTGTCCAGAGCTGATACAGTGAATGATTGCTATCACCAATTACTTCTTGGCACTGCATTTTGAAAAAGCAATCTGATAACTGATTATTCAAGGTAGCAAGGAAAAAAAATAAAATGGCACCCCAATTACTGTCACTTAATGATTCTGGCAACCTGAGTTTGTTTTGCTGTGTTGGTGCTACCCACAGTGCCAGACCCATGGCAACTTCCCACGGATTACAGGCAGGACAGAGTTATCCAGGTCCCATGGAAACGACCATCAGCAAAGCAGGAGCAGTTCCCCACGGGCAGCAGGAGCCCACACAGGTGTAGCACTGCAGAGGTCACAGTCTGCACAAGGAGGGGGTGTGTGCCACGTGCCACAGGGCACAGGAGGTAACAGGCCATGCAAAGGGGGCTGTCACCAGACTTCCTCCACAAATCACCCCACAGTGATGGCTCTGGAAGATCTGCCTTGCCAAACATGAGCCTGCAAGGACAAGGCCAGCAAGGGGATTTTGTCAGGGCTGGTGCTGCCTGGAGGCTGTGACCCATCTGTGACCTGTAACCCTGTCTCCTCTTCCCCTTCCCGTGCTTCTTTGTGCAAGGTGAAGCTGCAGAGACCACAAACTCCTGGAAATTTTATCCCCAGCCTGAACTTGTTTAAAGAGTTAATTCCAAAAGGCTCCTGCATCCTGTCACATACTCCTCTGTACACATGCTTCATGTTAGTCACAGCTTCCTAGCAAAGCTGTGTGCTCTGATTCATGCTAGACTCTTCCCATGACTGAAAAAGGGACATGTTCAGTTATCTGTCTTAGTCTTGATGGAAACAAGCTGATGCCTGCTGTATTTCACGAGAGCTATGTCCCATCTAATTTTAAATGTCACTTGTAATAGCTGGTTTTTCTTCCCTAAATAACTTTTGCAGCCCTGCAGTTGAAGTCATCTGAAACCACAGGATTGGAGTTTGAATGGTCCCTGATATTATCAGTGAGCCGAGCCATTGCTCTGCACCTCAGCCACCATTTTCCCTTTCCATTCTTAACTGAGATGTACGTGCAAATCCAAAGGAACCATTCTGTCAAATGTGGTGAAGCTATCAAACACACTGCTTCTCTTCCACAGCAGAAGAAGCCTGCCTAAAGCCAAGGGAATATCTAGGTAACTGCAGCCAGTAGAGGGATTTAGGGCTTTCACAAGGCATGACAAAACTGTCATTAATGAAATAGAGCAAGCCTGGGATCTTCAAAAAATGCAAAGACAATAGTGTAAACAATGAGGAGGACTTGTTTGATAATAAGTTATTCCCAGCACACCACAGTATGCTCTTGAGCCCCCTGAATTCACTGCCATCTGCAATGTTCGTATCCCCTTGGAGGAATTGCTGCACTATCCAGAAGCTCAATCACGCAAACTTATTCAGAGTCCCTTATGATGTTTGGGTTATAAGGCTCATGCTGTATATTGATTTGTCTTCTCCTCCTCCCTGTTCACCTTGGGGCCTCATTTCCCATTTTGTGTACATTGGTTTCCTGGATTGCAGAGGGAATTGTCTCAAGGTCATACCAAGACGCTTCAGTATGGCTCAGCTATGAAAAATGTATGTAGCCAAAAGTATTGTTTAAAAGCAATACACTGAATATATAATGCCTGTGGCCTGGAGGAGCCCTGATGTATTTAAGATACAGGGATATAGCGGCAGACTTTTAAAAACTGCCTGTACTTCACCAGTTAAAAGGAGGAGAACAAATGAGGCTGTGATCTGTCAAGTGATCCTTCATCACTCCCAGCACAGGCCCATAATCCTTTGGTTGTGATTATGCAAAAGAATATTACATTGATCCTGTAAAATATCTCTGATTGGATCAATGTTATTTTCTCTCGCATTGACAAGGTCTTACCAGAGAATGACTATAATTCCACTGCTAACACTGTCTTAGTGAAATCCCCCAATAAATCCTCCAAGCAGCACTGTTAGTAATACCTTTATTAGACTAACTAAACAAGATATTTATATGCAGGGCTTTCCAAAAGACTCTGGCTCCTTTTTCATTTTCTGGAAGAAAACTTGATCAAAAGCTCTGCTGGAAGAATTGCCCTCAAGGAGGCTCTGCAAGGACAGAAATGCCAGGTGAAATTGCCCTTTCAAGATGAAAAAGGTTGGTCACAGGCTTGCCCTTGTCCTGCCCCTACTACAGTATGGACCCAAATGTATCTTTGTCAAAAAAATCTCACCGTGAGTCTGGTTCACAGGCAGCACTGGAGTTCAGGCTCTTCCCACACATTCCACAAACATGCCAACAGTTTACTAAAGCCAAAGGGAAAACATGGTCTTTATGTAGCTTTTGTCGCTTCAATATTTGTTCAAGGACAGATCCTGGCCTTCACACTCAACAAAAGGCCCGCTCCCCTTGCCGCCATTGCTGTCTTCTCCTTACCAGTGCTTCCATTCTCTTACACTCTTCCCATTCTCTCTTTACATAAGTTTCCTGTAACTTTGCCACCATTTTCTTTTCTCCCCAACTCCAAGCTTTCAGCCCCAGAGGTTTCATTCTCACTCTGACTTCCCCTTTATTAGTGGATTTGAATTTTCACCTTCTGGCTTGAAAGACAATGCTCCAGTGAAATGACTGTGATCACCTTGCTAAGTCATTTTTCCAGGCTGCCTGAGGGCTCAGGCATCCACTGCATCTCTGCTGTCCCTTGGTTCACTTCAATAAAGTTACTTTAATCCATGAGAGCTACAAATTTATTTCAGACTTATCTTCCTAAACCTTTAATTAGAACCACAAGAATCATGAAAAAACAAAGTAGTGCTTCTAATATAAACCTGGAGCACAGCTGAAAGACCAGTATATACAGCCATACATCAATTAGCAGATGGAAAAGCTACAAAGACAATATATCAACAGAAAAATCTCAAACAAAAACCAGCATGGCAGACAATAGGCCTTCTTAAATCATTTGAAACCAGATTGGCATCTGTGGTGGGTAAACTTTGGCTCTTACATGTTTTATGTGAAAACTTTCTCTGTATTTTTACAGTGATATACTAAAATGTCAGAGGAGTCACTTGTCAGCTCCCAGGCCCTTAGAAACAAAGGAAAAATAATTGACATATTATCCTTGAAAAGGAGCAGCCTCATGGTAAAAGAAACAGTTAAAGACCATAGAGTGAACTCCTGACCTATTTCTTCCACTCATATTCAGTTTTTTACATGTTGCCTCTACCTTTTGGTTCAAGTATGTGTGCACTAGATGCCTAAATCATGATGTCAGCTTTGAAGATCATTGTCATAGTTGTGATTGAGAGTGAAACTTTTCCAAATTAAAACTTAAACTCAGGAGCACCGACCTGCATTTTAGCACAGACCAAAACCCTGGAAAGAAAGCATTCGAATGGAGAAGTGTTCATATTTTGTCCCCAAGTATTAGAACCAAGTCCTACCCCGGTGTAAATTGCCATGAAGGTAGATATAATCGGGACAATTTTGTCTTCTGAGAGCTAAACAGTTGGATCTTATTTCAAAACACAGATTCTAAAGACATGCAATGAAACATTATCACGAGCAGCCTGAAGAGTCTTAGTCCTCAGAGGAGGTATTTCAGTGCCTAACTCTTGTGCCCAAGATGAACAGTCAAACAACTTAACTTTGTCAACCTAGGTGACAGGTACAATGGACCATCCAACCATAACAATCAACCACATCCAATCATAGCAGGTCACCTCAAATTTCAGGTTCAGGAACTCCCAAAATGCCATGAATTACATTCAAAGCAAGGAAACTCTTTAAAGAAGCCCTGCCCCTCCAGTCATCCTAATGCCACCAGCCAAAACCCTGGTAACACAACCAAATGGACATCAAGACCCCTCAGATGGAAGCAAGGCTGGCAGCAGGTGAAGCAGAGCTTGAGTTTGAAGATTTGCCCATACCTCAGCACTGTGGGCAGCTTTCTACTAAAGGAAGTCCTGCTTCTTTCCCCTTTCTCTCCCTTTGTACTTGTATTCTTGGGAGAACTTTGGTGCTGAAGAGTTCATCTCTCTTGCTCCGGCTGCTTCTTCATTTAAAGGCATTGACAATGCAATTAGTTGCTGTGTCACAGGCTGGATGCTCACAATAACTGATGAACACGAGGGGAAAGGTGTGCCACAAGTTCTGGTATGGCACAGAATGCAGGGGACACCAGTAAGAACAGCACAGGGGATGAGAAGGAAAGACTGGGGGAGAAGCAGAGGCCATCCCTGTAGTGCCATCACTGTCAGTGTCAGGGTGATCTTACACTGACATACATCTTTCCTCCTTCTAACCCATCAAGTAGCCTCTCCCTCCTTCCCTGGAAGACACTTAAACAAATTGCCACACTCCTCCCAATGACACATTCTGTTTAAAAAAATGTTTGAAACAAGTCCCCATGCTTCCTCCAAATGGAATTTTCCAGGTCCAGAGGCCAAGACACTGTATAGGCACATTCTGCAGCCACTTCATCACTGATAAACATGGACCATACGGAGTGCTCAATGAGATTTGATCCTGCTCCTGTCACCACAAAATTGATGCCCTGGGAGTCTGTGACTACCTTTCCCATAAGGATCAATGAGTTAGAAGGCATTTGAAAACTGGATGCTCCTCAGGACACCGGGTAGAAAGGACCCCTCTTTTCTCTTGGACATAAAATATTATTTCATGGAAGAAGGATGGCTTAAGTCTACACAAATAAGCCAAGAAAACCACTTATCTCTGCCCTTGTTCCAAACCCTCAGGGGTGTATAGTGGCTTAGCATAGCTCCATTCACACAGCTCAGCACACAGGCACAGGACCCCACAGCCAGCTGCTCCCACATATGTGACATGTCTGTAGAGGCAATTCCAGCAACCTCCAACCTCCCCTCACTTGGTCTCTGCCACCACCCTTTCCAGTTCACTCAAAGCAGAATGGGGCCTGTTCAACAGACTGCAGTCATTCCTCAACAGAAATAGAAAACAGAAATCCCTTCTCTGATCCACCTTAGATACAGCCCTGCTTCTACAGGTGCTTGGGCTGAGTAACAGTTCTTTCCAGTAATGCAGAAGGCAGCTTTGCTACTGGGAATGTCAGACAACGTTCTCTGAACTTCCAGACAGGAAGAGCATCCACACTTATCTTGCTCTGTACTGATGTAACCATGCTTCCACCTTTCCTGGGAGCTGAACTATAGCCCCAAAACACTATCCTAGGTGACGTTTTCCTACCTTTAGTGCTGTGGAGCCTTTATGTTCTCTGTAAGACCTTGCCCAAAAACTTTTTTGAGGACTGTGGTCTCCTGCTTCCCACACAAGTGAAAAGGGCCCATAGTGGGTTGTTTAGTCCTTGTAAGGTGGTGGATCCTGTGCCAAAATCCATCCCAATATAAGGAAACCCACCCACCATCACCAGCCAAAGGGTTGAACATTTTGTGAACTGAAATACACATCTCATGATAATTTAAATAAGTGCGAAGAAGAGTTTAATTCCGCTGCTGCCAGCCATTCTGAACATTTAAATATAGTACGGAAATTCTCTTTTATTTTATAGAAACTGTTTCAATGAAGAAGCTGAAGGCTCTGCATTCTCCTGGCTTATGAATATAAATAGCTAAGAATCTAACAGGCCTTTGTTGTTGTTGAGCTAAGGCAATCTGAAATAAAGCACATGAGGGAGCCAGGAAACAAAGACCCTAGTAACCATGTTATTTCAAGGAAAGGTGAAGTATGCATCAAGTGCTCAGAGTCCTCATCTCTAGTCCTTCCTGGATGTGTGGGGCGTCACAGGAATGAAACAAAGTGTGGCTCAGATCTAAGTGAGAGACAAAGCAGCTGGGATAGTGCAGTTGGGTTTGCCTTAGGTCCCTTTCCTCTCACCAGACACCTATGGCTGGTGTCGGGCAGCTCAGGGACAAACACTCCTTCCATCAGGTCCTGCTTGATACAGAGCTGAATATGCTTTTTCATAGGAAAAAAAAGAAAAAAAAAAAAAAAGAGGAATTAACAGTAATACTAAATTATTCCTTCACAGTCCTATGGTTGTTTCACAAGCACACAGTACTGGAAAGGACTCTGTTCATTTTTCTTGCACAGTAGGCCATATATCATAGAATCATAGAAACATTTAAGTTAGAAAAGGCCTTTAAGGTTATCAAATCATTCTAGTTGGGCTTTGGCCCTTCTAATTTCTTTCCTCCATAACCTCATTACATCCTTGTAGTTCTCCTGAGCTGCCTGCCTCTTTCTCCAAAGGTCATAGTCTCTCCTTCCAACACACCACTAACTCTTGTGTCTCTACTGCCATATGGATCTTCAATCTCTATCTCCACTGCGACAGCAAACCAAAGGGCCTTACTAGCACAATGTCCCTAAAACATTGGTATGCCACCCTCAAGCTTATCTCTACCAAGCCTGGCCTTATCTCTTTCCCCCTTCAAATCTTGCTTGAAGTTCTTTCAATGAGCTCTGCTAACTTCTGTGCAAAGATGCTACTGGCCCCGTACTGTTGCCTTCATCTTGATACTTCCCCTCTCAGCACTTTTTGCCTTCCCTCGGTCAGTTCCTTAAACACTCAGTAAATTTTGTACTAATTACCTTAACATTGCAACAAACCATTTCCTTAGGGGCAGAATATAAAATCCTTTACCAAAATCCTGATAATTTAGGTCTAAGGCATTTCCTTATCTTAAACCCCAGTTATCTTCCTAGCAAAATATATCAGGGTAGCTTGGCACACTTCAAATAGGAAAACATATGTTGCATGTTTATTTCATTTTCCCCTGTGCATTTAATTAATCTCTCCTTTAGAACTTACTTTAAACACTGCTTGGTATTATTATGATCAAACTAAAAGGTCCGCTATGGCCCAGACAACTTTTGCTCCTTTCTTTAAATATAGATTTGCTACTTTTCATTCCTAATGTACCACCCTAATTAGACAGATTTATTGAAAATCCTTTTTACTGGACTTACAATGTCACATCTTTCAGAAGACTGAGATGGAAATTGTCCAACTTCCCAATTTGAGCCCATTAAGTTATTTGAGTTTTTCCATTTCCCCTGTTCCTGTTAGCTGGCTCCTTTGTCTCTCTGATCACTATAACATTCCTCCCTTTCTCTTTAACCATTACAGAATATCATATGAACAAAACTGGACATTCTTGGGAACTGGTAAATAGAAAGGGGATGAAATTTAGCATAAAATATGTAATTAGGGATCAACAATGACAAATTTCTTTCCAGTGTGAATTGTTGTCCTGCGGAACTTTTGCATCGTTGAGCAACTGTCCTCTGTGTAAAACAGGGATAATTCCAGTCTTCAAATTCCTATATGTTTAACAATCAAAACCAGTATTCAAATACTCTCTTAATCAGGGCCACTCAAGTACCTAAGACAAAGAAATGTAATTAGATCATCAGCTACCATAAATCATCACCTCTTCAAAATCAGTCTAATGACCCTAATCTACACCTGTAAGATCTGAAAGAGTTTTTGTTTCTTTTGTTTGTGCTTGTTTCTGTTGTAATATTTCTGCCACTAAATGACCATTAGGCAGAAAGAAAAAAATATCTGCACTATAAAGGCTCTTTTGCATATTCAAAGGTAGGCACTGATTAATACAGACACAGACACAGAGACAAGAATCATACATTCATATTGAGGCAGAAAGATCTTTTCAAATAGCTTTTGTTATCCAATAAAATTAGCATAACTGTTTCATCCTATTAGAAAGTCTAGAAATATATTTAGGAAGCTTTTTTCAAAAGTCTGTTGTTAAAACTCAAAACCAACCAAAGCTCTCAGAATTAAATAACAGCTGCAATGAAAGACTCAGTGTCTTTTACTTGATCTGGTGGGACATCTTAACAGGATACACATTGCTGTGTACATAGGACATCCTAGAACTCCTTTTCCTTAAATGCCCACCACTATGTAAATACCATTCTCCACACACCACTTTGTGGAAAATATTTTGAATTAATACTGGATATTTATTTATCTTCGAGGTTCAAGCTGAGACTGGAGTATTGGCTGTTAAAAGCACTGGACAAACTTGCTGAACTCTGCTGGGGGGAGCCATGCTTACACCTCTGTAAGGTTACACAGGATAAACTCACAGCAGGAAGGCAGAGCAAGTTATAGAAGAGTCACAGTGGTAGTGACTTCTCTGCCCTTTAAGCCATATGTTTTAGTGTCTCCTCTGCTCAGTGTACAACTCTGTTTGACCCAGTCAGTCACCAAAAAGGCAGGGCTTCATACTGAACCCTGTGTTTTCCCCCCATCTTTCTCCACCACCTGGAAAAGCCCCTGGACTCTTTCAACAAACACCAGCCACCTCTCCACACTAAGCTTTCTTGGCCTTTCTGTCACCTCAGATCATGAGTATCAAGGACTTCTTCCCTGCCCTTATTCTTTTATCATCCTCTTTATCATTCCTTTCCTTTCCTTTTTTTATCTGTAGATGTTATCAATGCCACATTCTTTCATTCACAGACCTTTTGCCTTGCATTCCCCTAGCTATTCCTGCCCTGTACCCCAAATGCCAGCTGATCCATAGCAGCTGGTCTCTGCTATGTGTCACACAGCAGGGCATCTCTAATGGAACCCTCCTGCCTGGCTAAATTTCTCCACTATAAATGCATTGTTCCCCCATTCAGTTCTACTCATTTCCTAGACTTACTACTCCAGCTCAGCACAGTTAAATCTCAGACTCACAGTCAAAATCACCTCTTTGCCACATTTGGCTCACTCCTCAGACCCTCCTGTCTCCTCCAGCCCCTACTTCAGCTGTCACACAGGATTTCACCTGGTTCTTCCATGAGAAAATGACAAACCATGATCATCCTCTTCCAGCAGCTTCGTCTTCTGTTTCCTCTTCCCCTCCTACAACTCCTTCCCCATTCTTCTCTCCTACAGATGAAAAACCTCCTATGTGGCCCTCTTCCTTTCTTTTATTTGCCACTGAGCCAATCTTACCCTACCTCCTGCCTTTCCTTATGGCTGCTCTTGTCCTCTTGTTCTCTCTTTGCCTTGACCTCTCACACCCCTCTGCCTCTTAATTCTCATGACACAAATACCATTCAGTCTCTTTCCTCTTAAAATATCCTCATCTTAAAACACTCTTTCATCTTAAAACATTTATTTTCCTCTATAAATACCATGTCTTCTCCTCTCCACCCTCCCTCACCAACCTCTCTGTATATGCCAGCTACAAACGTTGCCTGGGGTCCTCCCCACTAGCTCACTGCAGCTTCCTCTCCTTTGCAACCATTGCTAAAATCTTTACTTAATGCACTGGGCAATCTCCAGCACAGTCTGAATGCTCTGTTCTCACCTGCTGCAGCACACTGGCTACCTGCAGTAGTCTCTTGTGTTGTTTAAACCTGAAGCAGTGTCTCTCTTCAGCTACTGTAGCGTTACTCACCTCTATTGCACCACTTTTGAATCTGCTCCTTTTGCAAGACCTCCAGAAGACACTTTTCTTCTCCCAGATCTGCTGGGGTTCATGGAGCTTTTCTCTTTCTATATTTCACTCCTTGATAATTTCAAGTGCAAACATAGATTCCACTCTGCTCTCCATGTACCAATTTCCAGGCTCACTCCTCTAACACAAACTCGTCTCCCTAGGTCCCTACCCACAGTATCTCTAATATTTCTTCATGGACACACATATAACAAACTCAGCTTGTTGTAATTAAAACAGAGTTCATAGTGGTCTTCTTCCTTCTTTACTATATGCTCTCTTCAGTAATTCCCCTCTAGACCATCACAGACAATGCTATTACTTTTCTTGTTGTTCTGGTCAAGAACTGGAGCAACATTTTCATCTCATATCTCTCACCATGCATATAGATCCAGGAGATGTCAAAGGTTTGCGTGTTCTTTCACCATCCAGGCTCTCATCACCTCGTGACTTTATTGCTACAATATTTCTTTTTCTGACCTTTACAAATGTGAACTTGCCCTCCGTGTATCCATTTAGGATGCTGCTAGAAATGTAATTTTCCTAACACATCACTCTGACCACATCATTTCTCTTAGCAGCTGTAGACTGCTGTCCCCATATATATCTCATTAGTGTAATCTTCTTGTCTTCATTAAGGAAATGTCAACTTCTTCCTACAGCCAACCAAGAGGTCAATCCCCATCACCTACTTATGAATATTTCAAGCAGACATGACCCATGACTTTTCTGGTGCCATTCCTCAGTCTTTGGAAGACCATCCTGTAAACACCCGCACTTGTTATTCATTATCCTTCTTTACAACTCCTGTAGGATTCCCACATTTTGTGATGCTCACAGGAATGTGGTTTGCCTCCTGGTGTTCTAAAGCCACTACCACTCAGGCTGAACATAATTACTTTGTAGTCTCATTGTACTGTCTCATAAGGCTGCATTCACTGCCAATATTTAAAGTGCAGCCACATGTCAAAAGGACTGGGACATTTTTCTGATCCATGATTTCTGATCCATGATTAAGGCTCGTAAATCTGAGGGTAGAACGCGAACTGGCATTAATAATAGTGAACGAAATCCCTATTATACTGCTACTGAGCTGAGGTATGAGAGATTTAGTCCCTTGCCTCAGGTCATAAAGAAAGACTATGGCAGAGCTTGGACTGAATTCTGGCTTTGTAAGCCCCTGCCCTAACTGCAGTACTACCTTTCTTTCATCTATTTTGGTACTTATCTACAAAGGATTATGATTTCAGCAGGCTCAGCTGGGCAGTTCTGAATATTTATTTATAAAAGAATTAGGTCTAATGAGAAAGAAAATGGATACATTTCCATTTTTTTACTCTGATTTCTCTCCTGCAGGGAAAATGTGTTCGTTTACATTCTTTTCTTTTATGTGGATTCTATTCCGAATTATCTGTTAAGTGAACTTGGATTCCAGAATCCACATTATTTATTTATTTACTCCTTAAAAACTCAGAAACACCATCTCATTTCTTTCCTTTGGTTCCAAAGAGGTAAATGTGTAGTTAAGAGTTCCAGTAGCAGTTTGTGAGCAATGAGCCATTAAGTAACTCACATTATAAATGACCGTCATTATTTCTGCTAAACCTACAAAACATAAAGGCTTCTTCTCTACTGGTTTTGCAATAGTTAATGAACTCATTCCCCTCTTGAAGCTTTTCTAAATGCACAGAAATACTTTTTCAATGAGAAAAAGCAATATTAATATGGATTTTTATTGTAGGAGATGACAAAATAGTTCAGACCATTTCATCTCTATTAAAGTAAAATTATTTTCCAAATTTTTATTTTTACAGTGAATAGAACACAACTGCACTCATATTAAATCTTTCCTCCACAGCTTTTAAAAAATTTTAGCAGTATGCAGAAAGGATAAAAATGCTGAGATTTCTCAAAAGGATTTGAATGTTCAATTAAATGAACAGGAATTAAACATGCAGTCCTGCAGGCAGCTCTGCAAATACCAGTTTCTCTTGAGAAGGGCATGATCCCGTCATTTTTACTCAGGCAAAATTTCCATTTGTCTTCACTGGCAAATTTGTTTGAAAGCCAACAGCTTGATTGAAATTTGCCCTTTAAAAAGTCATTATTAAAACCAGTTGCTGTTCTGTTAAATTACATATATGTTCTTAGTATTTTTAGCAGATATATATTATCAAACTAATTATCTCAGATGTGTCAGAGGAATGTGTCAGGTTCTTATTACTTGTGGCAAAGAAACTTTTTAATGAATTGCTATTTAAATTTGATGCAATTAAAATATTAAATTGCTTATTCAAAATATGATGGGCCAAATCCTCCTGGAACTCGTACGTGTGAACCAGTGATTTCATCCACTAAAGGATTTTAGAAAATCCCTGAACAAGAGGATGGCTTTGCTGTATCTCAGTTGTTTGACTTCCAGTCTTACATCAACAGACTAAGGATAATTTCAGCATCAAAAACTGTAAAACTGAATACCTGGATAGCCTAAGATTCAACTCCAGTGCTGTCTACTGCCTGAATTTAAGTGGATGCCTCCAGCAGAACTCCAGCTGTGACAGGAGGGAGCACAGACCTTGCACTGGCCTTTCTACCCAGGGACAATTTTAACCTCAAAGGAAACACTAAAGGCCTGAACTTGCTGCATCACCATGTTCAATAAAACATTTACTATTGACTTCTCTAGGATTAGAATCAAGACTTCAATACAGTCCCTTTTTTAATGAGTCCATTTGGAAAACAGTTGGGATTTCAAGCACAGATTTTGAACAAAGCATTTGAGTCTTTAATGTATAAAGGATACATGAAAAAAATGGCTGTCCTAATTTACCTGTCAAAACCATTGCACTTTAAAAGTCAAATCTAGAGCATTGCAAAGTATTGCAAGAATTTTTACAAAAACAAATCATTTTGCTCCTAGATATAGCTGCAAGTAGCCTCTCTTCAGTAGCCTCTTTCCATTTGTGTATAAATAATCCCTAGTGACGGCTGGAGTAGTCCTGTTAAGCCTTTCTTCCTCAGTTATGCCATGCATCTGACAAACCAAACCAGAGAATGCTTTCATCCCACAAATCTTGAAAATTATTACAGGTGGAGGTAGGCTGCACAGGAATCACAAAGGTTTTTGGGTTTTTTTTTCAGTGGTGGCACGGGCCAAGTGTACTCACAATGAAATGTTTTTAAAACTTTAAACTATATTTAAAAATATTTACTATGATTTCCACAGATCTCAGGGGAAGAAGGGAAGTAAAAGGAGGGTTGAAATAATAAGGTAATTGTAAATTCTGGGGGTTTTAAAATAAAAATTGGATTCCAATAGCAGGCAGCAGAGCCCCATCCAGTCAGGTGTAACTGGCAGCCTTCCAAAGGCGAGATGAGAGGTCCTCTGAGCAGTAATTGTCTAAATGGAACAGACTCTGGTTATTGTGCAACTTCTTCATCTACTTTATTGTACCTTTATAATTAAATGATGTAATTCCCTTTATTCCTTTCTTGTTCTCCTCTCAACTACTGCATGAAAGCATCTGAGCAACACTGCCACAGGATGCAGGCAGACTCTGTGGCTCCCCATTTTTTTTCGGGCTCACTACAAGTTGTATACAGGAAGTTGTGAGGTGCTGGTTGCCAAAGCAGGACATAAACTCTGCCTTCTCCCAGACACTCACCGGCATTCCAGCTCTCTGCTTGCTTAGTGCTGGAGTTGGTTGGCTCACTCAGAGTTGTGGCTTGGGTGAGGGAGTGCTGCTTTTGCTGGAAACTCCATGGTAAACAGTGAATGTGACAGGACAGGGTGAGCACGATGCTCAAAGGGGCTCCAGCAGCAACGCTACTCGTTTGTGGGGCAGACTGGACAAACACCTGAGAATTGGAAGAATTTTTAAATATTGTGCTGAACAACCCCAGAGCCAGCACCTCCTGATTCTGCAAGGCTTTAGGGATCAGGAGTGAAACTCTGGTCCTGAGATGCTAAAATGCTCGATCAGATATGAAAGCAGAATCAGAGGAACAGCTCTGTTAGCTCCTTCTTTTTCACTGGTCTCTCTGTACCAGAGTGCTTTCCCTCAGTCCAAGTAGTCCATTCCCAGAAATATAGATTATTCAGCTGAGGAAACGTTAGCAAGACTGAGACCTCAGTTTGCAGGTTCAACTCCAAAAATTTCTTTACTGATTGTAATTTCTGTTGTTTCTGATTTGATTTTTTTTTTCATGATGACAAAGAGAACAAATGAACTGCCTAATTTTGTTGCAGCTTTAGAACACTCTTCAGGTTTTGGTCTCATGCTTGTCTGCACCTCCTTGAGTATTCTTACTTGTGACAATCTCTTTTAATTCACTGCTTATTCACCTAATTTTATTGTTTTGAAATACGCACATGGGTTCTATGAAAATACAAAAAAAAAGTGTAGGAGAAATAAAAATAGGACCAACTATTTTATATATGTATAACTATCTATTATATCTATATATAAGAAACCTGAAGCCATAGATCTCCATTTTTTCTAGCAAAATCCAACATAAAGGTCTTGATTTATTTCTCAGAAAGTAAAAATTAATAAATACAGAATAGAATTACAGAGGTGACCCAACCTATTCAGGAATACAAGTGGTTTTTAAAATTGGTTAACTGGTATCAGAATATTGCAAAGTACCACGGTTCATGATCCTGCCACAAGCCATTGCCTATAGCTTGTATTAATTTCAGCAGAGTTCATAAGCAGAATAACTGCAGGGTATTTGCAAAGCTAGTTAGGTTCTTAATGACTATTTTTTGTTATACTTTGATAGACAAATCTCAATAGACCAATCTCAATACTGGAAGTTTTGCCTAGGGAAAAAATGTAGGATCTGTTTTAAGCTAAATAGATGACAGATCCTGTCTAGCTTTAAAAATAAACAAACAAAACCCCAAAATACTTAATAAAATTTACCTTCAATTATATATAACATTGCACACAATATTTGGGGCCAGAACCTGTATTTGTTTATCCATTTCTGAAAGAGGTGTATTACATTAAATTAACAGAGGAAAGAGAGTTCAAGTTCTATGTACCAAGAACATCCTCTTTTATAAGGTATTTGCCCTGGATCTCATAGAGAGTGGTTTCATCGGTGCAAGGATATGTGCCCCAGTCACATTATTTGAATACTACACACAGAGAATATCTGCAGCCCCTCACACCTGCACACTACATACACTGTCCACACACCCATCCCTGCAACTCCTAACTCCCAAAAAAGTATCTGCCATGGAAGTGAAAACTACTTTTAGTTTTTACTTTTGTGATAGATCCTGTTGGTATGAACCTGGAATATCTGCCTTGCTCTTGAGCTCTTCTTAACATTGGACAGCAATAACACTTACTTCACTTTCACCAGCTAAGTGAGGATCAAAAAGGAAACACCTCCATTTTTATTTCTGAGCACGTCAAACACTTTATTTTATGGAATTGCCATTATACTTGCTTTTTCTGTGTTTCAGCCTAGAAGTGCCAAAGGAACACACACCTCTAAAGCATTTATGGGTGACTTCATCATGGCTGAGAGCTATAGTATATAGAGATCCTCACCACAGAAAGGCCATCAAATGAACTAAAATGCTGCTGTTCAATGTTATGGGTCTCCCTCATTTAACACTTCTCTCATCCTACAATGAAGTTTGTTAGAAGTGTATCAGCAAACATTTAGAGCAAGCAAGGACTGACACACCCAGATATTTGCACACAGCTCCTTTATGAGCACAAGTTCCACTTCTGACCTGGGGGCAGTGACTTTGCCAAGAGGCTCTCTGGCCATCTGCAGACCTACAAAACCAGGAGTGTGTGAGCAGAGACACTCACTGCATCTGAGCCCAGGGAATCCCTGGCTGCCAGCTGGGTGTTGTATGTATGGTGTTAGTTCACTCCACACACACACACTCATTCACACATACAAGAACACAAGCAGGCTACAGCAAGATCTTTCAAAGACCACCTTCTCCTGCACTTAACCACCTCATCTGGTTTGTCACATTTTCCTTATGATTAACACTTAGCAGAGCTGCCATTACATATAACCCAGCACCACGCAATTTCAGCTGGTTCTGGCAGGAGAAATGGACATTCCTGATCCCAGGACAAGGCAGGTGGAGAAAGAGGAAAGATTCTCACTTATTTCAGGATGAAAATCCTCTCTAATAACCACAACTCCATTTGCAAAGGTGAGCTCTGTTAACATGTTTGCCCACTGTCAAGGTTGAATTTGTTTATGCCCCGAGCACAGTGAGCGCACATGGCAGAGCAATCCAGCTCACCACAGCCAGCCCAGAACATACCATCCTCACCTAGCTGGAGAACAGGAATCACTCCCTTGGCACTGAAACCAGCAGCAGGGTGTCTGGGTGCTGACAGGCTTTAGACATGTCCACTCGTCCTTTACAAATGGGGCTGAAGACACCGATCTGTTTCCTCGGAGTTGTTAAACAGCAGCTGGATATGAAGAGTCCCTGGCAACACAGGCAGGATCCCAAGCAGTGATACAGGTACACCACCTGCTTGGACTGGTTTGGCACAAGTATCTATCATGCTACTCATATCCAGTGCTCACTTGTAAAACATGTACATGGGCAAATGTGTGAGAGAACATCCCTCATGAATAAGTAGCTTTAAGCAATAATTCCATTTGTAATGTCTGAGGAGGGAATTAATGAGGGTTATCAAGAGAGTTTGGGATAGAGAACACTCTTGGAAGACAAGTATTTTGGAAGATGGCACTATGTGAGAAGCAATGATTTCACTACAATGGAAATAAACCAATGGGGAATCTTCTGATTGCAACAGAAGAACCATGAGAGGGAAATGTTTTGTAGTACAGAGTAACCATGCTGTGGATAGCAAAGATGCCCTCATTCTTTACTGAAGCCCTCATCATCCTTCAAAAACATGCATCTTCTGTTTAGATAGGGGTTTCTGCATGTGGCCCCATCCTATACTTCAGATCAAAGAAACATTTGGAGCAAAATGACCATCACCTTGAACCACTACCCTGGGAGAAAAATTAAGACAAAAGACCAAAAGACTAGACAAAAAAATAGCACAAAAATGCTACAGGTGAACAGATGCATCTCCACCCCAAGAGAAAATTATTCCTTTCTAATAAATTCATGTAACGTTTTGTAGATGTTGAAAATATTCCAAAGCATAGCTCATTGTAAACAGCAAGTTGGGTCTCCTCCTGCTCTTTAGCATGTCTCTTTGTTTACTCTCCATTTGAGGACAGAAAAAGCCTACATGTGAGCACTGCAAATGGTGTATTTCAGGATGGATGGGGCATTCAGAAAGGCAGTGATGAAACACAGACATATGTAGCCTCTGATAAAATACTATGTACTTTGCCTGAGCCACCAGGGTCAAACAAATTAAAAATAATAATTAAAAAAATCCAGTGTCTGCTTTATGAATACTTCCTATTGTGTGTTGAAATAATCTGATACCATGGTGATGGAAAGACTATATCAAGATTAGAGAGAAAGGCATGAAAAAGATATTCTGGGGTGTGTGCTTTCTCACCCCCATTGCCCTCTTGCTCCCAAACCCCATGTCTCAGGAGTAGAGATCCTGTGGGAAATTGCCCTGGCAGTGCTTCTGGAAGCAATGCCCAGCCAGGCCAGTTCACCCATTGCACGGAGAGGTACTTGGCTAGAGACGCCAGCTCCCATCTGTGAGCCCAAATGGCTCTGCTCAGCCCCTGCTCACCTCAGGAGAGGTTGGCGTGTTCATCTGGTAAAAAAAGCAGCCCTTACCTTTGGCAATCAGCTCCTCCAGCTCCTGGTCGAATCCTTGTCGGTGGCATTTCCTCCAGAGCCCCATGTTGGTGGAGTTGTACTGTCTGTTGCACTCGTCGACTGCGCTCATTGCAAAGATCTGCCTCCTGTTTCTTGCCAAGAGGAGTTTCCCTTCCCAGCGGTCCAACCTAGACCTGCTGGCCCTGAGAGGCAGGTTGTTATTTGAGTTATAAATGAAGCCAGGATCATTTCTCTTAGTGGTGATGCTCTTGCACCTCTCTCTGTGCTTCCTGGCGTCAGTTTCGTACCAATGGTCAGAGCAGATTGCCACAGCCAGCATGCCAAGGGCACACAGAGCTAAAGAGAGGCCAGCATAGAGCAGTAACCTTCCAGCAGCCATGCCTCAGCTTCACAGAAACACCATGGACATCTTCACAACAGGCAAAGCAGCTGGGGGTGAGACCATGCAAAAATCACCAGAGCAGCTGCTAGGTGTCACTTGGCACAGACTGCTTCAAACATCCCCAACTCCCGTGGCTCACATCCACGCTGCAGAGGGATGCTGAGAGCACTACAAAGTTCTGCCCTGGAGGCAGTCTTGGAGTCTCATCTGCCTCTTCTCCTCTGCAGAGGAGACCTGGTGGGGAGAAACACAGCCTTTCACCAGTGGCCCCCTCACCACGAGCACCCGAGTGACAGAGGCTGAAGGGATGAATCCCCCTGAAGAGACCTGATGGCTGATCAGTTCATTAATCTCTTTCAATCTGGCCTGCTCAGAAATCCAGAAGAGATGGCTTTCAGATCAGCAAGCTCACTAAAGCGTCATTACAGGACAGAAAAGTTCAACAGCCTGACATCTCCCACTTGCAAGCAGTCGGTTGTCCCGGTTTCAGGAATGGGTGACTTGCCTTTTCTTTGTCAGTGGATCAGCAAGAGCATCATCGTCTGGACGGTCGGTCACTTGCTTGGGTTTAAAGCGGGGTCGAAAGGGAGGGAGCAAGAGGGGGGGAGCAATCTGTTGTTGTTGCTGCTGCTGCCGCTGCTACTGCTGCTGCTGCTGTTTGAAATCGTGGTTAAAACATCCCCTCCCCGGCTGGCTCCGGGAACGCGGGCACGCACGGGTCTCTCCCTCAGCAGACTTCGCTGACAGCCACTGGCATCTTGGCTTCGGAGACACCTCGGTTTCTCTCTACCAGCCTTGCCATTCACTCTCCTGCTTTTGTCGTAGGCGCTGTCATCCAGGCAGCCGAACGCCGCGCTGCCTCCCTTCCCCGGCGCGCCCGGGCAGCGCTCCGGCAGCCTCCCGGCTCCGGGCCGGGCACAGGCGGCGGGAGC
>JBBMKD010000053.1:59085896-59100654 GCA_037834095.1 Argya squamiceps | reverse complement strand
GGGAGCAGCCGCAGCCCGGCAGGAGCCGCCGCCGGCCGCGCACCGCCCGCTAGGCAGCGCGGGGGGCTGCCCTCGGCCCCGGCATCCTTCTTCCACACACACACACACGCGCTGCTGCCCCCCCTTCCGCCGGCAGCTGAAAAGCTTCCTCCGTCCCCGGCGCTGGGATGTGTTGTGCACAGTTTTCCTAACACGGCGGCACGTTAGCCATCTGCAAGATGAAGGCAGGCAGGGCTACGGCTGGCGGAGAGGATGCTGAGGAACGGGGAGGGGAGGGAGGTCGGGGGAAACCGAACCAAAACAAACCCGGGCGGAGGGGCGGAGGGGCGGAGGTGGGGGGGAGCTACACACCTTACACGGGGAGAGGAAAGCAGCCCCTAACTGTTGTCAACAGCTTTCGGGTTGCACCATTTCCCTGCCATATGGCCCGATCTCCTCGTCGGAGCTGATATTTTTTAGCTCAGCAGCTTTGTACGAATCGTATCCCCGGCATCAGTAGTTATATATTCAGGCATATTTTTTTTTCTCCTTAAATTTTCACTCCCTTTCTCTTTAATGGGAATAACTCACCCATCTTGTAGAGATCAAGTGCAACAGAAGGCGAGCTGGAGTCCCCAAGCTTTAGAAATCTCATTTCACCGTTTTTAACCCAAATAATAGCAAATCCAATCTTCTGTACACCTGGGAATCTTTCCTTGTTCAAACACCGAGCCCTGCAGCCTTGGCCGAAGCCTACAGACCGAGCATACAGAGCGCTGAGCCAAAAGCCAGTGATGTCACCCATGCAACGTGAGACTCATTTCTTATTTCTCTATCCTCCTTAAAGATAAACTGCACCACTTCCCAGCCAGGAAATGTCGAAGCCTTACTCTCTTAAGAGGGGAAAATGTAAAACCTGGATTTAACTGGATCCTGATCATTCTTGATCACAAGCCCTTACATTATGTCAACCAAATCCAAAACAAGCGGACCTGTTTCTCACTGCACCAAAAAAAATCCAAAGCTGCTACATAATAGAATGAACGTGAAAGAAACCCTGGATTCCAGACTTCTGTGTGATCCACACAGCTGAAGCCTCCAGACTCTGAACCGTACTGTCTAAAAAAGAAAGACACATGGTCATTTCCCTTGCACCAAAAAGGGCTGGATGCTGGCACATCCTGATCTGTGAGTACCACAGCATCCTGGAGTTGACAGAGGAACCAAGTCAGCCCCATCCAATATTTGGCTCCCACTGACTCCACAGCACGAAAGACAAACAATGCAGTTGTTGCCTACTGCACCAAAAAGTCCACAGCCCAATGCCTCCCCACAGATGCATGCTGCAAAAATCTACATCCCAGCTGGATCCTACCAGCTTTTGGCCCCTGAGTCCCAAGCTGTGTCATCTGAATTGAAAATAAGCACAGCCTCTCTGGGGCTCATGACAGCCCTTGGCCCCAAGAGGGGAGTCCTGCGATTTTGCTAAGCCTTTAACCCTGGCCACCTAAATTGTACTTGCTCCAGAGGGGAGAGCAGATGTAGTAGCTTTTTGTGTATCAGAAATACATACCTGGATTGTCTTGTGGAATACAGCTGCACCAGGGAAAAAATTAACCCGTATGGTTGGATCATAACAATTTTTGGCACCAAACCAAATTGTATTATTGAAAAAAACAAAACATTTTACCATTTTAGCTGGCAAAACCAGGGCCCGTATCAACTGGGACTTGCAGCTGTGGAAGAGTATCTGCATCATTAAACCATTTTTGGTGTTAAATGCACTGTATTCTCTAACCACCTTGCAGGATTATGAAACTGACAAAGTCAGTCATCCAAACCATAAAGGTTACAATCATCTGCATCTACTGAACCAGGTCTATTGCAAAATTTCAATGTTGTGTTATGAATATTCACTGTATCTGGAAAGCTCTAGGTAAAGTTAAGAGTTTTACTAAAAAAAGGGACTAGTTCAATTTTTTTAGCAGTAACTTCCCTTTGTTGGTAATAATAACAGGCAATATTTAAGGATCTCAGGTTTTTTTAAAAATAGTTCAGCCCAGATGGATCCATTTCTATAACTGGATTTTTCAAGTAACTACATGTCAGTAGATAAAAAGAATTAGTGGGCCTGGAGCAGCCATAGTTGTTGTCTGTTCAGAGATAAAATTTAAAATTTGGTGGCCGAAAAGCTGTTGGTTTCTGTAAGATGACAAATGGGTTTCTCATATCACACCCACACAGACATGGAAGTGCACCTGGATTTCTTTGTCAATTTTTAGCATCAAGTCCCAAGCTGAAAGGATGAGAACAGGGAACACGCCTAATTTTACCAACCATATTTTTTGGCTGATTGTTGGATTTTTGTTTAAGCACAAGAGCCTGCTATGTTTATTGTCTATTCAGATTGAACTAGAAAACAAAACTGGTTTTTTGTCTAAACATCTAGTTTAGACAGAACTGGAAGACTGGGACTAAGAGCAAAATGGAGGACCCAGCTACTACAACTGTTATTTCTCATGAAACTGGCCAATGATATGTGAGATGATGGGAAAATCATATAATGGAATCACACCTACATTTCTTTCTTGTTAAATATTAGGATTACAGTCCAAAGAACCAAGATTTGGTTGGACCCAGGGAGGTCCAGGTGCCAGGTTTTCCCATTACACTCCAAGACAGCAAGACAGTTTGGGGCAGGAGGACTTTCATACCTGGAGAAGCCAAACTTGTTCCCTCTTCTCATTCTTAAGCATGGGTTTCAAACCTAAAAACTGACATTCAGTTCCAGGTTTTATATTTTTCTCTGAAAAGGCATTTCAGTGGCAGTTTCTATGCTTTTTTTTTCTTTTTTTTTTTTTTTTTGGCTTGTATTTGTAGCTTTATCAGATGCAGTCTATATCATTCTGAAAGTCACCTTAAAAATATAACTTAAGAGACGTTGTTGGATTTTAGATTGTTTAATCTTAGAATTAAACATTTTTCCCCTTCATCATCATTATTCCCTTTTTCTCAGGAGGGGAGAATATTGCTTCCTGTAGGCATTAGGAACCTTCCCTATGTCTCTAAGATTGTTGCAGACAGCCCCTTCTCAGCACAAACAGATCATTATTAAATTCTCTTCCTCCCACCCCACCTCCGCCTCACCACAGGGGAAAAAACCAATCCTTGTCGATCTTCGATGAATGTAAGCTGGGAGAAAGACATTAAATAAAGAAAAATCACAACCCCTGCACGCACACTTGGGCACATGACATGGAAACCGCTCCTGACAGTGAATTAAGGGCATCTCAGCACAGGCAGCTAATTCGTGGGTTTTAAATGAATCAGAGAGTGAAAATGCAGTTTCAGCGACGGATTGAAAGCTGAGGCTTTCTTTTCTGCGGGTAACGATTTCAGTGATCCAGGGAGCGAGCTGTAGCACACGGGTGCACAGGGAAAATGTCTGAAGGCACGGGACAGAGGAGCGGAGCCCGGTGAGTGTGTTCCGAGCCAATTCCGTGCGACAAGCCGTGCGCTGCCTGCTGACCTCAGTGCGGATGGTGTCCTACAGCTAGGGCCACTCTCCTCTCCATCCCCTCCCAGCATCGCTCCCGCTCTCCTGAGCATCCTCCAGCGACCATCGCCCACCGCCTCTCCACAGAACTCCCGACACAAAAGCAAAGCGAGCGCCGGTACAAAGGTACACAGAGGTGGGGTCTGGGCTAGGAGCGGGGAAGGACAGAGTAAATGGACGCAGTGAATGCGCAACCAGCTACAATTTGCTTTTCGTTGTCGGGCTTTTTTTTGGGAGGGGGTCTTTTGTTTTGGTTTTTGGGGGGTCTTTTCTACATCAAAATGACCTCCACCATATTTTTCTTCCGCCTTTTTTTTTTTCGTTTAAAGAAAAAGAATTCAGTGCCATCTAGTGGGGGGGGGGACCGAGCAAGTCAAGGTGCTGCCCATTCCCAGGGATCTATACTTCTAATTCAGTTATTCAACAGGGAGAGATGACCCTCAGTATTTCCCTGCTCTCTCTGTGATCTTCAGCTCCCCAGAGGTGATGTTTAATTTACATGGGCTCCAGCCTTCATTCCTTGTAAGAATCACCTCCTGAAGTCAAAGGAATTCGTCCTAGTGTTGTATTACCTGAAGCAGTACTGGCTCTGGGGGCACTTTGCTGCCCTAATTACAGGATTTCAAACACGAGACAGTAATCAAACCAAACATAGATATAACAAATTATGTCGACTAATATTTTTTATCATTCCAGTGCACCTTGAATACTGGTCTCTGTGAATCCTCAGCATGTCAGCCCTTCTAATAACACAGCCATGAAAGATGCTACCACAAAAGCATCTTATGATAACTCCCACAAACACTTGACCCATCATTCAAACACATTTTGGGTGCTCAGGTGACTCAGAACCAAGCAGAGGCTCTATAAAGGAAGATCTGAACAACAAAACACCATATAAAAGTTTGTAATCTAAATCCCAGGCATTAACCAGCTGTCAGTGTCCCTTCTATTTTTTTTTTTTTTAATAGAAAAAGAGTTTCTGAAAGGGAAGCACCAGCCAGCTGCATAAACACAGGCTAGCCACACACACATACACACACAGAGACACAGAGAATAGGTACACAGCTGTCTACAGACTCATGTGTAGCTGTGCACACACTGATATCTAGCTGCACACAACAGCACCCAGCTGGATGTCCTCTGCCCACCCCACTGGCAACTCCCCAAAGAGATTAGTTTTGCTCTGTCTCTAAAAAAGAAAAAAAAAAGGGGGAAAAAAAAAAAAAGCATTTGGATTGCAAAGTTAAGCAAGTTAGTGAATGCCAGATTTAAGGTCACCTACGGAACATTAATTTGTCCAGCATGCAAACACACTATGATACAATCTTTAATAACATGATTTTTGTTTCCATGGGTCTCCCATTTTTTTACAGCGCAAAGGATGAATGTTGCTCACTTAATGAACACTATTCAAATTTTCTCCTATCCTTATCATCCAATGTGTGGTGCATGTACTATTTATTGCAGAGCATCCCAATCTTGCATTGCATACACAATGATTAATTTCCTCATGGGCTTTTCTATAGTGGTGCTCTAATTGTAGTGTTGGAGGGCTGGGAGTTTTTTACAAACATCAAGGAACTTATCTTCACAGCTGCCTGCTGAGGGACAGAGATAAAAGGCAATATTTTCAAACATGTCAGTATATTTTGGGTACTCTATTAAATGAACTTAGAACCTAAACTTCCAGAGTACTTAGCACCTTCCATCCTCAGAGAACAGCTCACAGCCCCTTTTGCTCTAGGCACAGTGGACAGTATTTCCACAAATTAGTCATGGGTGACTGAAACTGGATGGACAGAAAATGGGGACCACATGGACAGAAACTGGGAAGAATGTCAATTTTTTAGTCACCAAGCTTCATAACAGTCACTCTCACAAAGGGTAAAAAAAAATCCAGTTTTCAATTTCAATTCAAATGCCTGTGACCATGATTTTTCCTACCTGTCCTCATCTGCTAGGCTCACTACTCAGCCTCCAAACTGTCCTCCAAACAAGCCACCATCTCAGGACTGCAGAGTCCTGGTCCATCTGTCACCTACCATGAATGAAAACAGAATCTGGGCAGAAAGCAGGATGTGATCTTCTATTTTACCTCATGACCACAAGTCACAAGTGAGTGGCAGTCCACGGGCAATATTTATTCTGGTGTTTTCTTAGAGTCTTGCTTTACTGACCTGAGGTTGTGATGAACAGGGGAAGCACACAGGAGCTGAGGGAGGATTGATCAGGGGTCAAGAGCTGAATGGAGTGTACCATCAAAAGAACAGATTTGGTTTTGGAGGAAGGAAAATGAATTGCTGGGTAGAAGGCAGGAGGACAGGTAGGTGAGAAGTCCTATATCATATTTTTCGATAAAGCAGAGGGAATGGCCGACATGAAATGGCCTCACACAGAGACCAGTAAAAGACAGTTCATAGATAAAAAAACCCCACAGTATAATGTTGTTTTTCCAAAGACAAAACAAAACAAAAGGCTGTTGGCTTTTCACTAAAATTGCTTCCTCCTGTTAAAACTTACTCCTCATTATTTAGCTGTCAACTGTCAAAACCACATCACTGTTAACAACTTAAGGCTGTACTGTGGACATGGCTATGTATAATAATCACTGCTCCTCATGAGAACATCTCCAGGGATGCTTTTAAGCTCAGGCAAAACAAGGATGAACTACTTTAAACAATTTTTTCCCCGAACTGCCCGGTATGGACATCATGCTTGGAAAATGTCAGTCCAAGCAGTTTAGGAGAGTTTAGCAGAGCTACAAGGTACTGAAAACAAGGCCAGGTAGGCAAACTCAGCCTATTGAAAACATTATCCCTGAACCCCTGCACTGCCTCCACACAGCCCAAGTATCCATGGGCACGGTGGTAAACTGCAGAAGGACTGGGGAGATATTGCTTCACCTCTGAAGGCATTGCCAGCAGCTTTAGTTTTTTCAGCCAGGTGGTAGGATCTAAATGTAGATCATGCCACGTTTAACATGTTGAGTTCTAAAGTAAAATACTTGGGAAAGCCATTTCTGTCTCTTGAGTCCTGGATAAACACTCAAGTGCTTCCAATAACAGAGGAGAAACAAGAATGTTTTCAAGAAAAAGAAAAGGCCTAAGCTGCACAGGTGTAAGCCTCTATTGAAAGAGAAATTTCTGCTGGGAGACAACTCAGCTAAAGCTCAAGGGCAATATTTAGCCCTCAAGGCTCTTTCAAATTCATCTCCCTACAACAGAAGACAGATCTTAGCCCCAGCTTTCACAAGCAGAGATTCAGCTCCAATCTGCTGCTCTCTGAGATCACAGCAGACACTCAGATCTCACTCCTGATTACTGTCTTGCCAGCTTGGTAGTCAACATTTTCATATTCTACAGTTCCTTCTCATCTGAGCTGGACAGGCTTCCACATGAACAGACCTGTTTCCCCAAAAGCTTACTTTGAGGACTGCTGTTTCACTGAAGCCCATCTCTGCTTCCCTGTTTACCTTTTGGATACGTCAAGCCCAGCCTCCTACCCAAAATCCTGCTACAGGAAAAACCCATTGCCTGCTGCAGTGAGGAAGGTGACATTGCTCTGAATGCAGGAGCTGTACAGCAAGGTCACTTGCTGCCTAAAGCCAGCTACAAAAGCAAGATGGCTCTCAACATCACCACCATTGGGCTCAGCTGAAAACAGGAGATATCGCTTCATTAAAATTCATGGATCTTGTGACTCTTATAGAAATAGCAAGAAGAATCCAGGATGGCAGAGATGAGATATTAGGGCCAAAGAATACTGACTGAGAGCAAAAACTCAGACCTCTGTCTGCCAAAAATAAGCATATTTGGTAAGAAGTGGCTTTTATTCTTAAAGCTACATCTAACACATTGATCTTCAATATATTAAAGCCTGATTAATTCTGGTTTTTCTGTGCTGCATCAATAAGTAGTTCATACAGGCAGCCTGAGGTAAAGGTACATCTGCAGTACTGTTAGTTTGCTTGACATGGCAAGTCACACTGTACAACCTTCTCTAAACTTCTGGCAGATTTCAGAATACATTGTTCATTCCCAGAGAGATTTTTTCTATCAGCACTGTTTTGTGAACTAATCCAGTGAAAGACAGTGCCACAGCCTTTGTAGATGGATAACATGGTGTTTCATAGTGAGTGTATCACATCTGTGATTGGTTCTCAGCTACCAATTAAATTTGTTGCTTCTTTCAGTAACAAAAGAAGGATAAGGATTAATTAAAAATTAAAAAGAATTCATAGATCATAAGAAACCATCACAGAATCAACTGGAGAGAAAACCAGTAAGCAAAACAAAAACCAGCACCTGCTTGGAAAAACTATATTCTCTAAAAGCACTCCTTCCTTTTGGAACAAGACTCAGAAGCAAGACTTCAGTCTTCGTCTACTCTATTTGGCTGTGAAGTCCCAGGAGAGCAGGTTCATTTAAATAATTTTTTTATAAAAGGTGCATAATTTTTTTCTAAAAGGTGCAATGTGCTGCTGTAAAAGCAGCTGACATCTAGGAGGATAAACACTCTATTTAGACACAATCTTTGCTGCCATCTTTGACAGTTTTGCATTTACTTCTCTTCATTTATCACCAAGCATATTTGCATCAAAATAAAGTAGTTGGTTCTTCAGAGTTCATCCATTTGTGCAGTTCATCTCCCCACCTTACGCTTTAGAACTGTGATATCACAACTACACCTTGTACTCTGAAGTTGTTCTAGTGAGAATTGCTGGGCCATGAAAGACAGACATTTATTCCCCTTTTCTGCCAAGACCTCCAGGAGGTACCCACCAAACAAGAAACCACGGGGAGTACCAGGCTTCAATGACCATACCCTGTTTGCCCATGATAAAGAAACTGGTCTGGAAGAACTTACATGTTTCCAGAGAAAAAATGGCCTGCAAGAACTTACTTGTTTCCAGTTTCCAGGACTAAGGAACAAAATTTCCACAGACAAAACAAAATAAAACAAAAAACCAAACAAAAAAAAAACCCCACACAAAAAACCAAACCAAAACAAAAAACCAAACAAACAAACAACAAAAAAAAAAAACCCAAAGTTTGGGACTCACAGACATAAAATCTGGAGAAGGATTTTTTTCCTCAGGAAAAAGGGAACAAATGTCCAAAAAGCATGTGTAGGAGCACGACTTACTCTGCCTGAGTACTAGCAAGGTCAGAGGGAAAGAGCTGAACCAAAAAAAGCCTCTGCAGAATGCTTCTATAGGCTGAAGCCACTGAGGCTGAGAAGTGCGTGCAGGATTGATTATGATTCTCTAGACAGGCAAATTCTAAACCAGAGAGCAGCTCTGGTTACATAACTAACAGCAGCCTCATGTCACCCACCAGGACTGCAGTGAAGAACTCCAAACTAAAACCAAAACTATTATCTGTTTCCATAACTCTGCCTTCAAAAGACTCTGTGAGGGGGAAAGGTTGATCAATGATGTTTAGGTCTACAAAAAGCACTGCTGAAATGACTGGGTACCTGGGAGTCCAGCCAGATCTTGGAAAAATCTGCTGATTTACAAATCAAGGCAGCCAGAGTGGCTATCGAGTGCTCCCAAAGACCTAACAATGCATCCTGTGACCAGCACTGGCCAAGATATCCTAAGACAAAAAGGGACTTAAACCAGGAAAACATGGAGAGAATTCTGCATTGAAATGCACCATAGAGGTCAACAGGGATATACAAAACCAAAGTCTGCTGAAACTTAGGAATCACCAGCTCACAAACCCAAGAGGTCTAGATCCAAGACAGTGTCTTGAAAAGAGTTCAGCTTGAAGAAACAGAAATGTGAACTCAAACAGACCCAACTAATCTCCTTGGATTTATGTTTAAGAGATTGATGTATTCCTGAAAATTCTATTGCTGGAACATTTTTATTCACTCTGTTTTCACACTTGGTCAAACAGAATTAGAGATTAACAGCTTTTTGACCCCATTTGAAAGCCTTGGTGGATGCCCTTCCAGATGAGTGTTGCAAGGAATGATGGAACAGAAACTACTAGAGCTTTTATCAGCAGTGAGCCAGATGTTTCCATTATGTCTTCTCTTTTGCTGATTCTGTCATTTTAATATTTTTTTCTTTTTTTCCTCCCCTCTGCAATCCTCTGTTCCAGCCAAAAAAAAGTGTCTTTGTTACAGTTGCCTTCAAAAGTTTTATGTGCATGTTGTTAGTAAAGTAACAACACTACTTCTGTAGTATGCTTTTCACAAGGGGAAGCTGAAGCATTTTCTAAGAATCAATTAATCTTCACAACACATTTCTGAAGCAGACATTATTTTCCCCAGTTTACAGAGGGATGAAATGGCAGATAGGTTAATTAACTTGCTTAAGGTCATCCAGTCAGTAAGCAATGGAGCTGCAAAAAAAACCCCAAGATACAGCAATTCCCATTGCCAAACCCTTCATCTAACCACTAAGAAATATCCCTTCTCTTTAGTCTTAAGTACTTCATTGAAATCTATCACTGACCATGTATTCTGACATATTGTTGAACTACAAATTGGTCAGTGTAAATGACAAACATGGAAGAGTGGAGATCCACAGCCTCCTTTCCCTCTTCAGCTTTGTGCAGCACCCACTATGCTGGACAGCTCATCTGCCATTACAAATGGATGTGTTACAGTTCTCCTGCAGAACTGCCAATATCATTTCAGGCATCACTCCTGCCTGAAATGCACTGCACAAAAGACAAATGGCACTGGCTCTCTTTCCCCAGGAGGAGGGAAGGCTGCCTCCACAGCCCGGCTGTTGGGGAAAGCAATAAAATCAAGATGCCAACTGGCTTTGAAAAATAATTTCTGTTTTTCTCTTATGCTGCATCTCCCTCCCAAGTGTTCCCAGTGTTAGATAGCTGGAGTGGCAGTATTTAATAGTGACATCTTTGTGGATTCCACTCTGGCATTAGTTTGATGAGTTACTTTAAAGTCAAAATATCCTTCAAATGCCCACCCAAAGTCTCTCAGTCTCTTAACACTACACATTCTCTCCAGAGGGATTTGCAATTCAGATGCCTCTGTGGCTCAGCATGAATTGCTGTGCAACAAAATACAGTTGAAATTTACCAATTAATCATGAACACATAATGAATAACTAATGATTTCTAAGCACGTATGTAGTTTTACCTTGCATGTAATGGTCAGAGGGTCCTTCTACTTACCCAGATGATTTTGTTCCCTTATGTCAGTATTTATAGCAAGAAAATGTTGGAGATCGTGTTACAGCACAATAGTTCTAAGCATAAGACTCAGGAGTGAAGTTGATCACTTTGTCACACAGGCACTGCTCAAATGCCTCATTTCCAAGATCAAATGATGCAAGTTCAGACTCTTCTTTCCTCTAAATGTCAATAAACAAGCACCAATGAGGAAACTGTCACTGTGATCTTTTTTACTTTCAGGGTATATCTTTGCCTTCTCAGGACAAACAATGGATCAAGTGTTGCATTTTGTCAAAATTGTGCCTTAAAGCCGTCATTCAGTTATAACTAAAATACAAACACAGGACGAATTAACTAGATAAACAATTCCAGCTCACTATTGATCAAATAATGTAACTCCAGATAAAATTACTGCAAACTATTTGTAAAAAGGTCTTTATTGTACTTTATCATGAGGTCTCTTCCTCTTTTTTTTTTCCTTGGCTGGTTTGCATGTGTTCCATGAATGTCTCTCCACTCCCTTCGTTACTTGCCTCCACAACAGTCCCTGTACAGAGGATGCCCACGTTGTCTCCTACCCCGTGTCAACTCAGTCTCCTTTAACTCCTCTCTAGGGTTTTCAGCTTTTTCACTCACCCATCTCCCACTGATTTTCTTGTTAATAATTGCTAACAAGTCTAAACACTTTGCTCTGCTTGCAACAAAAAGTTCAGGAGGATCTAACAACATGTCCATCCAATTCAGCTCATCACAAACCCATCTATTCCTGCAGTCAGTCTCTGCTGCATCCTGCCATTCCCTTAGCATGCCAAGTCTCATTTGGACTGTGAAGACCTCGGGGTGGGGATGTTGACTTTACACTCCCTGGCAGAATTCAGCGACACACAGAGTCCTGGATAAGGTGAGCAAGACTTTTTGGGTCCATGGATTGCAAACCAGATCATTTTCTGTCTCTGCAAATTTGCAGATGTGTTGAGTTGTTGTTTTGTTGACTGATGTGACCCTGATTTTCCATCCTGAGTTGTCTGTACACTGCCTCACTGGCACGCTAACCCTGGCTGGGTGCTCTGCAAGCAATTCTCCTCATAACCACAGCAACAACAGTGCTACAGTGACATAAATAGGCTCCTGTAAGTGCACATTTTTACTTTGATTTAACAATAATAATAGTAAGGCTGACAGGAGAAACAACTGAACAAAAAGGCAGAAAAATTTAACTACTGCAGACCTTCTCATATTTGTGCTTCCACTACACCAAAAAGGCCATGCTGGAGCCTACAAGTATAGGCAGCAACAATACTTGGAGGCAAAGAGGAAGGTGTTTCCTAGTGGTCTATATGCCAGTTTTCAGAGTGTGGCTAACATGTAAGTAAAATATTTTCATTGATAAGGAGGAATGAGATTGAACTAATGTAACTACTGCATCAGGCAGGATGATTTACCAAAATGGAATATTAAAATACTTTGCCCCAATGTTTTAACATAAATAAAGAAATTTGAAGATTGAGAAGGTAAGAGTGCATATGAAACCACCATCATTATTTTAGAGATAGTAACCTGTTCCAACTAACCCTGTTGAGGAGGGGTGGAATGGAGTGGAGATGGCTGCAGAGAATCAGGCTGCTTATCCCTCCAATGTTCCAGAAGTGTGCTCAGTTTGAAGCTGTGTGAGGAAAAGCCCCCAACAGACAGAAGCCACGTCTCATTACACTTTCCAAAAACCTCTTTTCTATCACAGAAGTTATTCCAGACTGCATGGAAGTATTTTTGAACTCATAATGTTTAAACAACTTAATCATGGAACAAAAAGGGGGTGGCTGTTTAGGAGCCAGCAATCATAATTTGATTATAGCAAGGACAGCTGTTATAACAAGGACGAAAGACAGTCCCAGCCAGGGAAATGGTCTCTCTCTCTCTCTCCCCTCCCCCCCTCTCTCTAAAGAAAGACCTTCTCCATCAAGATGGGAGAAATGATGAGAAAATTGCGATTCAAAAATAGAGATAGAAATGTAAATGAGAACACTTATGATCTTACTCCATAAAGTCATGATTGCTTAATTAACAAAATGGCCAATTTTTGGCTGAAGGACAACTTTGTCTCAGCAGCAGGGTGAAGGAAACACTCAGGAGTTAAAAGCATGGTATAGAACAACGTAGAAAGGCAAAAATACAGGAAAAATGTTCTGTTAATACAAAAAATGAAGACTACAGAAAAAGCATAAATGGTTTGACTACAGACAGTAAAATGAGGGGTGCTACAATGCTGATACATCTATCTAGAGATGGTAAAATAGCACAGAAGGGGCAGAAATGCTAAAAACCTTGATTTCCTTCTTAGAAAGATTAAGGAAGAGACATTTTTCTTATCTCGTAGGGAAAAAAAAGAAGAAAAAAGCACTTTTCTGTCCATTAGTCAGTAATGAAAATGGTAGGCAAGACCTGCTAGAGCAAACATTTTAAAATTCAGATATTTAGAGAACTTTCATATGACAGTGTTTGAATAACTGACTAAAGAAATTCCATGAATGTTTATTCTCAATAATCAAAGAATCATACAAAGGCTTGGGTCAGAAGAGACCTTAAATATCATCTAGTTTCAACCCCTCCCTGCCATGGGCAGGGAAACCTTGCACTAGATCAGGACTATAAAGGAAATTAGAGGATCATGCCAACATTCAAAAAGGACAGGAAAGCGGACTGGGTTGCCCAGGCCTTGAGGCTGCTCTGCCTGTGACAAGCGTGGAAAAGGTGACAGAAAATTAATCAAGGAAGGATGACAGAATAACAATTTGTTCAGTGCTTGGCAGAATCTGCTCTTCTAGAAAACAGGGCAAGCCAGACAAACCCAATTTCCTCCTTCGATGGCATTACACATTTGGCATATAAATGCAATCACATACTCAGATGTTTGCACAGAGTCTGATTTAGCACCTCCTGGCACTGATTAAAAATTAGCATAAATCAAGCACTGGGAAGCTCATGTCTAGTGGAATTGGCAGTGGACAGAGGGGTGCCAGGAGAAGCATAGCAGGGTCAGGTGCTATCCTGATATCCCCACACCCCAGGGGCTTCCCTGGGCACACATCCCACTCCAGCTTTGGGGCATGAAGGTGAGTGACCAAGTCACCCCCTTCACCAGTATAAAGAGACCAAGAGGCCATTTGTGCTGAAAGACTGAGATTGCACAGGTAAATTTGCCAAGGCAGATATATCTATGCAGCCGAATAACCATCTTTGAAAACAAGCAGCAGGAGGGAAGCAGAAGTTATGAAAGTAAGGACTGGCAAGGAGCACAGGAGACATACGCCCTGAATTTGGAGTAGAGAAACAGTCTCTCGAAGTGGTTTGGAAACACAGTGAATGATGAACAGTTGTAGCTCCCAAACTCTCCCGCTGATCTCCTTTTAGTAAAACTAGATTTTGACATTTGTCCCAGTTTGCAGCCTGGTCAAGGTCATGAGTGAAGACACCCAGCTTTCAGCTCTTCATGCAAACTCATGCCTTCTCCCAAGAGTAAAACCAGCTTGGTTTTATTAACCTGAACATATGTTCCTATGGAGCGAGGCTGCTGACTGGACAAGTCAGTGTGGGCATCCTATGGCACCCTTCCCTGGCAAAACCAAAGAATAAAGGCTCAATGTAGACTTGTCATCAGCTTTTAATGAGGATAAACGCTTTTCTCGTTTCATTATTAGATTAAGTATGTAACTCCAAATCTGCTTACAACAGGAAGGGAAACTAAAGCGAGGCGGCCACAATGAAAACGTTCATGACGCAGGAGGGTGTGACGCTCTCGTGGTGTGTGGCACTTTGGGTTGTGCTGTGCAGAGAGCAATGACCCTTGTGGGTCACTTCAAACTCAGAATATTCCCTGATTCCGTGACTCCATGACCGCGGGGACAGCGCCCGAAGAACCCCGACTGACTGCGGGGAAAGAGAACAAACAGCAGAGGGAGAAAGAGCAGCAGGAAGATCCCTCCCTCGGCCAGATCCCTCCCTTGGCCGCCCGTCCCGCCCCTCGCGTCACCCGTGCGCGCCACCTTCCTCCGGCAGCGCGGCCGCT
>JBBMKD010000053.1:59068410-59085814 GCA_037834095.1 Argya squamiceps | reverse complement strand
CGCCAGTGTTGTCCCCCGGAGCTGTGACACCGGCCGTGTCCCCGGGAGCTGTTCCCGTCCCGCAGGGAAGCGGGGTCGGTGCGGCCTGAGGCGCCCGCTGCGGGTTGAGCTCCGTGGCGGCCTGGTCTTCCCCCTGTGCTCCTGCGAAAACCAGAAGTAACGCGGGGAAAAGAGCGTTCTCCTGGCGTGGTCCGAGTGAGAAGGGAGCGGTCTGAAACAAGCCGGTGGATCGGGAATAAAAATAACCCAGCCCAGGACGGGAGCGCTTGGCTTTGGGTGGGAGCAGGGAGCCGGGAGCAGTGGTCCGGCAGCACTGAGCACTGGGTTTGGTTTAGGTGGCCTAATTCCTAGTGGGCCATCCCGAAGGTGTCACTGCTGGAGGTGACAATAACGAAAGTAGTCTTTCATCTTACAGATGTAACATCTCACAGAATCATCCTAGAACAGGCTTTGGATAGCTCCGCCTCTTGGGAGTCTGCAGCCTTTGCTTTGCTTCTCTCAAGCGTTCATAGTTGGGCAAGGATTAATGGAGGTCTCCAGCCTTAGCTTGGGCTGTTATAACTCCTTTAGTGATTCAGAAGTGAAAATCAGGTTCCTCAGACCACAGGTTTGCATTGTTCAGGAGCTTAAGGCATTTTCATTTTAAGGATGAAGTAAGTAGAGCTTGAGCAAGTTGTGTGTTTGAGTCTGGTGACAAAGACGTACTTTTGGAGTCAGGTGATGAAGAGTTTGGAGGACAGTTTGTTGCTTTGTCTCTGAATGCAGAACTGGCTGTTCTGAAACAGATGATTTAGCAAAACTTAGCGATTCTTTCCCCCTGTAATAGATGCTCATGTTGAAGTGCTGCCCTGCAGTCATTTAAGAGCTTCTGTCTTCTCACAGTAGGCCTACTGGCTTAGCTCGAGGTCTCTGATGCTTTGTCTTCCCTTTTATTACTTCTTCCATTATTCTGTCTTTTTAAATTACTTATATTATTTTCATGCTTGATTTTTTTTCTGCTTCCTTTAGAGTGCTTTACTAACAGGAGTAAATCAAAGCAGGTCCTCCAGTGTGCAGATATATGTACATGAGGTTATGAATACTTCAAATCTGTGTTATTAAACAACAGGCTCTGTGTAATCATACTGAAGTGGACTTAGCACTGTCCTGATGATTACTCTTACCCATGAGCTTTCATTTGTTATGCTCATATTCTGGAATCAGCTGTGCAATATATTTTAAAACAAGAATTTTAAACTTTAATCTCAGTGTCATGCACTTGAACGAACCTGCTTAATTTGTCTGAAGACTTATATTATCATTCATTCAAAAAAGCAAAGTACAGACAAGATACAACTTCAAATACAGGATTATGGGATTCCTATTCTTATCTACTACAACCCATTCTGCAAAGAAAGAGTAAAGAAGACTTAAAATGAGGAGGGTTAGAAAAGCTGAGAGAACAGCCTTCTCATGCTACTTTAGGAGAGTGGATGTTGTCTGGTGGCCTCATTCCAATGGTTTTGTCTTTGGGGCATTTTTGTTGCAGAGATTTTTAGGTAAGAGATGATTAAAAGAGAATGGGAAGCTGCTGATGCCTTTTCTTGAAAAAAAGAATCTGGCATGGGAAAACTACTTTTTTCCTCTCAAAAAGAATAGGTATTGTGAGAGACTGAAAAGATGATGGAGAAAAAGCTGATGGAGATGATCAAGGGAAGGGAATTGAGATGGGGAAGATCTGTGTGAATCATATAGTGAAACATTGTTTATTTAGCCCATTGTCACATGGATTATAACAATGTTTTAAATAGGGTGAGAAACTTTCATGAGGAGAATCTTCCAGGTAATTTTTTCTGTATGTTGAAGTGCTTGTGTAGCAGCCAGGGGTATCACACAGGTGTAATTTCTGGCAGAGCTCACTCTGTAATTGTTCCTGTGGCTGGAGTTTAGGGGCTGTCTTGAGCAGGCTGAGTGGGTTCTGCTAATAAACCATGGTGAACCGTGGTGCAGTGGAGGTGCTTTTACAGGTGGTATTGCTGTCTGTAGGCTGGGAATTGTCCCTGAATTCATGGAGATGTTCTTTACATGCTGGATTACATGCTAAAGTATTAGACTGATTTTATGCAAGGAATGTGTGATGCCAAATGAGTGATCAGTGCATGATACATTCTTTTGTTTGCCTTAATTCTGGGATAGCTCGTTCTACTCAGCCATCTTAAGAGTCATGGCTCTCCTGTTTCCTTTTGCAGGAAGCTCCATCTGTCTGTGTGTGCCCACTGCTCCTGGGGAGATGTCCAACGTTTCCAGCTACGCCCTCCGCATGGCCCGGCTGAGCGCCCAGATATTCGGGGACGTTGTCAGGCCCACGGACCCCAAATCCATGAAGGTGGTGAAGCTGTTCAGTGAGCAGCCCCTGGCCAGGAGGGAGGAGGTGTACAACTGGTACCCCCCCCACAACACCTACTACGGCCTCATGAAGAAACTGCGCTACCTCGGGCTCTACAGGTGCTGCCCGTGCCTGGAGGGGGGAAGAGGGGTGGCTGAGAGTTTCCCTTGTTTTCATCAAGGGAAAGAGGAGAAATGTTTAGTTCTGAATAGGGTACATATGGAAATAGGCATTGTTGCAAGGAGAGCAAAGTCTGACTTTTGCCATAATAGGAACCTTTTGTGAGAAAGACTTGAGTGTAGTTGTGGGCAAGTAGTTACCTAAGAAACAGGTCCTGCTTTTGCCTTGTGGGGAAGAGAAGAAAGCTTTCTGATAGACAAAGAGATGGGTCTGTAGTTCTGAATATGGCAAATGAATGTGCTACAAAGAGATGGTGTTAACACCAGACTTACCATATATTTCTCAGTCATTTAACAACTAATAAGTGAAATTTAGAAGAGACAGAAAGTCTCTGTTAGGCCAGAGGGCCTTTTTATTCTTCAAAATAGATTAAATTAAATTCAAATGTGATTTAAATAGTTGTTAATTCCAGCTTCATCCAAACCAGTTGTCTAATTTCTAAATTAACTTCCACTGTCTGTATCAGGGAGAATTGTACTGCTGGAGATCATCAGCAGGAGTCCAATGCAGCTCTTTTACTTCAAGCAGGTAGCATTAAAAAAATGTTTAAAAGTGAGGCTGCAAACCCTATATAGTCAAAATAGATGACCTGTTGCTAATATGACAATACTGACCCATCAAGGATTGCATCCAGGAGGCTCAGATGGGTGTGCCAACACTTTCTAGACCGGCTATTTGTTTACACAGAAAGCCTCAATGTGATGTTAATGTTCTTTACTCTTCTTCTTCCCTTATTAAGTTCCTTCTCTAGCTGCTCTGTATACAGAGTTGGTAGAAGAAAAAAAAAAAGTGTAATGAAGAATCATAGACTAATGGGACTGGTAATAAATCACAAGCTTTTTGTTTCTATTTAGAGAAGTTGTGTTTAAAAATAGCACTGCAGCAATCTTGGGCCACATCGGATGCTGTTATGACTTTTGAAAATCACTTTGCACTAAAAATACTGCTAAAAAATACAGGGACAGATTAATAGAACTTATTAGAAAATGATTGATGATTAATTAATTACCTCTGCCAACCCCTTCATCCTCCTTCCTGTTTTATTCTCTTATTAAGATTCTGCCAGTACTGATGCCATCTTCATAACTCATTCCTGCAGTCACCTGAGAGCAGTGCCACGTGCTGTAATTACTGCTCAGCATGGCCTTGTTTCCCTAGGAGCTAATGACCTGAACACAGGAACACAATGTGCTGTGCCTGCACTGCTGAGCTGGATAACAAGGGGGGAAATCTTACTCTTGTCTCATGCTGATTTTTGCATTTTACTGCTCATTTAAACGAAGGGGATCAATAAATGCAATTGAAATAATACATATGTGCACACACCCTTTGTTGCTGAAAAGGACAACCCTGTTAGTTCTGAAAGTATCAGAGGAAATCTCTCATGGTATTATTCACTGATACTGCTAGCAATAACATCGAATTCATTGCAGCAAGCTTCAGTATGGACTTCATGGTTAAAAAAAGTTTTGATTTTTGGTTTTTTTTCATTAGCATATTGTTCAAAGAACTATTTGTATCTCTGCATCCCAAGAAAAAGCCTAAACTTTATTCCTTCTTCCCCATCTAGGGATGAGCATCAGGACTTCAAGGAGGAGATGAGACGAATGAAAAAGCTCCGTGGGAAGGAAAAACCAAAGAAGGGGGAAGGAAAGAGAGCTCTCAAGAAGAAATAGTGCTGTTTGCACAGTGTAACTGACTACTCTGGAAATGCTGGAGGAGGCTTGGCTTGTGAGCTGTGTGTGGGGCACGAGAAACACGCTGTGAAATAGTGGACTCCACCTTGGGAATGCACTTGGGTCTTTGAAATTTCTGTACTTCAAATATACTGCATATTGCAGCACAGTAATAAAAAAAAAGTGCTCAGTGTTTTTCTTGAAACCACCTGTAGCTGTTTCAGTTTTTCTTGATCTGGAATTGTTTGCTTTTCATTGTCTGTTTTACTTTTTTGTATTAATATCAACACTGTTTTGCCTTTGGCCACAAAAAAAAAAGGATTCCTGCTTCTGCTGCTGCTTGTCAATCTTACCTGTTATAATTAGTTTCATTTCAGGTAGTTAGCTCTAGTGCTTTTTTTTTTCAAGTTTTTTTAAGTTTTTTAAGTTGCTGTTACACTCTGGTGTTCTGGTGCCTTTCACTGGACAATACTTCCCAGGCTGCTGCCTGCCCACAGCACTCTCATTGTACCCTAAACTTTGACATACTACAGCAGAAGATGCTGAAATGTTAAGTAGTTCCATATTAAGTAATATGGAACTATTATATGCAATAATGAAATTTTAATTTTTTTTTTACAGTAAACTTATTCTGACTGCCTGGAAGACATATATGAAACACTACCTTACATTTTTATTAGCATTCAGTAGGGGTTTTATCACTAGGTTCCTTGGGTTGCTAATATTAATTATCAGTGGATCTACCTAAATTTGTAACTGCTCAATAGCTCTACTTCACCAAGGTTATTAATTGAAGAGGTGCTGATGGTGTTGAAAGGTGTTTCTGGTGAGCTGCATAGTTCTTGTTCAGTGCCTGTTTCATGTTACCTGTTTTTCTAAGCTCTAAGAGAAGCTGATTTTATGAAATCTGCAGTGTTGTGGGAGAAGCATCTGAGTTCTTACCACAGTCAAAAAAACGCTGTAGAAGTTAATATTTTATATGCACTGCTCTGTACTGCAGTGGTAAGTTTCTCTCTTATTCTAATTTAAAATCCTTTTAGTAACTTAGAGCTTTTGCTCAACTGTAATGTGCTTGAGAGATTTTCATGTTCCATGTGAGTTGTGACCTGTCTGGTACTGAACTATCCAGAGCCTGTGATGGGCCCTCCAAGAAGTTCTTGTTTCCTGGGCCATGTGCATGCAGGTGAGTGAGGGGAAGGTTATGATTCCCTTGAATTCACCTTTGGGAAGAAGGGCAGCATGGACTCACATACTGGGCAGGAAAGAGAATTATCCAAGTAGAAAGGTTCATGCTGCCTGACACTTTCTGGCTATGAGTGCGAGGGGTGAAGTTGCTTGCTTTGGTGAAGAGAAAGACCCATTCTGAACCTCTTCAGCAGAGCTACTGCAGCAGCTCTGCATAGCTCTTAATGCCTTCTAAAATTAAATCAAAGATAAATAAAAATGTTTTCCCTGCTATTTAAGATGAAAACTCAAGACCATCTCTTCTGGTGTGAAACTCTCAAAGCTTTCACAGTATAAACACGCAAGGTACCAAAAGTGTGCATGCATCAAAAAGGGAATTGTGGTTCTGCAAAGGAAGTATGAATGGCCTTAAACTTCATGTGTGGGGCTAGACTTGGTTATGGGTACACTTATAGCAATATATAAAATACTTGTATAGCATGATGAAACTGATGGAAGTGCCTATAAAGTAGGAGATGTGAGACAAATGGACTGAATGGTTGTTTTTCACCTTTTTTGTGCATTTACAAAAGCAAGTGGATGGAGGATAAAAACCCGGCCTCTTTCTGAAAAAATAAAAGTATAATAGAGGTTGCCTTGCCTAATTTTTCATGTTTTTTCTTCTGTAGTCCTCATTTGCTAGAACTTGGTCTTTTCAAAAATGTCTGTTTTCCTTCCCCTAAGTCTTCACCCTAAAATGATGACTCAGCCAGTATTGGAGCATATCCTAGTGTTAGTATAATCCACTGCTTGCTGGGACCATTAGCATAACTATTTTGTTCCAGAAAATACAGCCTTCTCCTTTCCATAGCTAGAATAGAAATAGGCACTTTGCTACCTCCCTTCTAACCTGTGCTCTGTCATTTTGGAATAGGCCTGGCCTGAAGAAGACTGCATTTTGTGAATCACAGGAACTAGACAGGTTGAGAGTCAATCCTGAAGCATCGCAGAAGGTACTAATGCAGTAGGTGTATTTAGGAGAGGAAGGAGAGTTCCAGCCACATTCTGAAGGGTAAAGATAGGAACACTTATGCTTTATACAGCTATTGGTACAATGGTGTTTAATGTACATCCATTTTTTGTACAAATTACCAAGTTTAACTAGATCTTTATTTTCACTTTTCCCCTTAAAATGACTTTTTTCACTGTTGAAACTGCTGTGTCTTGTTACAAAATTCACTCTTTTCCTGAGGATATGAACTGACTGCCCTCAGAAGATCTATGTTTTAATTCTTGATCAGAATAAACCAGGTTAGCTGACCTCCAAGGGGCTAACTGAGAGTAAAAACGAACCTCTTCCCAGTCCTGAGCAGCTTTAAGTGCCACTGTAGCTTTATTTTGCAGTGCTTTAGCTATGCCTGTCTTTAATTAGACTCTGGTATGATGTATTCATAGCTGCTGAGCACTGCTGTGATAATCACAAGCTATTTTGTAAACAGGCTGACCCAGTTGCTGTATATATCCTATAGGGAGTGCAGCTATTGCCAGAACCTCTTACTATTGCAAGCCCTGCAGACAGGCAGAAGCTCACTTGTGTGTGACTGTATTTTGTAATGGTGGAAGGAAAAAAAGCCTCAGTCTTGCTTTCTGGCAGAGGTACCTGTGGGCTAAAATATCTGTGTTCTGCTCAGAAAAGTAGTAACTTGAACAAAGTTTCTCCTAACGTGGAAAGAGTGTTCTACTTATTGAAACAGCATGCTGTTTACACAGCTCAGTGAAATGCACCTGAGTTACTCTAAAGTTTTAGATAAATGCTTGTCTTGCTTGCCTTTGCTACCCCAAGAGTAAAATTGGAATAATGATCACTCAGTGAACAGCGTCATGAGGTTAAGCTGCTTCGAGGATGGGAGTTTACCCCAGGAGAACCCTGTAAAGGGCAGCTTAGTCTGCCTGTGGTAGGACTTGTATCTCTGTGTGTTGCAGAGAGATGGTTGTATGGTTGGACATTTTTAACACATAAGGTTAGCTGTGGTATGTTACTTTGTTTCCTGTTCTGCTTTAGATGTTTAAAATGTCAAAGGCTGAAAAAAATCTTGATTTGGTCAGAAAGTAAAAATAAAAAATCACAGTTATTTATAAAAGCATTTTTGAAAATTTGAAGTATCTGTGTACCTCTTCCTCTACCACTTTGAGTTTGAAGGCTATTTTAGGATAATTTAAGAAACAACAATCAACAATGGCTATGTTTTTGAAAGGATTCACAAATTTGAAAGCCTGCTTTGATGAGGGAATGACTGTGTTTTGTGTTCTTTTTTTAAGGCAGAAAGGATAATATGCAAGGAAAACAATTGGTATGAGGATCTCAGATCAATTTCCTTAAACTCAGTTCTCCTCTGCAACTGCTTGTGGAACTTCCTGTACACTGCCTTGGCAGTAAATTATGAAAAGAAAATCCTTCAACATTCTCTGTTGAACATTCTCTGTTCATCATCTTGATACTGAGATGTGTAAGAGCAGAAACTCCTCCTGGTTAACCTCCTGTAGGGGCAGCATCATTTCTTTAAACTGTCCAAACAACAATGGAAAACTCAAAGGTTCTAATAAAAATTGAAGAGAAAAAAGATTGTATGAGGCAAGTAAGAGAATTCAGAAATGAAAACAATACCCTTATCATAAATCCTAGAGGTAAAACTTAAATTATGTGTGTAGGCCAGCTATTTAGACTAGATCTTTCTGTGCCTGCACAGCTGGGGTAACATGAAAAAAGGTGGTTTTGTCTTTTCACTTCTTTCTTCTTTCTTTTCCTTGTCCTTTTCCTCAAGTGCAATAATAATAATAGTAATAATGAATACAAAGAGGAAGGAACAGACAGGAAAACATCTGAAAGAATTTCTTGTGAAGGCTCAGTCACAGCAGAGCACAGCAATAATGTGTTCAAATAGGGAAGAGCATAACTCTAGACAGATGTTAGAGAGACATCACCACCCCACTGGCTGGGTAGTTATTTAGGGTTGTCTAAGGGGATAAATATGAAGTCAACAGCATGATGGTCATGACATCAAAGTGTCTTTTATACATACTGTGTTGATTTTTTCTGGGTGGAATACTGGGGAAAATTCCACAAAGTGAAATATTTAGAAAAATGGAGAAGATTCTCAAGAAGTGGGTTTGGTTTATGTTGTCTGAGTCAGGCAGAACTGGGCTGAGCCAAGTATTATAAAATATAGCACTGGGACCACTTCTCTCCTGGAACAGGAGGAGGCAGACTGGATGACCTAATACATTTTCTGGTATCATAGCTAGGTCTTTGAAAACAAATCTCACCAAGAGCTAAAAAAGGATTTTTATATCCACTAAGTTTTCTGTCTCTGCTTGAAAATGCTTCACTTCATCCCAGGGCTCCTAATGCTGTTTGTAAATATTTCACAGAGTTCAGAGGGTCTCTCTCACTTCAGTTGTTGTTTCTGTGTGTCTGATGTTTGCCTCATGGGCTGCTTCAGTAAACAGGCTTTTAATGGTGTTAGGAGCAAAAAGTACCTGAGCTCCAGAAATTCTAAAAGCCATCCTACTGCCACACACAGTGGTGTGTTGCTGGAAATATGTAATTGGGAATGCATCACATTCCTCTGTTTCCACTACAGACTTGACCGGATAAATGTGAGTGGGGTCACTTGACTCCTGCCTTTCAAAAGCAGATCTCTAAAACGTGATTCCAGGTAAAAACCTCTCCCGAAGTGGCCTCACTTTAGAAGCTGTGTAAATGCTGACTATCTCCAACTGGTATCAGTGGGATTTACCTCTGTGTAACAGGTAAATCCAATGCCAGCCTTTGGCTGATAGTGGTGTCTTCAAGACAGTGCTCATGAAACCTCATCTCTCCAGAGACTGTCATGGCTGTGCATGCCTGTCTTGGGTTGCAATATGTAACCAAAAATGTGTACTCTGTTTTCCATCTGTTGAAACTGGTTGGGGAGGTGTTTTTCTTTATCTCTTATATAACCCATTCCTCATAACTCCAGGGAGGAGGGCATGGGTGTCTTCTGTTAATGGACCAGCATTTAAAACCAGGTGGAGCAGTGTTCCTTCTCTCTTCCACAGTTTATCCTCCCTCCAGGGGGATATCTTCTGTTAATGGGCCATTAAGGCTCACCACATGACTGATACAATTACATCATCCCATTGGGAGATGCTCCACCCAGTGGGAGGAGCCAAGCATTCCTACCTAGGTAAAAACTGAGTCAGAAACATCAGGGCAGCCTGTTTTCCAATGGATTTTCCAGAGGAAGGCTGGACTCATGACCACTGGACCTTCAGAAGGAGACTACACCCTTCTACAGAATCATCTCTTCTCCATCAGAACCACATCTGTCACTCCAGGAGGATTTATTTGGACTGCATCCAGCACCCTGACCAACAAGGTGTCAGGTCATATTCTGACTCTGTCAGGGTTTCAAGGATTTTTTTCTTGTTTGCTTGTGGTTTTGGTTTTTTCTGTACTACTACCTTTGTGTTTTAAACATTCCTAGTAAAGAACTATTATTCCTATTCCCATATCTTTGCCTGAAAGCCCCCTTAATTGTAAAATTACAATAATTTGGGGGGAGGGGTTTACCTTCTCCATTCTCCAAGGGAAGCTCCAGCTTTCCCTAGCAGACACCTGTCTTTCCAAACCAAGACAATGTCAAAGGCTCTTCCCCAGTGCTATTCCCCAGTTGGACTCAATGATCCTTGTGGGTTCCTTCCAGCTCAGCATATTGTGATTCAGTGTTGATCAGTGTAAGGCTCTCTGGGTGCCGTGCATTTGTTTCTGCAGAGAAGAGAACTTCAGTGGCTCCAGGAGAGCCTCATCCATGGGAAACTGGGCTGGCACCTGGGTGATGGTGACTTATAAGTCCACTATGGACAAGGTGGGACATTTCTAATTTCTATACTTGCATGCAAAGGAGCCTGTGTGCAGCAGGCAGCATCAAGCTGCTGCCCAGAGTATTTCTCAAGGAGCAATAAGAGTATTGCATTCAGTATTGAACTGGCTGGTTAACAGGGAAGTTGGTTGTAATTTTTTTAATTATTTCTAAGATGTCAGAGTTTATGCTGGTTTTATATTTAAGTAAATGAGACATGGCTGATATTTCAGCTGATGCTATGTAGTATGGTGTTTAGTTTGTAGGCATAGGAGCATTTAAGTGAAGGCTCCAAGCTAAAATGGTCTCAGCGTGCTTGTCCAAACTGGCACATTTACATCAGAGAGGAGCCTGGGAATGAGGCAGTGAAGATGCCACCAGACAGACATTTCTGGTGTGAGTGGGTGCAAGGCCCAGGCTGCATGTGAGGCAGCATGTGGTACTGCTTGGGTATTGTCTGTCCTGGGCCTGTTTGCTGCAACTGATGTGCAGGTAAATGCTGTTTATGAGTCTAAACATCACAAATGCTTTCTGAATCAACAGCATAAACAGAAAAGTGAAAATCAGGCTACAGAATGTCAGAGTTGTTACTGGCAACTAGCAAGTAACACTGTAACCTCTTTATTTTTCTCCTCGTGCACTTAGTTCTGCTTATATGCTGTGATGTTTGCCGAAACACTGCTCTGTTGCCTGACACCAATAAAACCAACAGCGTGATCTGTCTCTGTATTTTCAAACTCAAGTCGTTTGATAGCATCTTCAAGTTAATTAATAAATATTATTGCCCTCTGAGGACAGATAGTAAGGTCTATTGACTAGGCATGCAAACCACTTAAAAATCAGATGAAATGGTGATCTAAGCTGGAGTCGTGGTTTCACCCTAGCTGGCAGCCAAGCCCCACACAGCCACTCACTCTCGCCCCCACCAGCAGGATCAGGGAGAGAACTGCAAGGATAAAAGGAGAAAACTCGTGGGCTGGAATAAAGACAGTTTAATAGAGAAAGCAAAAAGCTGCACACACAAGAAAAGAAAAACAAGGAATTAATTCACTGCTTCCCATGGGCAGGTAGGTGTTCAGCCATCTGCAGGGGAGCAGGACCCCATCACACGTAACAGTGACTTGGAAAGAGAAATGCCATCACTCCAAATGTGATCCTTTCTCCTTCCTCCTTCTTCCCCCCTCTTCCTTCTTTCCCTCACCTTTATATACTGAGCATGATGTCACACGGTCTGGAACATCTGTTTGTTCAGTTGGGGTCACCTGTCCTGGCTGTGTCTCTTCCCAGTCATCCCCAGATTCCTCACCAGCCTCACAAAAAGCAGAAAAGGCCTTGGGTCTGTGTAAGCCCTGCTCAGCAATAACAAAAACATCTCTCTATTATCAACCCTGTGTTCAGCACAAATCTAAAACACAGACCCATACCAACCACTCTGAAGAAAATTAATCTCCCCTTGCCAAATCCAGCACAGTCATGTAGAACACCCCAGAGGGGAGAACAGAATTTGTGTCCATTTACCAAAACAAATGTCTTCCAGAAAAAAGAGGTCTTGTTATATCAAAAAGGAATAACCACATCCAAGAGCCTTCAGCATAACTGCAAGTTTTAAGCAATCCACAGCATCAAAAACATTGAGAGGCCATTGGCCACTGCACCAGAAATTTTGCTTTTGCCAAGGGCATACTCACAGGAATGAGGATAGAGCAATGTGGTTAGGAGACTGTCCTAATTCCCACTTGCTTGGTGAGCAGCTTTCTTTTATAGGAGAGACTAAATGTCTGTGAAGCTTCTGTTGTCTTGGTGGTAATGAGGATTAAAAGACAAGGATGGATTATGAACAGTGATACTGACTCTGTCAGCAGAAGACATGGATGTTTTAACACATAAGACATGCGTGTGTGTATTACAATATAAGCATTCATTTAGAGAGGTTATCCATCCTATCTGACGTATCTCTGAAGAACGATAACTCTTAAAACTCCAGCAATGTGGAATATTGCCCTGAGAAACATGGTATGTCACCATGTTCTCTCTCTCCCACATCAAAGCTGCAGTTTCTGTATTTAATTCTTGTTATTGATTTAGACTTTTTAAACTCTTAAAATATCCTTTTTTCAGGCCAATACCAACCCTAAATGACTTTTTCTGCTCAGAGAAGAGGCTAGAAACTGAAAGGTGCAAGTTAGTATCTAAACTTTTATTAGATCAGAGATGTAGATAGTCACCAATAGGTCTGTAAAGTGCTAGAGAATCAAATAACAGCAGGTATTCAGGCCAGGGGAAGCTCAGCTACCCTGGATATTATAAAGGAAAATCCTAAGACTGGAACATAATTGAACAGTCATGTTCTGAACAGTAAAATGATTTGATTGAAGTGGTATCCTTTCCTGCCCTTTCTTGGAACACATTCAATCACATTGGGGGGGGGGGGGAGGGTTGTGCCTAAATGGGATGATTTTGAGTTGTAAAATGTGATTATTCACACTGGAATAATAATGTGAGGCATATAAAACTGTTTAGTCCTTAAAGCTGATCAGCTTATCACTGTCCAACACAAAGGACTCAGAAATCAGATATCAGAACAAGCTGAATGTGTTACAGCAGTGACCAGGGATGCTGTGAGAACAGGAGGACCTGGACTAATCTCTGCAAACATGAGGTGTGGTCCCAGTTTTAGTGAAGTACATCAGGCAGAAAACCAGTGTTCCTTGCTCCTTTGTTTTCCTGTTTTCATCTGCTTCTCGTTTCCTAGGAGAGCTGCATTTTCTTTTCCAGTGTCTACTTTGACTACATTCTCCCTCATCTAATCTTTTATCCCATCCCTCTCCTTCCTTTTTCTGCTGGCTGCCACTTCTTTTCCCTTAATAGCAGTTTCATGCTGTCACTTGAGGGTCCCTCAGATGTCACACAGGTTGGTATTCACACTGCTTTTGAATAAATGTTGTTTTTTCCAGTTTCCCCCACACAGACACGAGTGAAGGCAGGAAGCAGCAGGGAGGGGAGCAGAGCACTGTGAGGCAGCACTCACATTTTGGACCCCAAAGTCACCACTCACATGCAGAAGGAAACAGGCCAGCACTGGGTTCTGGTGACATCAAACAGTGTGCAGGGTATGGAGGGGGCCTATAGGAAAAGTCACTCCCATGTCCTAGTCCCATCACCTTTCCTGCCTCCCACATGTCTCCAAAGGAAAACGTTTTGCTTTTTACTTTCTGAAGGTTTGGGCTGGGGTTTAGGGAGAGAAGAGCAACAGATTTATAAATAATGACTGAAATAAATTACACTTGAATCAAATGAAAGCGATGTAAATATTCCAAAGATTATTACAAGAAAATGTAGAATAGGTTGTTATTATATAAAATAAAGCTTGTTAGGTCAACATTGCTTTTAATGGTAGAATGAAAACTGAGTTAAGAATCTGGTGGATTCACATTTTTTCTTGTTTTCCCTACTCCTGTTTAATTGGCAGTCTTCACCCATCCTCATCAGTTCTGCTCATGTATTTAACTCAGAGGCAAGGAGCTATGAAATCTCCATCAGCTGAAAAAATCACAGATAAGAGTGTTCATCAGCCAAGTTCAAATCACCATCTGAATATTATCTAATTTCACACTGAATGTATGAATGTTTCAGCTTTGGCAGTGTCACAGAATGGCAAATGTCCTGAACTAGTTCTCAAGAAGTTCCAAAGGAAATAATGCATATGCTCTGTACTGGAATAGTTTAAAGCAAAGGAAAAAGGAAAAAAAAAGTAAAAAGCAGTCTTGTTTTTAATATTGCCTCACCATGGATCAATCAGACAGCAATTTCTAGAAATATGAAAATATGTATAGTATATCTTAGAGTGGGAGAGATAATAAACTGCTATAGATGCTAAAGAGATGCAAAATTAAAAAAAATCTTTGAGTTACATCCTTAAAAATATCTCCTACATTCTCTTCCTGGAGAGCAAAGTAATTTTCTTAAAGGTGTATTATTCTGACTAGTAATCAGAAAATGACTGAACTCCGGGCAACAGTCTAATTTTTGTTCTGCTTTGCCTTTTCTGTCCAAGGTAACAGGGAACACAACAGGTGTCATTAGAATCTGTGTTTTTACAAATCATCTAGAACTGTATTTCTGCTGTTATGACTGAGAATTTAAACCAGCACTTTCAAATGCATGGGCCAACCAAAAATGCTACAATTTAGAGGACAAATACTGTATTTTCAGTGTGTGAAAAGGCTAAGCAGTTTTTGAAATTTGGATAAATTTTAAGGGCACTTCAGACATCCTGAATTGAATGTGCACCAAATTTTCACAGCACTTAAGAAAATCATATCAGTTATCATACCAATATGCAAATCTTGTAATTGCTTTGATTAAGAAAGTGGAAGGATGGAATTTTTTGGAGATACTGTCTTCTGTTGGAAGAATATCATAAAGGAGACCAAGATTAAGTTTCATCTAATATCTCTTTTGGATATTCACATTTTGGACCATCTCATAAAGATCTCATAAAATTTTGGTGGTTTGCGGGGTTGAGTTTGTTTGTTTGTTCGGGTTTGGGGGGGTTGTTGTTTGTTCTTTGGTGGTTTTTTGGTTAGTTGGTTGGTTGGTTTGGGTTTTGGTGTTTTTTTTCTTTTTTTGACAAAAGATGAAGTGTTCAAATGCTTACAATGAGACAACTGCTCCCAGGTAATCATATATATTTTCTTACTGACTCCTTAAAACATTGTTCTCTGAAAGCGCAGGTGTTGATTAGATCAGACAAATGTTCTGGTGGTGGGCAGCCTAGATGGAGAATTTTGGTCTTTTTAACATCAGGATTTGTTTTCTCATCCAAATTCAAATTAATTTAAAAAATTCTGAGGAGGATCAAACCCCAGTGCATAACTAGGAGTTTGGTGGGAGATGGCAGGTTTTACATTTACGAGTTTGCATTACCTGCTGCAACACCAGATAAACTGGCTGTGCTGCATTGCAGGAGTCAACCAGCCCACAGTGGCCCACAGATATGATAGCAGAAACCTGCCTTTCACATCTAGGTTGTAATTTGATTTTGACCTCTGTTGATCGTGAAAACTAGTCTCTGTAAAAGGTGTTGATTATATCAATTATCAGTAGATAGGATTCCATATCACCAAGAAATAGGTACAGTTATTAATTATTTATCTTCCATCATGATGGATCAAGCAGAGGGACCAGGTAGCCACCATGTGAAGGAGTAGAAAATTTCATTTATCACTAGGTGTGGAATCCCCCAATCAAAAGGAAAGTATATTATGAAGAGTAGATTTTTGTCTCGTTCCTACACAACAATCATTTAGAGTGGTTCTTAGGTGTTGTGGGAGTTTTTTTATCTCATGTATTTCAGGAGGTGACTCTGCTGTGTTTCCAGGCATTGGACATTACTTCTCAGTATTAGAAACTGCAGCTCTTCAGTGGAACATCAAATGTGATAAGAAAGTCTAGCAGAATTCTAAGTGAATGAAAATCTGGAAATAATCAGAACTTCAGAAGAAACAGATTCAATGCTACTGAAAGCAATGGTAAAGGTATTACAAGTTAACAGATTGATATTAGTCTACTAATTCCACTCCTGGGGTTATGCCCTGGACATAAATTGCTTGGGGAATAAAAGAAGGCTACGACTACATTCTGGACATTGAGAGTAAATTATCCCTTGGTATAAATTTCACAGAAATGAATGGACTTACCTCTATTAGTTAACCTCTATTACTCTGTTGGCTTTTTCTCAACAGGCTGTGTGCTGGGAGAGCCATCTCCTATTACCTCTGCTGCCTTTTCCTTCAGAGATCAGAGAGATTTGTCCCCATGTTCAGTCCTCAGCATGGGTGTTATTTTCCAGAGTTTGTGTGCATTTTTTCCACTACTGTTACATATTCCCGCCACATAGCAGGAATTCCTGATAATTATCCTCTTCATTAATGTGGCTATTAGAGAGAAATTTCTAAACTTGGCCAACTGCTTAGTCTGTACATTTGATTCTTATGTACTTATGTAGCCTTTCTGCTGACTGCACTGCAGGGCTCCAGTCACAGGCAACCCCAGGCTCCTCTCTTAGCAAGCATAGCCTGTAAAAAAATCAATTAGAATCCATTGAAATATTAAACTGAAGTTGCATTTATTTACCAGTTGCAACACTGCCTGTACGGAACTGCATTTGAAGGGCTTTCCACAGCAATGGCCCACAGTCTGAAAGGTGAAACATAAACCTCAGTTCTCTCACCAGCATCATTACGTGAAGAGGTTGAGCGCTTACATGTTCACAACTGAAGTGAAACAAAGATAAGGATCTTGCACTTGCAGGTTTCAGCCTAGTGTATTTTAGCTGGTTACCAAAAAATATATCAGGCTGTGCTAGGACACCCTTTCTCTGAAGTCCTGCTGCTCTTCTGGTCCATCAGCTTTTCTTTGCAATGCATTCAAATAACGTTGCCATTTTTTAATTTATAATAAAGACCTTTTCAGCAAGAAAGCAGCTTAAACCACCTGATTTAGCAGGTGTTTTATGTGTGTAAAGCAGCATTTCAATGGGTGTGGCATACAGGGATTAGACGCAGGTCAAGGTTTTACTTTAGATGAGAACACACGGCCACTTTGGGGAAAGGTGGCACAGGGCGAGGAGCAGCTCTGGAGGATAGCAGCGGTGCTCCCGAGGATTAGAAGGGCTCCTATGTCTGCTGAGCCAGACCCAGCCCTTCCCTAGCTTGGAGCATCCTGTGTAAGCACAGCTCCAGCTTGGGCAGCCAAGGCGTAAAGGGCTGTCAGTGGAAAAAAACACGGATCTTTTATCGATCCTAGCGGTCGATTATTTCATTTATCTCTAGAGGTACAGCCGGCAGGTTAACATCGTTTTGGACGCGTGTCTGTCGCTGCCGCACGGTTGGTGTTTGTGAGGATTCACCCCAAAGCCGCAGCGCCGCTGTTTGCCGAGGGATGCCCGGCATCCCATCCGTTCCTCGTGTAAATTCTGCCGGCGCCCCGGGTTTCCCCGCTGCCGAGCAGGACCCGCAGAGCCCCCGGCAGCGGCGTTCAACCCGATGGCGCAGCCGGGTGTGTCCCAGCTCCTCCTGCCCCTTCGCTCCCGGTTCCCGGTTCCCGTTCCCGGGGCC
>JBBMKD010000053.1:58983456-59067889 GCA_037834095.1 Argya squamiceps | reverse complement strand
GGGCGGCCCGTGCCGGCGGGGGCAGGGAGCGGGGGCCGCGGTGGGGAGGGAGCGGGTCCGGCCGGGCTGCGGAGGAGCCTCCGCCGGGCTCGGCCCCTCTGCGGCCGCGGGAGCCGTGTCCGGCGAAGGGGTTACGCGGGGGGTTGCCATCGGTTTCCCCCGATGGTTTTGAAACGCTCGAAATGCCTTTTAGAGCCAAGGTTGGGTTCGGTTCGCTTTGCGGACGTGCCTTTCGTGGACGTTTTTTTGCACAAAGCGTCTTGTTGGAAATGTTAAGGGACAGGGCACCGTGGAGGCAGCGAGGATGTCAGGCCTCTGGTTGGTGTCTTTCTTACATACTTCCTGTGTTTTTGGGGTTTGTTACTTGGCTTCCCAATCCCACGGGGAGCGAGCGGTACTACCTGTTTTGCTGGGGCTGAGGCGTGAGTTGCGAACGCTTCCAAAATGTTTTCGGCAGGAGGAATAAACTGTGCGGTAACAACACAAGGTGCTTCGCAGATTCACTGTAGGCATCCAAGGCAGACCGACCTGCCAGATGCCATGCCTCGAGTCTGTTCTGCTGGTAAATACAGATGCCAGAAGCTCTGCTGTTTTGTTCTCAACGTTACCGGCTGGAGAGTTTCAGCTCGGCTTTCCCTGGTGTGTCTGTGCAGTTGGTACGAGACCTCGTCTCTGAGCAGCCCTGCGAGGAGCCCAGCCCACCTGGGAGCCTCTCCTTTCCAGCCTCCAGCAGGGAAAATGAGCTAGCTTGGACCAGCTGCTCTCAGAAGGGTCCAGTTTGATTCCCAACTCCCCAAAGACTGGGGTTGTATCCATTTTATTTATTAATAGCATGCTGGATTGTAGTGGAATTAGTGAGTTGAGAAGTTTGAGAAGTGCTAGAGCTCCTGCTGGGTAGATGGCCAGGAAGGAGAAGTAGGGAAAGAGCCCGTCCCTATGGATGTTTGCAACATGTGAGTTTGATTCCCTCATCTTAAGGAGTTCCTGACTTACTGGCTGGAGGTAGGCAAAACTCAGCAGTACACATCTATTTTACACCTACCCTGCATGGTGATTAAACACCTTGAGTAATGCCAGTCCAGTCTGAACTTTCCTGAGTAAGGAGAAACTCTCAGCTGGTTGAGAAACCCAAACACCTGAAGAGTGGGCTTTAACAAATGCACACTTTTAGCAGCAAAGTGAGGTTAAAAAGCTTCTGAATGTCTCAGTTATTTCTGTTATTTAAAAAAAATCTATGGAATTAATCCAATAACTGGACCTTGAAACAGTAACATCAATACAGCTGAGCTGCTTAAACTGAAGTATAGGAGAGAAGAGAGGGAAAAGCAGTGGCAGGAGAGAGGAATTTTTTTAAAATACAATTTTCATACCGAAGGCGGTGTTTGTGAAACTGCTCCAAGTCACTGGAACTTCAAAAATGTTTTAGGCTGTCAGTCATTAGATTTGATTCCAAATGGTAAATGACATAGTGTGTCTGCTTCTGCTTCCATCCTGAATGTCTTCCCTGGATGAGGCAGAGGGACAAGTGGTCCAGCATGTGGAACACCTGCTGAGCAGAAAGGTTGATATGTTGTTGGTATGGGTGTAGCTATTTAGGAAGTGTGTGGGGGACACTTCTTGTACACATAACTTGTATTAGTTAAAAGCAAACTTCTATGTTGGAAATACTGAAACACATGGATCTCAAGGCAGAGCTGGTTGTAGTTTTTATTTTCTGATGTGGTTTTGTTCTGTAGTTAGCTAGTTCTTCCTCAAGTTGTTGGTAATTAAGTTTTGTTTACTGTGTAAGTACAACTATTACTTCACCTAAACCTGTGCCTTGATGAAGTTCAAGCCCAAAAAACAGCTGACACAGTTAAAATGGAAACTGTCCTTAATACTAAAACAAGCCAACCTGAAGTGTAATGCAAGTTCAAAGTGACATAAGTTAGAAAAATACTGAAGTGCTTGTAACTGACTCATGGCTGTAATGTAAGTACCTGTTGTAGTGTTTTGTTTCATTGCTTCAAGACAAGGTAAATCCAGGCTTTAAAAGTGACCTTGCTGTGGAAGCCTGTCAAGGAGCATGACCTCACTTTTTTCAGGCAATACCTGAAGAGGTTTCAGTTCCTATAGTCTGCAGGGAAATGCAGTCCTGATTTCCAGAAGGCAGAGCTTCAGTCCTGCCCTCAGTTTCTGCTTTTAAAAGGGGAGCAGGCAAGAAGAATTTCTAGCAGATGTTGAAGTCATCTTACACACACTTATTTGGATGTCAGAACCCTCTGGTAAAGGACAGGTTCTGTGTTGAGATTGGAATCGAGTGCTCTGTGGTGCTTACAGCTACATCACTGGCCCTTATGAATTCTCAAGGCTTTGAAAAACAAATTTAAGCCATATTGTTCAACTCAAGACCAGTTCTTAATCAAATAGTGAATTTATGTCTTTAAAAGTTGCTTTGGTAGCCTAAGTGGTGTTACTATAAATCTTCTAATAATGAGTATTATAACTTTTCTAATAAATAGTATAATTGCTAAATCTTTTTTCCCCTATACTAAAATTCAGAGTTGGTAGGGGTAGTTCTCCATGCAGTCATAGAAAAGATTCAGGAAATGGCTACTTCTTGGAGACAGAAGGGTTTGGAAAGGGTAGGGAAAAGTGCATTTAGAAGAAATTTGTTCCTCTTCCACCCCCTGTTTGGTTGCTGGTGCTGGGAGGCCTCGGGTGTGAGCTGGCATCCACAGGCACAGGGGTTGGCTTCTTCCCCAGCATGAATTCTCAGGACAAGGGATTGTTTGGATGGAAGGTTTTCAGAGCATTACAGGGTTGTTGATGTAGTAAGGAGTGTGTGACAGCTGGGAGGAAAGGTTCTGCTCTTGTTGTGAGAGATTATTTACACCAATATTAAATAATTCAAATGGGATTTTCTGTACTGGGAGCTTTGTGCCCTAAACTGCTCTTTGCAAGACAAAATTTACTTTGGAGGCTGTGAAGTGAGGGCCTGAGCTGCTGGATGGTCGTTTTCTAGGCAGCAATGCTGGAATTTATCCTGCATGAATATTAGTTATAAATTTAGAAACCTTAATCCTATGAAACAGATTTAAGAGTAAAATGGAGAATGGATGAAAAGATACATAAAATGAAGATAGAAGGAAAAGGCACCTCTAACCTTAAAATATGAAGTAAGTGATGGGTTCTCATAATGTAATGTAGGTACATGAAGTAAAAGTGGGATTGATTTTGTTGCAGTGACATTTAGGGAACCTATGGTGCTGGGTATTAGAACAACTTTCCTTTAGAGTGTCTATTCCTCTAAAGAGTTTACTATTAAACATGCTACTTATTTGGAAACTTGAAACCATATGAGTGGTTTTTGACTTCATTGCTTTTGTAGTTTTGGGGATACATTTTATGTTCAATCTCAATTACATTTCCTTGTATCTGTATTTAGTGATTGAGCTAACTTCATAGTCTGTGAATGACATTCTGTTTAATTGTGAGGACAAGTTAAAGTGGAGCTGGATGTGAAGCATCTTGTAGCTAATATTCTGCAGTAGTATATCTCAGAAGATAAGTGAAGGAATTGTTTCTTTTACATAGCATGGGAAAGGCCATGGCTGAATAGTCTGACTTTGGGTCACGGTGTAGAGAAATCCGTGGTGTGGCTGAGGGAGGTCTAGAGCAGAATACCAGCAGTGATGTAAAGTCTGGAAGGTCAGAGCTTTGGAGAAAGACTCAGTAAAATCTGAAGTTGTTGAAAAAAGAAATGGAAATTGTCAAATCTGATGCAAAGAAGAATGCAAATAACTCCTTTGCCAGGCTTGTGGTGATTACTGCCAGAAGTGGTGAGTTGAAGTGGTAGCAGAGGAGATGGTTCCATGTTACTGTGAGATGGTTTTCTTTATGGCTAGCAATAGTGAAGCATGAAAATAGACTTTCTGAATTTACTTATAAGCTGTTCACTAATAGACTGTCACCTCAGCCAGGCAAACATATGTCAGGAGGGATGGGAGAAAGTTGATCCAGGTGTAACAAAAAGACAGTGACTTTGGTAACCTCTCATCCTTTTTTTCCTTAGGGTTTTTATGATTTATTTCTGGCAAGGTGGATCGAACATTAGAACACAACCTTGAAATACTTAGGTTTAGTGAGGGTAGTAGAGATTTCTGCTTATGTTTTTCCCAGAAGGGAATAGGATTAACAGCCCTGTCCTGTGGTAGCTTGTTTGATTACACAGAACTTGCTTAATAGTGTGGTGGCTCCTTCTGGAAAGTTGTGATGTCTTGGGAGGCTTGTTTCTTATCTCTGTGGATATCCACAGACTGGTTGGGTACAAAATGTTCAGTACTGATTTTTTTTTTCCTGACTTATGGTCTTGCTTCTTAATTCCCATTTGTATTTTGTTGTAGTTGTTAAAATCAAATAACTCTTATTTTTAAAACTGTTCTAATAATACCCTTCTTGACACTTGTTTAGCCCGGAATGGCAACTCTTTTGTTGCATGAAGTTAATACTGTAGACCAAATGCATTTTGGGTTTTGGCTGTGTTTTTTGTTTGGTTGAGGTTATTTTAATGCAGGTATCTTTTGATGGCAGCTATGTTTTGACATAAACTGATAACCCCCAAGTTTCCTTAAGGCTGCAATATTCCATTTCATAACAAATCTGTAGTTCAGTTTAATTAATTGTTATATCTGTCAAAAAATTTGAATGCGTGAAATATTTTTGAGGGAATTTGATTTAGAAAGAAATCTAATTTTATTTGTACTTACAAGGGAAACAAAAGAAGGTTTTGATTGATCACAGAATTGCTAATTCTTTTCCAGTCCAGCCTTCCAAGAAAGGTGTTTCAGGTTTAATGGAGGGGGTTTTTTGAAACACAGTTTTGCCCAAGTGTAAGTTTTATTTTCATTCTGAATCACTGGCTTCTGAAGGGTGGTGAAATGTACAGTGCATCAGAAGTGCCCTGTCATAACTGTAGTCCCTGTGGTGTCTGCTGCTCCCTGTCCCTGCAGTTGGGGAGCCAAGTCAATCAAGTGGAGCTCTGACACCAGAGCTGGGGGTTTTGCCCTTTGCCGTGCCCACGTCACAGCCCTCAGCCAGATCTACTCCCCTGTGCCCGCTTGGTAGCACACAGTCCTGTCCTGAATTGACTCCACTCACTGATACTGAGGAAAATCAGCATTGCTTTTGCTGGATTCGTTTTCTGAAAACTTAGTGAGTGGAATCTTCTCAACATGAAGAACACCCAATGAGTTCCAAAACACTTGTGAAGTTGGACACTAGAGGAATGTAGTTAGGGGGAGTAGTGGTAGTATGGTGTGTGTGTGCCCCCTTTTCTGTTTGGTTATTATAAATAATCTGTGTCCCATAAAACTCCATTGGAGCCTTAATTTTTTATATTTGAATGAGAAGTTGTGCTCAGATGAGACCTCTTAGCTGGACTTGTGAGGTTTAGGTCCTGACAGCTTAGAGTTTATGGTCTTGAGCTTCCCCTGCCAGGTTGTAACAATCTTCCTTGGTCTCTCTGGAGCCTTCTGAGCATGCCTCTTACAGAAATAGGATTGCATGCCATAGTGTGCCCGTGTGCCAGGGATGTGAAGGTGTCTGTGAGCTCCTTGTGTAGCAAGTGTACGTTTCCAGCAGCCTTGGCCACGTGAGAGTTCTGGGTACAGTGTTCAGTTTTGTGAGGTGTGAGATGGTTTTCATCATTTTCAACCGTTCACACATCTGTGTGTGAACACAGCCACTTTCTCACAGCTAGTGCAGGATACAGAAGTCAGCATGCAATATACATGTTCCTTTGCTTCAGCTTTTTTATTCCAGTTGCTCTTGAGCTTTTGGGGCATACAGTGGAATCCTCCTAATCCTCCCTCCTGTGCACAGCTTTCCAAATCATTGAAATATGTATTCATTTGGCTGATTCTCCCTTTTGTATCCAGGGCTAAAGAAGGCTGGTTGATGCAGAACTACATGCCTTTTCTTTTTTACTCCTGCTTAAGCCCCTTGCTGCAAGTGTTTGGTTTGTTGCAACTTTTTAGCATTTGTGAGTTTTGAAGGAGCAGCAACAGTGTCTGTCTTTATTCTGTTTCCGGTGATGTTTTAGGAATGTGGACCTTAGCAAAAAAGAGTAAAACAAGCAAAAGTCTAATTTGTAACCCTTCTCTTTGACTGAAGTTGCTGCCAGTTCAGGCAGGAGTTTTGAGGGAGCAATGCTGCCAGTTACCATCCCACCATGACGCTCCCCAACCAACATGAGCATTTAAAATCAAAAACCAGAACCTCTCTTCAAAATGGAGCTTGTTGTGCAGTGCCAGATATAGTGCTCAGTATCAAATCAATTTTCCACACTGTCTATATTAAATTCAGGACATCATATGAGTGTGTTTGAGCACTGAAGGGCACTTTTATTTTTCTAGTTTCTGATTGAAATATTTTTTTGAGTTCCCCCAGTATACCTGCACAAAGCTGAGCATGAAGGGGCAATTCAATTTCTGCATGAAACATACCAAGTTTGTTTAAAATCTTCCTTCTGGGAGACAAGCAGGAAAGGCTGTTAATGAACGACTGAACTTAGTTTAAAAATGTGTTGCATAACTAAGTGGCTAGGAATTTTTTTGACCCTGGAAAGGGGGGATACCAGTTCTGTATGTCTTGATCTGTTACACAGTGAGGCCTCTTAAACAGTATCATTATTAGTAAAGCTGTTGTTAAATACACTGGTAAGTAATTAATACTCTCCAAGTACAAGGTACATTATGTTCAGGCAACATTTTCTGACACTTGGAGCACGGACATGGTAACTTAATTTTTTTTCCTCCCCTTTATCTCAGATAAAGGGTTTGTTTTGAAGGTAGACATTTCTGGAGTCAGAATAGTGTGTCTAGTTTTTCTCTCTCTCGTACAAGTTATTCACTAATGATGTTTGAAGAGCACTATAAAATCAACCTGAAATAAAATACATCATTGTGAAGAAGTTGGTAGTATCTAGATGTTTGGTACTGGATGGTTGTATATTGGTGCCTCAATCTTTGATCTGGTTTTGAAAATTTATTCCTTGAACTTAATAGTTGAAATATTCTCCACAAAAGGTTTAAGTAATGTCGATTTAAATGTGAGTGTTCGGTATCGTCTGAGGTAGCTTTCAGAAAAGATTTCTTTAAGCATTCTATAATTCTGCTAGAATACAGTTTGTACTATCTTTTGTGACATTTTTAAGCCTATGTAAATCATTGAAATTGATGTAACTTTTTCCAGATTCTAGGTTAAGTAGTTAGTGTAATTTTTTAAAACTCTCCTAATTCTACAATGGGTGGCAAGGAGCCAGTTCTGCCTTTTGAATGATTTAATTTTCCAAGGTGGTACTGGGGTTGCTAAGGCAGGGTGGTCTGCTGAGTAGAACACAGAATGCTGTTTAGGAGAATGTGGTTTCTGTGGCAGTTCCTATTTGACTATTTTCCTTGACTAGGAGCACATTATTTGTGTTTTAAAAATAAAAAGAAAAAAACAAGTACATTTGCTCTGTTTCAGCTTTTGAGATCTGTTTGTGCTAAAAATAGGATACCTTAATTTCTTTATTGGATCACAGCTATTTCTAAACAAGCAGAGTATATTTGTACTTTACCAACAATTCCTTCTGTAGCTGTCTTCTACATTTTCTAATCAGTTGGTAGGAAACTAGGCACAGGAGTCACTATGTAGGAACAGTTTAGTGGTGGAACATTGCAAAGTTTATAACAAGTTATTTTATGGATTGATAATATGAACTTTTAAATAGGTGCTGATTATCTTGTCTGCATATTCTAATTAATTGTGTACTCTGGCAATGAGGGAGAAGAATTAGGTTCTGTAGTTCAGCTGAAACTGAGTTTATTTTTTTTGTCATTTTAATTAATGTGCCCCAACCTGTGTAAGAGCTCTGCTGGACGAGCATTTGCTTCTTATAGGCAATTATTGTAATTAGCTGACTGGCTGCTTTCCATCACAAATGTGACTTTTCAGCCTAAGGTGTGCAGGGTCTGGTGTCTTCATGATAATCTTTCTTAAATGCCACCGATGCATGGGTTTCGTGTTAGTGCGATTCTGTGGTAGTTACCTGGCTAAACCAAAATCACCTTCTTAAATGGGTTAAAAAATCTAGATAGTTTATCTCCTCTTTTAGTTTTTTTTAAACCTGTTCCTGTCTAGGGAGAAGTTGTTGAATTCATGAATGTAAACACAGTGAATTGTTCCCGAACTCAGTCTGTGCATGGTCCTTGTGACTACTGAGTTAGTATCAAAGTGAATAAGAGGGACTAGTAGTACTGCAACACAAAAGCCTTGAAAATTTGAAAAATATGGAATTAAAGATTTAGCTGTGTAACTGGTGGTTAATGATTTAAGTGAGGGATACAGGCAGCTCTCATTTTTCCACACACTGCTGTTCTGCTGTGGTAAGAGAACATTTGTTAATTTTCCTTTTTATAGTGCTTGGAGGCAAATTCTACTTAGCAGCAAGAAGCAAAGATGGCAGATGATGGAAAAAGTGGGAGAAAGAAAGAGAATTGAAACCTAAACTGGAAGGCTGCTGCTTTATGAAGCCTGAATCCATCTAACTGTGAGCTGTAGAGAGAAAAGGTGACTTTTTCACCAGCTGAGATGATCCCTGGGTCATTTGCCAAGCTGTTTTAAGCACAGTAGACTGGCAGAAAGCTAACCTTGACAAAGAGAACAATTTTTCACTTGTTTAGTGTGCTGAAAAGGTTCAGCCAAAGGCTTATATTATGGAGAAGGAGTAAGGAAGAGAGCAGGGGTAAATAGCCAAGGACAGTATGATAATTGCACCCACCATCTTGGCTGGTGTGAGCTGCAAAGCAGTCAGTGCCTAAGGCTCTTGGTGGCTGCATTCTTACAGAGAAACTGTGTGGTTATGTTGCAAGGATAGACTTCACTGAGCTTTATCCTTTACAATTTTTGAATTTATTTAAAAATACATTTTTAAACATGTGTACGATGTAAGGAGCATTTGAAGTCTGAATTCCTTTGTTAAAGAGGAGGTAACTTAAGGGACAAAGGCCTGTCAGTCTGAAAGGCTGTTTGTTTGGCTTTAAGAGGAGAGCTGACTGATGACCAATTGAGTCTGTTTAGAATTAATGAAAGCAAGGAAATGAGAGAGAGTTTCTGCTGTGAACCCTTCGAAGATGGTACTTTGATACTTGAGTGTTAACTTAGATGTTTCTTAGTTTTTTGGAGAAGGGTGGAAGTTGTTGGGTGTTTAGTTTTGGTGGGATGATTTTGTTCAACTGCAGCAGTGTCAGATGCAGATGGAACCTGCACTGCTAGTTACAGGTTAGTCTCTCCTTCATAAGAATTGTTGCCTGTTAAACAGAAAATAGATTTTCATTTTGAAGCCTTTTTAATATTTAATTAACTGCTGTGCTTACAGCAGATGCTCACTGATCACTTTACTCTATTAATTGACCTAGTTATGATCCTAGTTGTCAGACAGGATGGTACTGAAAATGTTGTACCTCTTCTTGAGGATTTTCCTTCCTAAACATGGTCTTGTGCATCTTCCCTAAGGCCATTTGCCATGAGTCTAGAAAGATACATTCATAGGCTTTTGTGGAAAAAGAGATAATGGATCCTTTTTCTCTTGGCTACAGTCACTTCTGTAGATATTGTTGTCTGTAACTTATTTACTAGTTTGTGGTTGTGAATTTTACTGATTCATTCGGAGCTGCCTACTGACAGACTTTGAGAGTTTTCCATTGTTGGCTGTCTCAGACACTTTAAATATAAATAAAAATGATAAAAATTATTCACTGAGGTTAATAAAAAGTTGGGAAATGTGAACTAGGAAAGGCAAGCTTGATGTTGACCTTCATGTCACTTACGTAAACTCTCATGTGAGAGCCATTGCAAATTGGTTTTCAGTTCAGTGAAGTTTTTCAGCTGTTGGTATTTGTCACCCTTGTTTAATAAAAACTTTAACTGCACTGTTGAAAATGTGGTAAGCATGAAGAGCCAGGAGAGTAGGAAAAGTGGAAAAATTAACATTTTTGGACGCGTAACTTGCAAGAAGCTTCCACAGAGAAATGGAGAGGAGTGATAGCCTGGAGTGTTGGAAGAAGGCAAGGACTCTCCATCCCACTGTCTGTGCTTGTTCCAGCACATGCCTGCAGAAAAGGAGAAGCAAGGTTAGTAAGAGTTAAGAAGGGGCCTGGGACCAAGATGAGTGAGGGGGGAAAGTACCTGAAGGAGGGACCAAAGTGTGAGAAAGAGGCAACAGTGATTGTCAGCATAGAAACTCAAACCCACATATTCTGCATCTTGCCATGCAGATGGTTTGGTGGGCTGCCCTGGTATTAACCACATTCCTGTGTCCTCCTGCCTATCTTTGACACACCTCACTTTCAAGTTAGGTGATATATTAGTCCAGCTAAAGACAGTTTCATACGTGACAGCTTTCTTATGTGTTTTCTGTTGAAGTGGATCCTTGCTCAGGGGACCAGACAAATGAATTGATCATGTGAGAAGGAAACCTGAAAGGACTGATTGGAATAGCATTGGATAGGTGTTGATGATTTTGTCCTCTTTATAAAGCAGTTTCCAAATGAAATGCTTAATTTTTTAACTGGTTTATTCTTTAATTACATTGTTATCTCTATCAGAGTATTCTCTGTCATCACTAAGTGTGATAACCCAAATGGAGAGCATGCTGTTCTTGGACAAATAATGCAGGTTTTTTCTTATGGAATAGGTTTGAACTTTTAGTATCCTCTACCAAGTATGAGTCACACAGCTCAGAGTTGGGATGCACTGCAAGATGTGAGTAGTGATGCCAGGTGCAGAAAGTACCAAAGATACGTTTGCTTTGTGATGTCTCAGGCACTGCACATTTTGACAAGCAGCAAGGGATGCAAAAATAACTGTGGCTTAACCTTGCGTGTACCTGAAATTACTGTCCAAAGGCTTCTTGAGCTCTCTCAGGCTTGGTGCTGTGATCACTTCCCTGGGGGGCACTGGAACAGGCTCCTGTGTGACTCCTGGGGATGGTCCTGTGCAGGGCTGGGAGTTGGACTCAGTGATCCTTGTGGGTACCTTCCAACTCAACTTATTCTGTGATTTGTGCAGCCATGGTCTTCCCTGAATAGAATGGATTTGGACTTCTGCTGTATCTGACTTGCCTCTGGCTTGAAATAGGTCATTGTCTTTATTGTATTGTAAGGCAGTGCTTATTTGCAAAATTAATGGACAATTATCCACAATAGGCAGATTCAAGTTGATATATTCCAGTATATCTGGAATATTTCCAGTTGTCTGGCTGCCTGTGTCTATGTTAGCCTGCGTCAGCTTCCTTGTGTCAGCAGCACTAAAAGGAGAATCAAATCTAATCTCTTGTGATAGAGAATAACCTTAACCTAATGCTACAAGATAGGCCAGAAACATTTATTTGCTGCTTTTTTTGGAAAAATGATATGGTTATCCAAGCTGTAAAGGATTCATTACTTTTTCATGGAACTACAGTTTAAACAGTGTCTCAAATCCCCGTTCTGTTTCCTGTGGAAAGGGACCAGGCTTGCATGCAGGCAGTCCTGGATGCACTGCAGGTTTACTTCAGGATGCATTAAGATTTCCAGCAACCGTCTCTGAGGCTGGCATCAATGGGTTTTTGTATTTCTGTAAGATACTTGAAAATTGTGGTTGTATGGTTTCCTAAAGGTGTGGGTTTCATAAATATAGAGGAGTGTTCATAAGAATAAGGAAAAAAAAAATAGGTCTGTTCTTTCTTAAAACTTTCAGGCAGTTTTCTTTTACTTCTAAAAAAATGTGAATAAAGAGTAGATAAAGGGATTACTTAATTCTTTAAAAGCTTGGGTTTATTTTGTGGTGTAGGAACAAGCTCTTTGGTCCAGAACTGATTGATAAAAGGATTCCATATGCCATGGTTTTGGTGTCTCTGTTGTTAGGCAGTTCTTTGCTGCTGCCCTGGAATGTATGTGCTTATGGGCAATGAGACCCTTGCTAGGCCATTTTTGCACATTTGGGTTTTATTTGGACAGTTTAAAGAAACCTATATATATCTGTGTGTGCTGCTGAACTCCAGAGATACAATTGTTAAGAATTCAATGTTTCAGGGTGTTTTGCACAGCAAAGATGGGGCTCTGTCTTGGCTCAAGGTCTGCAAGGCTGGCTGTGCTTATGACAGAAACTAAGCTGAGTTGTTTGAACAAGCAAGCCTGCAAGGAGGAGAGATGGGCTGAAGCTGTTGGCTCTGCTGGCTGTGAAAATGCCACAGGGATGGTGGAGTTTTTGTGAGGCAAAAGCTGTGGGTGCTGTCATGGGCAGCAGCAGATTCTGAGTCATGTGAGGTCGTTTTTTCTGGGTTCCAGTGAGGAAAAGACTTGAGTTCCTTCAATTGAATTGAAGCAGCAATGGATGGTGCATAGTAGGATGCAGTATACCTGCACAAGGGCTCATTCTCAAGCCAGCTACTTAAGGATTGCTCTGGACCCCAAAAAACTCTGTCTTAGTGTGTTCACAGATGCAGGAAGCCAGAAGGTACATTTGCTTTAAGTAATTAGAAGTACAAGTTGCCACTTAAAAGGGAATTGTCAAGCTTGGAAATTTGTTATGGCATATGTGTTCCTGGGCTAGAATATGCTAGTCAATACTAGATTTGTGAAAGTTCTCATCTTGTCAGAAGACATGATGAATATGGCACACAAAATAGCTTTTCCATTTCTGTGAGCAACAAGTAATTATTTGTTGCTATGGCTGACTTTGATAAATTTCTTTCTGCCTTCAGTGTACTTCTAACTGTATGAGGAACCTTTCTAAGATTATAGAAATCCATATTAAGTTTGCCTGCAAGGTTCAGTTGTGGAAAGGCTCTTGGTTTACTGCACAGATATATACTAGGTAATTCAGGGCAATGTTTTTGGTTCCTCTGAGAAATTTCATCTTCCATTAGACTGTACTTTCAGCTTCTTCAGGTGAAGATATTTTTGTTGCAGACTGGCAGCTTGGCAGCAAGTTTAAAATTTTTTTCATCAATCATAGAATCACAGAATGGTTTGTGTTGGAAGGGACCTTGAAGATCATCTTGCTTTCGCTGCCCTGTCATGGGCAGGGAACCTTCCCCTAGACCAGGTTCTCAAAGCCCTGTTCAATCTGGCCTTGAGCATTGGCAGGGATGGGGCACCCACAATTTTGCTAGGCAGCCTAAATTAGTCAGGTTCCACTTGTCATGATACTGATTTTGCAGGAAGATCACTGCCCTTTTTGAAGGCTATTTGATTCTCTTGCCAACATTTCCAAAATAGCATGATTCCATTGTGCATCTTGCTGGTGGTGTTATATTTGTTACTTGGTCTCTTTACTGTAAGAGAAGAGAGAAGCAAGGCTCTGGTTATGGACACAAAATAGACAATAACATGAGCAGGGGAGTTACTCGTTATTGATACTGAAAAACAGTATTTGGAAACTCATGCGTCAGGGGCTCATTCTTCTTGGCACTGGTGAGGCCTCACCTGAAGTGCTGTGTCCCCTTCAGGGCTCCCCAGTACAAGATAAACGTGCCTGTACTGGAGGGAAGGGCTGTGCTGGCTGGACTATGCAGTGAGGAGCCACAGAGATGATGGGCAAATGGAAAATGGAGCCAGGCTGTCCTCAGCAGTGCCCAGTGGCAGGGCCAGAGGCAGTGGACACCAGGTGAAACACAGGAGGTTCCTTCTGAACATCAGGAAACATTTTTACTGCGAGGGTGACAGAGCACTGGCACAGCCTTAGGGAGGCTGGGGACTCTCCATCCTTGGAGATATTCAGACACCATCTGGACGTGGTCCTGGGCATCCTGCTTGAGAAGGAGCTTGGACCAGATGACCTAAAGAGTTCCCTTCCAACCTCAAATCCTTCTGCAATTCTGTGTTGCTTTGTCAGTTAGACTCTTCCCTCTTCACCTTCCTCATTGCCAGGCAGTTAAATGTAGTAAATTGTTCATTTTGATGAGGAAAACCTTTGCTGGGTAAAAATTGCCAGAATAACCAAACAATAGACATTTCCTTAAGTACTAATAAACCTATTTCTGAAGGTAATCCTGAGATAATTCCTAAGATTGCCAGGAATTCTCAGTACATGCAGCCCAATTACATGGTAAGCAAACATCCTGAGCCTTCTATTGAACAGGTTAATTGATATGGTATTGATTCACGCTTGTTCTTTTCACCAAGCATACAACTAGTCCTTGCCATCTTGGGAAGAACTAACCAAATACAGAAAACCTTCTCTTTGCTGCTGGTTGGCAGTTCTAGGTTCACTGAGAAATGATTGCAAGTTGACTCCCACCATTGCCTCAAGGGAATTTACATACAGAATACTTGAGTAGCACATTCTTCCGTATCCCCCCACTCTCACTCTTTGTAGTTTGGTTTGCTTGTTCCTGAGCAAACTATTTTTGCTCAACTGCAGCTTCTTGATGAAGTCTTTGTTCTGGTATCTGTTCCAAAAATTGGGCTAGAAACGAATCAATCATTAGTTTACTTTAGGAAATTGCTGGCAGATAACTGGTATCTAGAAATAGAATGGGTAAATAAGGTGATGTGCAAAGTGCAAGTTCAGTATTTCAGAGTTTGTTTGTTTGTGAACTTCTCAATTTACATATTAAAACTTGTTTTGATTCATCTTGGATTGCATCCTATTACTGGTGCCTACTTTAGAATATGAAATTATTTGCATTTTTTTTTTGCAGAGGTAGATTGTCACAATTTATACATTGAGACCCGATCTTGAGACTTATAATATTATATATTATAATCCATGAAGTAGAGAAGAGATAAACTGGAAAAGGTAACAGGAATATTTAAACTGTCTTTGGAAGGAGCACCCTAGGGATGCTTTTTAGAGCATCCTGGAAACTTGATTGAATAATTTTTTCTGAATAACAGTATGTGTGAAGGAGCAATTCTCCTCTCTTCCTCCCTCGTCCTCTGCTATAAATTTCTGATTTTGCTTGGACTTGATTCTTACATCAGTATAGCGTTATTACTTTAAGGGTTAAGTTTTGTGCTTTGCTGCCTTTTTTAGGTATAAATTCAGATTCATAATACTGTTCACCTATAATAGTGTCCAGGTCCTAAAGTGAACTCTTTCCAGTTGTGAAGAATGAGTAGCAACATGAAGGGTTTCACAGCACAGTGCTGTAGGTCATCTCTGTGCACAGGAGGTAATTTTTCAGGTCATGTCCAAGGTCTGTAGCTTGCAGGGTAGCCTGAATATGGAAGTTGAGACATAGAAGGTGCTCTGTAAAATCAAGACATCCTATTGTCATGTAAGTTGAACTCTGTGTCTTGGTTTGTGAGTACAGTTAACACACATTGCTAAGGTGTAATAGAAAAACTCCTTCACTGTATTTTGTAGTACTGGAGAAATTGGTTTACGAAGTCTTGCAAGGAAAATATTTAATATGATTGATTATCAGGAAAAATGAGCCATTCTTAGAAGCTGTTTATTCAATGGGTCCTGAATTTTAGGACCAACTATAATTTTTTCCTGTTTATTTGAGAAGCAAACTGTTACTGTCACTGGATGGACAGGATAGCCTTTTGCACTTATTTATTGATAATTAAAATTTTTATTACGGACTTCGCTTACTAAACATTGAGAGATTCTTGTCTTGTTCTAGGACAGATTCTGTAGGCTTCCTTTGATAATTAAAATTTTTAATTTTCTGTTCTAGGTGTGGAACATCAAACAGATGATTAAATTGACACAAGAACATATAGAAGCACTGCTAGACAAATTTGGAGGGGAGCATAACCCACCATCAATATATTTAGAGGTAAGTTTACGTTCAAACAAATGTGGTTAGATTAATGTTGTGTTATCTTAATCTTATGTGAAGCATCTGAGGTTAAAACTGAGAATACCTGTAGTAAAAGGGAATAATCTCCTTGTGCATTACAAACTGAACTGCCTTCTAAGAGTTCATTTAAAGCAGTTTAAAGCAGTTAAAGCAGTTGGCTTCCCTTTTTTGTCTTTGAAAAATGGTCATGTATAATCCAAAAAATTGCATTAGTAGAAGGGGATTTCTTACAGAAATACATAAAATTGTGTCATGGGGTAAAATTTTTAAGACATTTTTTATTTGTAAACTAACTACAAATTCAGTGTCTGTATTCTTCCATCACACCAGATTAATAGAGTTGACATAGGACCATTAAGAGCTTAACTTTTGCTGCATGCAAAAGTTACCTCTCTTAGGAATTGAACAGGCATCATGTGCTTCAAATCTGCCCTTTTCATGCTTCTCTCAAGTATTGAAATAACTGGAGGTCAACCAGATTTCTTTTGCAGTCCTTTTCTTTGTAATTGCTGCCTAAAGGTACTGGGTAATTAAAAATAAAAATCTCATTATTTGAGGTACTTCTGCCTTTTATCTTAATATGTCAGAGCAGGGCACTAGGTTGATTATACAAATGTTGACATTACGTCCTTAACAGTTAAGGTCAAATGAGGCTCTCGGTACTTGCTTTACTTATTGCTAATGTGAAATGGGAATATTGAATCAGTGCTATCCCTGTTTTATCCACTCTGCTATATTTAAACACACCTCTGTTTTCACAAGGACCAGTTCATTCCATATGTCTGAATTTATTATTGTCACATGCAAGTGGGTTTCATTAGATTGTGTATCAAACTGCAATAATAATGAATTTATCTATGTGAAGTCTGGATTTAAGGTAGGGAAGTTGTTAGTTCATCACAGCTATTTGTCACTTGCTTTTATTGAAACTAAACCCAAGACCCATTACTGGAAGCTCTGTGTTTGTTCTGTAGGTCATTGATAGGGAAAAGAGCATTTGCAGTCATAAACAGGTGCTGGGAAATGATTATGGCAGCAGGAAGAGTAAGTCTGAAATAGCTGGTGACCACAAACCACGAAGCTGGAAGCAGATTTGCAGGTTCAGGGGATCCGTGTGCCCCGGAGATGAAGCTCCGGGCCTGGCTCCTCAGCGTGGTCGGGCAGCCCCGTGAGGAGAGCAGGGTGTTCTCTGCTGCAGGCAGTTCCACGGGATCATGAGCACTGCTTGGGACAGGTAGTGCTGGCACTGACCAGGGAGCCACAGGCTATTGGGAGGAGGGTGAAAGGGGCTGACATTGTGCTTTTGCAGCTGTTATCCCATGAGACAGTCCTGTGGAAAGAGCTCATTGTGGCTGAAATGAAAAGCTTGTTCTCAGCTCTTTGCTATGTGGTTCCTCCACTTCCTTTGTTCAGGTACTTGCAGTACTAAGCCACTACCAGTCACTAACCTGTAAGGAAAATATCCTGGTTTTATTGGATTACTTTACCATCCAGGTAGTAGTTTAAACTTAAAATGATGAAGTCAGTGAGCCCCAAAACTGTGGTTAAGATCAGGGGAGAGTTTGCAGCTGTGAGCCAAGAAGATGGTGTGAGAGAGGAAAGGAACTTTTTATTTGGATGGTCACTAGCATGGATTAGGTCATCCTCAGATGCATTTATCAAGGTGATCAGGATTAAATGCTGCAGACCTGTAATTTGTTTAGTGTATAGACTTCCTGTGGTAGAACTGAAGTGTGAAAGGGAGAAAAAAAAGAAATCTATTACTGAGTGCCAGATACAGTTAGAAGCAAGATTGCCTTTGACTTCAATCCAGCAGCAGTTGTCTAGTGTGTCCTTTCTGTGCTTTTCCCACATTTTGGCTTGGTCAAGACAGGGCTTGCTTTCTGTTCTCAGCATTTACTTGGCAGCAATTTATCTGAATCTAACCTGTCACTGCCAGAGCTCATGTTTTGACTTCCTGTATTCTATCACTTGTCAGAGAAAGGGCCAGAAAAACTCTGGTTGCAGCATAGAAGGACAAAGCTATATGTAAAAAGTTTTTAATGTAGTGTGATAAAGTATGAAAGAACATGTTTGCCTCTAGGAAATTCAGAACTAAGAAAACATAGTAGTTTGATACAAATAAAAAGGTGCCTGTCTGATGTGTTAGAAATAGCAAGCTTGCCATGTACAGAGTTAGTGTGTGATATTGGGGCTCAAGTTCTGTACCTGGGTGTCATCACTGACTTCTGTGGAGGGCTCCTCTTTGCCCTTAAGCTCTTACCTCTGGTCTGTGTCTAGTCTTGGTGTGCTCTGTGTGCTCTCACCAAAACACTCGGTGGGAAGGTAATGGAACTTAGACTCCGTCCATCATCTTCTGATATTTCTATTTTTATTGCTTTGCAAAAAACTCATTTCTGGCTGTAACACAGTCCTGCTTTTACCCAGAATCTGTATGGATAATTTTGCTAGTGTGTTAGTTGAACTGCATTACCCATTGCTTGGTTGCCTTACATTCATTGAATGGGTTGGGTTGGAAAGGATCTTTAAAGGTTGTCCAGTTTAACCCCTCCTGAAATGACATGGGGCATCTTCAACTAGATCAGGCTGCTCAGAGCCTCATCCAACATGGCCTTGAACATTTCTAGGGATAGATCATCTGCCACCTCTCTGGGCAACCTGTGCCAGTGCTTTACCATCATCATAACAGTTTTCTTCCTCATGCCTAATCTGGATCTACCCTCTTTTAGTTTAAAACCATCAAGCCTTGTCCTGTAACACCAGGCCCTGTTAAAAAGTCTGTCCCCATATTTCTGATAGATCACTTTAAATATCAAAAGGGCCCTTTAACTATTACTGATCAACCCCAGCTCTCTCAGCCTGTTTTCATAGGAGAGGTGACACCTCTTTGTCACCTCTCACCAGCTTTGTCACCTTCCTTTGTACCCTGTCCAACAGGTCAATGTCCTTCTTATGCTGGGAGCCTGGAGCTGGATGCAGCTCTCCAGTGGGGTCTCCCAAGAGGGGCATCACCTGCCCTGACCTGCTGGCCACTCTGCTTTTGATGCAGCCCAAGACATGGTTGGCTCTCTGGGCTGTGAGTGCCAGCTCATGTCCAACTGTTGACAGCTCTTGTCCAGCTCTCCATTCACCAGTACCTGTTCTGCAGGGTTGCTCTAATCCCTTCATCCCTCAGCCTGTATTGATGCTGATTTTAAAATCCTTCTGCAGCTCTGACCTCTTTGCATCCTCCATAAAACCTGACTGACTCTTAGGGACTCCTTAAGAGAGTAGATTGTGCCTCTTAATCATCTCTTGAGGTTGCTATCAGCAGGCATGTTGTCTTCTTTTAGCAAAAGTTGAAATTAGCCAAAACTAAATGCTAGGTAAGCATCTGCAAATGGACACTTCTGCTCTCACCCGTAACTGCCTTTCACTAGTTGTAAACATCTAGCTTTATTCTAATGCTTCCTGTAAACCCATGGGTGTTTTTATTCTTCTGACAAGTTTGACTGCTGTCTATCCATCTTCCAGTGCGTAGAGTTTCAGCATCACAGGTTTTGTTTGGTTCTTTTGTCCTCCTGCCTGGCTTTATATCTTTAATTTACTACACTTCTCACTACCTGCTGGTGTTCACAGAACTTGCAGCACCCTGTACACTGGCTCCTGGCCTGTGTTGGAGCTGCCTCTGAAGGCCTGTCAAGTGAAGTTGTGGTTGAACCTGGTGACAACATTGCCTGTCAGTTAAAAGTGAAAGGAGGGCTTGGGGGGAGCAGAAACTCATGAGAAAGGTGAAGAATTCAACAAAAAAATAATTCTGAAAATTGAGCATTCAAAGGTTATAGTAAAATTATTTGTGCATTGAATATAAAACATACATCTCATTTAAAAATAAAAAGGAATTTATGCCTTAGTTACAGTTGCTCAAGAAATAGAAGGTTTTGTTTCTGTGTTCATCAGAGAGTGAAGACAAAATTTTCACCCCCCTCAGATTTATTTTTTTTCCCAAATTCAGGAGAGGGTGTCAATGCATTTTACGTCAAAAGAACTTTAAAACTGACAGCTGTTGTTGCAGCCATCATTTCAGGTTTCATCAACTGACTACCAAAGAGGAATCCTTTCTTTAATTATTGAAAGTGATTGACTTGTGCCGTGTTGAGTTCAGCATATATTTAATTATTCCTGCAAGAGGGGGTGCTCAGATTTAGGGGCATCTCCTTGTATTGATCCATCACTCCTCAGTGATGGTTTTATAAAGGTGAGTGTGCAGCAGGGAGAGTAGAGCAGAATGTGCAAGCCTGGCTGGAAAACGTAGTGTGAAGCTGGAGGGCAGCAAGGTGCTTGCCTTGGTCCTCCCTGGGCAGGAACATTACGGCTCAGGAGGGAGACCAAAGCTGCAGAGAGACTTCTGAGTATGTGTCTAAGGTACAGGGGGAGGAAACAAAATGTACAGCAGAAAGGAAAGAATATTTGTCATTAACCACATAATTTTCTTCTAATCATTATAATTAGTGATAGCTTTGGAAATCTTGTCAATGTTCTCTAGTATGATGGTAAGAAGAACTTTTCTGTTTGTTCTGTCTGCAAGAAAGAATAAATCTAGTAAGCAATGACTGTATTAAAATCCAAAAATAGCTTATAGCCAAATTTCCTTCTTATGTAATCTTGGCTTTTAACTTCTCCCATTTGCTGTGTGTGACCTCAGCTCAAACAGACCCCTGGAAATTACTGTCAGACCACAGAATGGTTTGGGTTGGAAACACCCTAAAATCACCAAGTGCCAACTACCCCTGCCATGGGCTGGGAACCTTTCAGTAGGCTCAACATGCTCAAAGCCTCATGCAGCCTGGCCTAGAGCAGGGATGTCCCCTGTTTCTGGATGTCCTCAGTTTCTCTGGGCAACCTGTTCCATGCATCACCACCCTCACAATTCCTTCCTAATACCTGATCTGAACATGCCACCTTTCAATTTAAAGCTATTCCCCCTTGTCCTGTGACTACATGCCTGTGTAAATAGCCTCCCTCCAGTTTTCCCTTTTGGTGCTATAAGGTCTCCCTGGAGCCTTCTCCAGGCTGAAGAACCCAAGCTCTCAACCCTGTCTTCATAGGAGAGGTGCTCCAAATATTCAAAATAACTGCTTGACTCAGTAGATATAGAAATATTATTATTTGTATTTTTATTTTCTCCTGCTAAAGAGGCTGCAGGAGCTTCTCAGTAGGTTTTATCACACTTTCTGGAAGCACTCTGTATCTCAGTAGCTGAAAACATCAATGATTTTTGTCTTCCCACATAATTTCTTACTGCGTTATATCAGTCCTTGAAGTGCTGTTTCCCAAAATACATAATTTGTGACTCACCATGGAAAAACCCTTTTCCTAAGGGTTTGTCTAAGCATTGTAAATATTGGAAATATTTACTGCAAAGAGGGCTGCTATTATGATACTGGGAAAACCTGGGATTCACTTAAGCAAGAATGGTTAAAATATGCATTTGTGTATTCTTTAGGACATCCATCAAAATTTATATTTCTTTTGTCTCTACCAACAAAATGCTGCTGAAAAGGATAAGCTGAGTTAGGGGAAGGAGGGTAAAGGCCTGTATATTGATAACAAATGCTGTGTACAAACTCGAATGGGTAGCACAGACCCAGGCTGGCCAAAAGCACTCAGCTCAAACTTAGAAGGGAGGGATCGTGCTTAAATGACTTAATCAGATTTGTCAGCCTTTGTAGACTCTTAATGACTGTTCAGGGAGGCCTTACCTATTTAAACTTCCCAACTCTTGAGTGTCCTTGTTGCCCCACAGTCATGTGTACAGTATTAGCCACCAGCACTTACCTGTGAGAACTGAAACAGTATTGGCCTGTTCACATGTAAGTTGTTGTCTGGGATGGGATTGCATTCTGGACCTCTTGGTTACTTCAGTTAACAGCCCAAGTCTAAGCTGCCAGGTCTTTTGGGGTTGGTTTGGTTTTTTTTTTTAATTTGGACTCTACTCAAAATGAAACGGCATGCAAATATATAGAATGACAGTGGTATCAAAATAAGTTTTAGAACTCGGTCAGCCTTCTAATACTGTCTTGAAAGAATTATTCTCTTTCTTACTCCTACTCTTGGAAGCAGTTTAAAATGAGAATCGTGGGGGTAGAGGTATGTTTGCCCCCAGCTACCATGATTTTTATTTTTTTCTTAGCTTTCTCTTTGCCTGGACGTGTTTTGTTCAGAGGCGTTGCTGTTCTCAGTTTTGAGAGTTTGGCTGTTGAATGTCAGGAGAGTGTTTAATTTCTTATTCCTGTATATCTGAAGAATCCATGCGGGAGGTCAAATTAGTTAATTAAAGAAGATTACCTCTTTGCTGATCTGAAGTATGCTTATTGCAACAGCATGCAGATACAGTCTAAAATAGATCTTGGTGATGAATCTCAGAGTCCTCCAGACTGTGGGATTCCAGGAAAACGCTAACGCTGCATATAGACACTGGGAAACCTGGTGGCCCTCTGGGGGAATTTCAGATTGGTTTTTACCAGCCTCCAAACAGATGCTGTTCAAATATGTTGGACCAAAACTGGAGTGTCTAAAGTTAGACTAAGTACAGATTTAGGAGTCTTACTAAATGAAGAAATCGTGACGTATGTTACTGTCTATCTTCAGCTCCATTTAACTTAGTGGGATTTGCGTTTGATCAACAGCCTAAAAGGTCAGACATCTTTTAAATAGAAACACAATCTCAGTTTCAAAGACCAGGAACCTACAGTTTAGGCTTTTGAGTCTTGCAATGTGTGGATATTATCTAAAGTTGATGGAGGAAGAGAGAGAGAGCCTGGCAGAAACAGTTGTCTGCTTGAGTTTGGACTGGTGTTCTACCCAGATGTAGTAGGGGGCAGAGAGAAGGAGAAATCGTATTTTGCTACTTGGGTTTCTCACGGGTTAATTTAAAAAAAAAAAAAACCAAAAAAACCCCAACTTGTTGCTTTTTATTGCCTTAGATGATTTCACTAGAATGTATAGCCTGGTCATGGCCCAAGAAAACAAATGTCAAATATTATAGAAATGATATGTAAGGAAAAAAAGCCCACATATTTTTGAGAAAATCCTTTGTCCTCACCAAGAGAACTCTTCTGGCACATCTGCATAACATCTCTCAAATTCTGTTGACTTCTGAGGTCAGTTGTATTTTGTCAGTAGGTTGCAACATTTAAGAAATAACTTTAAGGCTGCTGCTCCTGAGTATACACAACAGTTAAAACTGCAGAATATGCACAGCAGAATAAGAAAACAGTTGTAGTTTGGCATGTGTGCACATTGAATATAAACATGCCATCTTGTAATGCTTTAGCTGGACTTTGCAGCTTATCAGGCCTTGATGCATTTTACTTAGCTGAAGTCTCAGGGGTGTTCTTACATGTATGAGACTATTATATGATGTGCAAATATAGTGATATGCAATATAATTAAAATTCACTTTTTGTTCTGCTTTTGATAGCCATAGGATTATGTGTAGGCTGACAAATTGTGCTGATTTTAATCTAATATTCAACTTTTCAAATATATACTTTGTGAAATGAAACTTTGTAAATTGACACCAAATTGGGAGCAGTCTGAGCTGTCAGTGACCCACCCTCAGGACACCAGCAGCAAACTGCACTGGGCTGCAGCAAATGAAGATGCATCCATCCACTCATTACTTGTGTGGCTGCTTTGGGGTGGTGCTCAGCATGGGGAAGAGAAGCTTCAGGAGGAATCTGCAGCTTCTTTGAGCATAAAGAGAGAGTCAGACTCTCCCCAGGCCTGCACAGCAAACAGGGAAGGGGCAATGTCACAGCTGGTGAGCATCAGGTTCATTTCATAGGAGACAATTCTTCATGGTGAGCGTGGGCTTTGAGCCCTGGAACTGCCTGCCCAGAGCCTGTGGGCTCTCCATCTCCCAAGACTTGCAAAGCTTGTTTTGGCAAGGCCCTAGGCAGCCTCATTGAACTTAAAAATAATTTCTGTGCTGAATGTGTGTTAGGACTAGATGACTTCTGCAGATATCTTCCAACCCCTTTTTTCTCTCTTGTGATTCTGTATTAAGCAGGATGTAAGTTTTATGTAGAACTTAATGGGAATATGTAAACTGATTGGATTGCAGTCTAGATTTCCTAAACCCTTCCTTCTGAAATGCCTTGAAAATCCTGGATTTAATGATCTGTTTGAATATTTGTCTTAATATTTTTCACGTTGTTGATTCTGTACAGTCTTAATTTTAATCTTTGTAGTTTGTTTTTGAAAAACACTTGTCAGAAATCAATCTCATAGTTGACCCAGAGGGCCTTGACTGACTTGGAGGTTTGTGGAGCTGTTGATGCCTGTCTGCTGCAGGTCAGTTTAGTAGATAGGCAAAACCTGCAACGTGATCTTTTAGCTGGAAATACTTACCATAGGTCAGCTTTGCTGATGTAACAATATTTGAATTTAACTCTATAGCATAATTCTGTCTTGACTTGATGCTGTTGTCTTTGTAAGGTCTATTGGTGCTAATCATCAGATGAAACTGTTTCCCCAAAGTACTTAACCTTTGTGAAATGAAATTTTATTGGAGATACTCTGTTTCTGCTGCATGTACTGTAGCTCCTTTTGTATAAGAAGAAATTTTTTTAAGAGAAAAATGTATTTAAAGTCTAGCAATGAATTTCTGGTTTTTATGTTTTATTGTGGGATCTTCTGCTATGACACCAAATAACTGTATGGTACTTGAGAGCTTTTGTTCTCAGAAAAAACACAGAGCTTTTTGCCGAAATCAGTGGTGTAGAACCCAAAGCCAGCTGCAGCTCCCAGCTTTCCATACTCGTTGTTTATTCTCTTAAGATAAATCATTTGACTTTGAGTTTGCATTAGTGACAGATTAAGCTGCCAATGTAAACTTTGTAGGATTGAGTATTTTGAAAGTTGTGTGTAATTTTGTGAAGGAACTGAAGCCACGAGTGTCCGGAAGCAATGTAATGTTGCGTGTGTTTGAATAATATTTTGCAATGTTCATGAGAAAGGGAAGTAAGTATTTAGAACAGTATTGGTGAAATGGTAACAGTTTATGTTTCCTAATTTTTGTTTACTGAAAATAATTCTTGACACATGGAGCTTTTGCTCAAGTTTCCATGCAAAGTTGATCCTGGAAGTAGGAGAGACACATGTGTTACTGTACAGCCAAAAAATGCCATTATTTACAGTTGGGTAATCTTTCAATTTACTTTTGACAATACAATTGGGTTAGAGTGAAAATATTTTGGTCTTAAGTCTCAGAGTTTGGGGTCTCTTTGTGAAATGATAGACATCTTCAGGTTTTTTTTAAAAAATATTAAATAGTTCTCAGTTTCTTGCAACTGATGTATGTTTATTAGAAGTGGAACCCATAAAATTTAGAATTTGCAACTGTGATGTTTACCACCATTCTTTAAAATGATTTTTCTTTCCTAATCCTCACTGTCAAATTATCATTTTCTTTGTTAACTGTGTGGGGATGATGGCACACTTTGAACATAGGTCCATCCTGGGAGGATGCTAACTTTGTTAAAAACAGTTTCTTAACCACTGTTACATGGCAAGAGCAGTTTGGATTAGATGCCTGCACATTTAACCTGGAGAAATAAATTCCTAATAAAGTGTAGTACTTGTGGCTGCACTACTAAATGTTGGTTGTTTTTTCTCTTTATTTTTCTTTTTCCACACGTTGATGCTGCAGACTTTTTTGGCAGTTCAGTTCTCCTGTAACTTTAATTAGCAGCAGTTATAAACAAAAAAGTAGGAAAGCAAGTAAAGTAAGTAATTTGAAAAAAAAGAAACCAGGAAGTATTTTTCTTTTATATAAATATACTTGAAAATATCACTGAAGAATTTATGCATATTGGCATGGATCTTGGTCTTGCTATACAGAAAAGTAGAAAATTCCATTCCCTACTGCTTACATGTTAGGTTTGGACGATCTTTGTTTCTTCTTTTCTGTAAAGGTCTAAACATGTCAGTTATCACTGACATGCTTCTGTAGTGTGAGACCCAGGTTGTTTTTCTTGTTACAAAGATGTGGGTAGCACACTTTAAAGAAAAATATATACTAATTAGGTATTTGTTTTATAGATCTTGACAATAATGTTAAATTTGACTGTTTAATAATGACTTAATGGGCATATTTATTATTACTGATTTTTTTGTTTATTTAAGAAACTTGATCTGTGTAACCAGGTTTTACATAAACATGATGAAAAGATGTTAAAAAACTTTCAAAGGATCACTTTTACATGTTTATGGATGGCTTTGAAACAGGGCAAACTGTGTTGTGTTCTAACTGAAAAATGGTTTTTGTACTATTTGGTATGAAAGGATAGTGCCAGAGGTGAAGGATGGTGAACACTGAGCTGGTGAAGCATCAGATACAGATGATAAAAAGCAGATTTGAGCTTTCTCTTAGTTATTGCATTCCAACAGAATGATAAATTTGTCTGGAGCACAGTAATTCAGTAATGCAGCTGGCAGTACTGGTTTAAGATTTCTGTCTTTAAGTGGTTGTGAATTAGAATCTTCAGTGCAGGTGCTTTGAAACTGCAACTTAGGTTTTCTTTAATCCTTTTCTTTATTTAATTTATTAAAGCATTACTTGTTGGTTCAGAAGGTTTAACATGATGTTCTTCATTGTATCCTGAAAAATTTGACCAGACCATTTTGTTCATATTCCTGGGAATTTTGTATTAGTTTAGGAAGTGTTTTGTTTCATGTTTGTTTTGAATTTAGAATTCTGGTTTTCTGAGGCTACTACGTGGTTAAAACAGCTGCTGTTCCTTCACAGGCCTATGAAGAGTACACCAGCAAGCTTGATGCTCTACAACAGAGAGAACAGCAGTTACTGGAATCCATGGGGAATGGAACTGATTTCTCTGTCTCCAGTTCAGCTTCAACAGACACAGTTGCATCATCTTCCTCCTCCAGCCTCTCTGCAGCACCTTCATCCCTTTCAGTTTATCAAAACCCTGCTGATCTGTCACGGAATAACCCTAAGTCTCCACAGAGGCCTATTGTTAGAGTCTTCCTGCCCAATAAGCAAAGGACTGTGGTGAGTCAGTTTCTATTCACATACTTGTAACCTCAATATTTCCTGTATCTCTTTCCCTCTGTATGCAAAAGTTAATTTAAGAGCTGAAGAAATACCTGGGTGGAGGTCAGAAGTGTCATGATCACTGTGCTCTGCCACACTCAGTTGTTTTGATCTGTTGAATGTTTTTGACAGGATTAACTCAAAAAAGTCTATTGTAGCAATAACACAGAACACAGAACTTTCAGGAGTTTTGTAACTATGAAGATACCTCAAGAAATATTTTTCTTAAACCAGCTTTATCAGATAAGTAGTAATTTACCATTTTACAATAGTTAGGAAGGGACAATAAGCGCTATTTCTTGTATTATACAAAACTATTGATTAGTTTAACAGGGCAAGGTGGAGGAAGTATTTTCTATGTTGTCAGAGTTACTAGAAGCATTGAATGCTTTAGAGCAAGAACCAGCCTCTTGCAGCTAAGAAGGGCTGTGCAGGATTGCTTGGAGTTTTTCTTTCATTTTTCCTCCCCACTCACCATGGTGAGCATTTGTGTGGAGACCAAGATGCTTTTAGGTCTTGTGTAGAGACCTGGCTAGGGGAGGAACATAGCTGCAGTTAGAGGGGTCAAGAAGTGTTGCCACAAACTGCCTGAAACCTGGATTTTATCAGTTTTGGCAATGTTACAGTGATTCCTGATGTCATGGAAGAGTAGCTCACTTCTTGCTGCTAGAGAAAGGATTTTTTTGAGCTGAAGAGTCTTGATATGTCCTTTAGAACAATACACTTCAAACTGTGATACATGAAATTATTGACAAGGCATAGTCTAGGCTCGGTTCTGCAAGGTGGTACATAATCCAAGCTTAGCAAGGGAGCAGTGTTCCCAGAGAAGGTGGGAAATGAATGGACAAGTGTCCATGTCAAACTAGGACATTTTTCTGTGGTCAGTCAGGTGTCAGCTGTCTATGGATTGTTACTGTCTGCTGAATTTGAGTGGCTGGTAGAAAGAAGAAAACATCAACTGAGTAGTGCTGGGCATTGGAACATGTCCTCACCCCTTCCCTCACACTTGCCTTTCATCCTTCCCCCACCTCACTGAGCAAAAGACTCAGAGTGGGAACAACATTGGAGGACAGTTGTTCTTACCTGACTTTTCTGATATTGCTTGATTGTTCAAGATATTGCTGAAGATGGACAATAATGTTTGGGTTTTGACCTAGAGAATGGGAGTTTAATGTAGACTATGGCCACTGTGCAGAATGTACAGTGTAAAGCCAGATGGTTCTGTTGTCTGCCCGTTGAGGAAAGTCTTAAGCACACAGTACTACCCACAGAGTGAATTCTGGAGAGATTTTGGAGGGACTCTGGTTTCTTCATGTGTTCTGTCCCACCCTGTCTGGCTATTTGCAGCCCCTGTCATGGGGCTCATAGTTTGGTTTTGTTCCTTTCCTGTAAAGGATCACAGCATATCACTTCCTGCACTGGTCTGTGCATTACCTTTTTTGTCTCTCCTATGTGTTCTCCTGTCCTCTAACTCACATAGTGCAATTCTACTCTTACTCTTTTCCCCTCATCTGCAATACTCTTGTTCTGCTTCTTTGTCTCTCCCTTTTTACCTCCTGCTCAATCCTGTTTTATGTTTCACAGCACTAGATGCTCGTTCTGGGCTATGGGAGGCAAACATGGTTTAACTTGGCTGTAGTCAGTGATTGCCTCTTGCTTCTGTCCCCACGTTTCTAGTGGAGGCTGAACACTTATTTGCCATACAAGTCCAACTCTGCAGCTAGTTTCCAGCTTGCTTTGCTTCTTTTTCAGTTTTACACACTGCTTGGATCAGGTTGTGTTACTAAGTTGAACTTTTTTCCTTATTTTCTTTCCATATACTAGTAAAGTATCTCTGGTTTAGAGCTAAGAAATGGTGCTTATAGGAGCTCTTGAGTGTGGGAGTCATTGGCCTTGGAGCTGAAGTTCATTTCTCTGAAACTTGAGCCAGTGCTCATTTTATTGAGAAAGTCAGGAATTTCTTGTATGGCAACTCTTAATGGAATTAGTTTTCAGTATTTATTGATCCTACATGCAGTCTGTTGGAAACTAAGGAAATGCCAGGAGCAGCCACAATCCAGAAGGAGCTGCAGCAGTTTACTGAATCCTGGGGTGCATCAAGCACAGCATCACTAACTAGCTGGGAGAGGTGATTCTCCTCCTCCACTCAAGTGTGGCCTCTGAGCACTGTGTGCAGTTTTGGGTGCCACAATATAAGTTTTTGTGATTCACAGTGCAGTTTGAATGGCCAGCAGTCAGATGATGGGTTACTAACCAAAACCAGCATCCAGCGTTTGTCAGTGAACACTGAGGCTGCTTCCTTCACTCTCTCGGTGGACTGAGAAGTGTTGCACACATTTGTCTCTCTCATAACCTCTGGCTTTCAGAGCAGACTGGTTGTGTCTCACTTGTGCCCATTAACTGAGCCATTGTTTATATAGCTGTGATGGTAGTTCAGGATGTTCAGGTATACAGGGCAACTTGTGATGGGTTGAAGCAGGAAGGAGTTTCCTTGTGAAAATATGTGATACTTGCCATTGGAGCCTTCCCCTGCCCTAGTTCCCATTCCATATGGCTGTGAAAGCAAGGGTTATGTGCTCTACAATCAAGCAGGTGGCTGGGAGAGATACTGGTAAAGTTGCAGTGTTGCAGCAATCTCCTCTCCACCTCAACCTCAACTGCTTTCAATTAATACCTACTTCGGAAAGAAAATCTTGTCAGTATCTATAATAATTTCAGTCTTTATTTCCAGTTCACTTCAGGAGGGGAGAAATGTTGTCAGATCCTAAGGAGTCTATTTTTGTCTGGGAATGCCATGACATTTCTTAAACTGACTTAAAGTGACTGGAATTGAGTTGGTAATGGAGAGCCAACCTTGTTATTTATCTTTGATCACTCTGAAGCAGCCCCAAGTACTACAACAGCCTTCTGCTATTTGTTTAGATCTGCTAAAAATGCAGGAAATGGGGGGGAGTTGCTTGCATATCTTACATTTTTGACTAGCAACTGCCTTGTTAGTTGAGAGCTCTCTACGTGTTATTGTTTGTGTAGGATCAAGCAAATACATCTGTTGGAGCTGACTCCAGTTTGAAGTATAGTTTAGGGAAACTGGTGGAGTACAAAGAAATGAGACCCTGGTGTTCAGTGTAAGTCATTGTGGTGCTGAGGTAGTGTAGCTGGGAAGTTTCTTTGTGTGTCACGATAAGGCATGAAAGGCTGGACAAACCTTTTCCTAGTGGAGGCCAAGGTGTGAAGGTGCTTGCCTGAAAGCCTGACAGAGCCTGTGGCACAGCCTGCTGCTGCTCATTTGAAGTCAGCATTTTGGTTCAGCCAGCTACAGGACAGAGTTCAAAAGGAACTTCTTTTTGAAAGCAAAACCAAGTAGCTGGCTTGGTTAGCTGGAAGGGAATCAGTGAATAAATAGTGTCAGGAATAAAAGATTGTTTGCCTTGGCCTGGGCCTGGAAAGGGATGAAGAGAAGTTTCTTTCTCTGAACAACCTCCTAGAAGAAACAACAGATTGTTTTTTCCTCTCTGTGCTGGGGTAATTTTATCCCCTATAATGCAGAGAGAGAAACATGTATTCTTCTTTCCTTAGTGGCTTTGCTCAACTGCCAAGTCACACATCCTTTGGAGAAACATTCCACACAAATGTGACCTGGATAACTCAGTGCAGGTGGGTCTGTTCCATTTTGTTCTAGGCCAAAGGGAAGGATGCTGGAATCATAAAAATGTAAGATGGTGCAAGTCTACCTGAGATGAAAAGTTGTTTTGTATAACAAGTTGATGAGGCTTATCCAAGCAGTGGCAGAATTTAGGGAAATATTAGTTTAAAGCTTTTTTCAGTTAGGGATCTAAATGTCTGTGGTGTGCATAGTAACAAATCTGCTGATTAAGGGAGAGCTTTTGGGGGTGGAAGGAAAGTTTAAAAACTCTGATCTCCTGCTGGGTGCTGGAAGTCTGAGAGGTTGTGTTACATGCTAAGACTTGGTTTTGGTGGAAGGGAGGTAGTGTTGAATGGAAGTAGATGATAATGTGTTGGCATAAAAGCAAGTTACATTGTTTACTGGTGAGATGTGAGAGAGAATGCATGGAGCCAGCAGGGAACACAGCCTTGGGCATTCTTAGTTGTGGTGTGGATTAGGAATTTTTTCCAAATTGTATGATTGAGTGTGCCTGCAGAGAAAAGAGACAGAAGACAGTGTTCATGCAAATGAATAGAAGTAGACACATACCTGGTTGTTGAGGAGGGACAGTAATTCTAGGAGAATGGTGATTATCAACTGATGCAGAGGTATGGGACAAATAGGATTAATTTCAGGGTTTTGTAAGAGGAAGAAGACATTGAAAAAGTTTAAAATTAACTGAAGGAGTTTGGGCAATGAGCATAAAAAGCTTTCTATGGGTGTAAAGAATACAGGAATATGGTATTTGCATGTAGGGCAAGATTTAGGCATTTTGTGGGATTGCTTCGAGTTGTGTGGTTTTTTTTTCCTAATTTTTTTCCTTGGGGACTGGGGGAATGGTTTTTGAGGACCTGGGTAAAGTATCTTTTACACAGCAATTTTCAACTGGTAGGTTTGGGATAAGGAAAAAGCTTCCATTTCCACTTGCATAAACACTTCCAATTTTTGCTCTGTGAAAGTTGACAAAATATTTAAAATTATTTAGGGATTTCTCCAATTGGATTGCTTGTTCACCGTAGACCTTAAGGCACTAGCAAGAATTTTTAGACAGTTTTCCTGTGGCCCATCAAGTGAGGCTGGTTTCCTCTCTTGGAGGAAAATTTTCTGAAACCTGTAATAGTGTAAACATTTTGTGGACGTATCTGGAGTATCTCTCTGTCATAATGAAAGAGCACAAGAATAGATCAGGCATGTATGATATTTTCCATGGGTTGTCTTCCAAATTTGAGCTATTTCTCACTCAGGAATTTTATGAGTTTAAGTGTTTTCTATTTGGAAACCCTCTGTTCAGCCTCCATTAAATGCATGCTGTGTATACTAGAAATTTGTGTCTTGTGGTTAGGAATTCCTTGGGCGTGGTTGTGTGTAGTGTGAGTAATCATGTTCTGTGTTGGTCTTTACATCTGCCACAAGCTGCTTTATACTGAGTGAAATAAAGGCTTCTGAGAAAAGCCATTTAACACAAGGCCTGGTATAAAAACAAGTAGCTAAAACTGGTCATAACTCTGCAGAGGAACAATATGAGGAGGTTTCAGATGTTATAGTGAAGTCCTAGTAAAAGGAAAGAATTCTAGGAAGAGAATGAAGTAAGAAGGCTTCTAACTCAAGTACTTCATGAACAAGATCATACAACTTGATGAATGGCAGCCCTGAATGATTTTGATTACCCAAGAAAGCCTCTCTGGACAAGTACTTAGAGTAGGGGAAAAGCAGTCTGAAAGCAAATGAGCTCTCCTGAATGATGATGTGGAGCATGGAAAGTTACAGGAAAACGGTGTTTAAGTGTAAGGAATGATGGCCATTTGCAAGGCATCAGCTGGTGATAGGTCTTGTGCTTCATCTCTGTGGTCTGTTGCTGCCTTCTGCACGTTTTTTCCCAGCTTCCAGAGGAAATGATCCCTTTATGTCTTCTGACCTTCTTGGTGGAGTGGCTGTGAGGGTGGTAAGGGTCTCCACTGCTCTGCCCAGTTGTGTTTATAAAGGGTCCTCTCCCAGCTCCAGTGCCCTCTCTCCTTCTGTCACCATGGGCAAGGAGTGGATTTGGTCAGTTTGAATTCTGTCTACAGTGGTCTGAGTGGGGACAGTGAAGCAAGGGGGAACAGAAAAAAAAATAGATCCTGTACATGCTTTGGGAAAGCTTGGTGGCCTCCAAATATTTCAGCTGCCTGCAGATTCTTGATAGGATCAAATCATTGTGTGTTATCACCCACCACAAGGTCAAAAAATTTCCACAGTAGCTTCTAAACTGAAAGTAATTCTAAACTGAAAGTAATACTTCAGGTAACAAAAAAGTTACCCTTTATTTTATGTTCAACTACAGAATATTGTGTGGGTTCTAGAATATTTTGGTTGTTCTTTGTTTTGCTTTATTTTGAAGTTTAAGAGTAATGAGAGATGCTTTGTGTAAAAACTCAGCATGAATCTGGGCCAGTAAAGCTTTGCCACTTGGTTTTGTGTTGGTATGCTTCACATGCATCTCATAGTTACACATATATTGGAAAGTTAATGGAAGTTCTCAAAATGTGAATGTGAGACTGGAGTTTTTAAAAGTGACACTTCGTATGTTCAAGAGTTAAAGGAACTAAACAGGACTGAGAATGCTGTGCATGGGGACAATTCTTAAGTGTCTCACTCTTGTCACACCTTGGTTTGTTAGTACATCTGCCTTTTAATTAGGCAAGCAATCATGTGATCTTCTCTGCAGTCATGAAGACTAGAAGAATAAGCTATTTTTATTCTATGTAAATTCTTAGCATAAATTAATTCATCATGCATGCACAACTGGGATCCTTCAAATATTCTGGTTTTAAATCTGATACTTGATTCATTTCTTTTGAGTTCATCTTTGCATCTTGCTTTCTGTAGTTTATGCTGTGAGTTTTTGCCTCAAGCTTGCTGAGTAGTAAGCACTGGGTTTCTGCAGGCATTTAAGCTGCCCTACCAGTTTCACCTGTCAGGTATAAGGAAAATTCAGAGAAGGGATGTTCAGGCAGCTGAATAAACCAGTTTCTTGCTTTTAATTACACACCTGGTTTGGCATGATTAGGTTTTTCTAATCAAAAATACAATTAAAACCTCCCATGTTATATCAAACATGCAGCAGAAATTGAGTTTATTTTTAGCCTATGCTAATGACTGGTTGCTGAATGTATCTGAATACTTTGGAATTTTATGCATCTTATTAACTGTCTGGTGACATGAAGTAAATGGTGGTTTGCTTTCAAGTAATCTGCACTTGATACTTCTGTATCACTAGGGAAATTTATTCCATCACTGATTGAATTGTCTTTTATCTTTCTTTGGGAGTTTTCTTTATTTTGTCCTTCTAATTCTCCCCTCCCACTGAGGAGGGAGTGAGCAACCAACTGGGTGGTGCTTAGCTCCCTGCCAGGGGTAACTCACCACAAGCTGCCCTCAAATGCTGGATAAATTCAAAGGCATGTGTGTTGAAAACAGGATAATCTACACTTTTGATATGCTGTCTTAGATTGCAAAATGAAACAATACTGAAGACTTGCCATTATAAAACTGATGACTTGTCATCTGGAATGCCATGTGGAGCATTGATCACTGGTTTTTACTCAAGTAAGGAGTGTTTAGTGATTCCTTATGAGGTGGAAGGTCTGGCTGTATAAAGTAATGAATGCTAGAAAAAATTACTCTTTTGAGCATGCTTCCTTTACTTCATAAGGTGCTAAGGAGGCACTCAGTGAAATGGAATGCAAGTCACAAATCTGAAAATTATCATAATAATTGTTTTAATTCCATGTCTAGTAAGTAGTACTGAAATTCATGCTTCTTGTGTTGTTTAAGCAAACCAGCCAACAAGAGTTTTAATATTTGTAGAGAATGTGTATACTACCTGAAGATGGAAGTATCCATTTGGTTTTAGGATCAGTTGCAACAGTTTAGAGCAGGATGTGAGTTTTAGCCCTTCTGCTATAGTTTCTTACCCCCATGCTGCTTTTGAAGCACTTGGAGTGTGGTCAGCTGATACAGGGTTCTACAAAAATGAGCTATGGGTCTGACCTATTACAAAGATTTATTTAAACTGTTTTGTACCTTAAATTGCATGTGGGTTTTGGTTTGGAGACCAGCCAGCTGACTTTTTTGTCTCTTGAACACAAACCACGAGGTCCTGGGGTTTTATGCCCATATAGTGGCTACAGATATTTTTCTAGATGAGCATTTCTCACAAACGTGAAGTCTAAAGCCATATTTTCAAACTAGCAGGTCGTTGTCAGTCTTCACAGTTTCTGCCACTGGTATTCACTCTAACTAATATTTGAAGATGATCTGCTCTCTGCTGTTCCCTTTAAAATGATCAGTGCTGTTCTGAACACAGTTTGGGAGCTGTCTCTCAAAAGCTTGAAAAATAATATGTGGAGGCCATTGATTAGGCACAACAGGTTTCATCCGGAGTGGTTGAAAGATGATGTATTCTTGAGAAAATATTTCTGCACTGACATAAATCAGTCTGTTGTGTTCTACAAGTGAGTACACTTAATTGCATTGGAGGTGCCAGTGGGTGCTGGTAACCCATGTCTTTGCAAGTTAAATGGAGTGGTTTTGATTGAATGGTAACAGCTTTGTAAAACGGGTAAATTCTGTTCAATTTCCCTTGGAAACAAGCTTTAATGCAATGAAACTGCCTCTCATTTGTCTCGCTAATATGCTTCATTAAGAATGTATTTTCTTGCTGCTTTCTCCTGGAAGTTGGACAGAGCTTCATGTCCTGATATCCAGAACAGCTGTTTGTGAAAGCTGTGTTCTTTGTTTTCTAGAGAATGTGATGTTCAGTGCCATCCTATGTCCTTTTTGCCAAAGGAGGGTAATTTTATCTGTTAGTGCTGTAAGAAGTAGCTGACTGATTTGGTGAAATATTTGTCCTCTGTAGGTAAGATGAGAAATTAAATGTGGATCTCATGTTTGGATTTTTACCAGAAAACCTGACATGTTGGAAGGCCAGACTAATTATTTGGCAAAAGTATAGTTTAGCCTAATTTTCCCCCAACACATAGAATTCTGTGAACATGTGCCTGAGATTTTTTTAGTCCTGGGTATAAGTTATGGAGAGGAAAGAAGTGTGATCTGTAAGGGTGTTATATGTTGTGGTAAACAAATAAATACTTTGAACTGATATTTCAAATCCATTCTACTTGGCATATTTCCACTATTGCACCCAGTAGTTTACTTGATTGTTTGGAATTGCTCTGAAGCTCCAAGGTATGTTACACATACCTTACATACCACACATACATTAGATTAAATACACATTGGCTAAAGTGAGCTGAACAACAGTGCCAGGCTGAGGGAAAAACGAAGCCAGCTAACTAGTTTTGAGAAGTATAATACTGGATATTTGGGGCTGACCAGCCTCTCCACTTTCAGAGAATACCTTTGCATTGCTTCCTTGGAGTGCTTCTCAGTCTCTTTATTGCTCTAAAACATTGGGAACTACAGTGGTGTAAGGAAGCATTTTTAACTTACTGAGACTATGCCAGTTTCCAGTCTGATGTTAGAAAAGTGATGTAAGAGTTATTTAGGGACATAGCCCTGAATTTCTTACTGAATCAGGAATGACCTGATTTACAGAAATAAACGATTTATTATGCATTGCTTAAATACTTGTGGCTGCAGTACTAAATATATACCAATAATATTGTTACAAATACTGTCCCTAGAAATAGTTCAGGTGAGAAAAAGAAACGAGGACATTAAGGGATATAGTTCTGTTTAATCTGTCTAGGTAGTAAGACTGCTTTGAGAATTTCTGCACTCTGGAATAATTTTCCTTGGGGCTTAACATTTGCAAACTTGGGCATGTGTTTTGGTGTCTCCCTGAATTGCTACTTGCCCAATTTAGGACGCTTCTCTGGTATATTATTAATCTACACACTGTACACACCTTGCAGTCTGTGTTGGCAGCTTCTGTACTGTTCCTTATTGTTATATAGCCCACACTTTCATAGTCTTCACTTTAGAAAGTTGCTTGCTGAATCAACTTTCTAATTCCTATAAAAACCTAAGCTTTTTCTGATCTACAAATCTTATGTATATAAGTAACCTAAAAAGAAAGCCCTTAACAATCACAATTTGAAAGTACATCCCCTAGCTCAGTAACATGAGTTTCTAGGTGGTAACTAGTGTGAAACATTTGGATTTTCTTAGTTACAAAACAGAGGGACCAGGAGATAATGGATCAGTGCAAACAAAATGGATTTTAAATATTATTAAACATTCTATGTTTCAATAAAATGCCAATTTTGTTCAGTGTATTGGGTTGCAGGCATAAGAGTGCTGTGTGTTTTGGCGTAGATGAGAAATTTTCTCCTGGGGAACTGATTTTGTTAAAAAATGCTGATGTGATTCAGTTAAAATGCTCTGTGGGAATCCTGGCAGAAGTGTTGCTGGAATTGATAAACCCTCCTTGGTGCCTTCCTGCCGTGCTGGGTCTGCACCATGCAGGGCTCCTGCTCCCTGCTCTCCTCCCGGGCTCTGGGGCCACACTCCCTCCCCCTGCCTGGGGTGAGAAAAAAGCTGTTCCCAAACTCCTGCTCTGGAGTCAGCAGGAGTCTGTTAGCCAGGAAAAAGAACCAGTTATGGTTTTTGTTTTTCTAAAGACTGAGTTGGTCTCCAAACCACTTTCTTGGAACCAGCCTTTTTATTAACTTTGCCATAATTTGGGGGTGAAAAGAAGCCGGGGGCAAAAGGAGGTTTCAGAGAGAGTGCTTTGCAGGGTGAGATTTCTGCTTTACAGCAGGCACTAGTAGGGACTGAAGGAGGGGGCTGAAGGGCTACATGCACAGATGGTGATAGACCGTGCTGTACCAGTCTGGGAAAATGATTAATCAATACTACAGGGACTTGTTCTAGCACTAAGTTCTTTTAATTTGGCCTTATGTTTCTCTGCTCAAGAGTTCTGTAAGAGAATGTTCTAAATGTGATGCTGATTCAGGATCGTGATGGTTTTTGAAAGTAGTGTAAACAATTCTCTGGGTTTTAGCTGGATCTTGATGCAAATGGCAGTGAAGAGAACAAATGTTCTACCCATGTTTCTAATTGCAAGTTGCATAAATATGGCTTGGCTTTTAATGAGGGGGACTTGGGATAATAATACTGAGGGATAGCAGATAACAAGTGAGCAGGATGTTTAATGCATATTTTTCATAGTCCTTTAGCACTTTTGTTGCTGTAGGTAACCTTCATTCTGATACTTCACAAATTTTGAGAGTTTGCATTTCCAGCTTTATTGATCTTTTAAAAGAAACCCTGTAACTTTATAAATCTTGTTTTTGACAAAATTGAAAGGAAAAAAAATTACACCAGTGTAATTAATAGCATTGGAAGTTTGAGGTTCCTGATGCATTTCTTTGCTTCATGAATTACTGGAGGATGTTGTCATCATTTATAGAGGATGAGTGCTGGAGGAAGAAAATGTTTTCTAGTGACCACAAGACTGCTTATCTCTTCTTTAATGTTAGTCATCTTCCTACTGCTTGACTGTTCCTCCTTTTCCTCTTCCACTCCCTCACACAGGTCAAGATTTTACTAACCTGGTTCCTTTCAATACTTAACTCCATTGGAGTTTTCTGCCTAAACCAGAACCTCTTCCTGCTCTGTGCTGGGTTCTGTTGCTGCTCTCAGGCATTTCCTTCCCCCTGATGTTCCTTGTCCAAAACAAGCCACCTTTTCTCCCAGTCACAGCTTGAAAACCTCCTGTTCAGGACATGCTTCCAGTACTTCCCCAGGTGCTGGCAAACAGTTCTCCCTGCAAGGTGGTTCATCACATCTTTTTTTCCTGCCCTCAGCCTCAGCTCTTCAGTCTGTGCTCCCTCTGTCTTGTTTGATTCCCACCAACCTGCTGATCACAATTCCCTCTTCCAGTATACACATGCTTCCCCTGCATGTTCAGTTCTTAAAGTTTTTTCTGACCCTCTCTTCCCATTTCTCCTTCATGCCCAATCTCTTTCCTTCATCTTTTTGTCCCCATCATCTGTCTGCCACCTCTACAGTATTTCAGTTTCTTCTGCCACTGTGGGTATCAGTGGTGAAGTGACTGAGGTTGCTGGAAAGGTAGACCTGAATTGTCTGTGGGGAAGCAAGCTCAATCTAGCAGGAGCTATACTTAGAGGAAAAATAGCCTTGAGCCAAAGAACACTTGCTTCCTCCATCAAAATGGCTCATGATTGGATCTAATGTGTGTGGGAGGTTGGAGCACACCGGAAACCATCAGAGATTTTAGTCAGATGCTTAAAAATATTTACTCTCTATTTGTAAATATATATGTTGGAGGCACGGAGAAGGACACTGAGGGGGCAGACAGGTTCTTTTAGGGATCTTTGGCAGAATGATGATGGCACTAAATCATAGGGACAATTAAAGAGTTATTTTCTTAACAAGATAATATGATTAGTATAGCACAGAATTTATTATTAAAATGGCACATGAGTCCTACAAGCAGAATCAATACTGTGAAATTTTATAAGTAACATAATACAGAATTTATAATACAACTTCACTTATTTCTAACCACCTTTGTAGATCAAGACAAATCTTTAACACACGTTCTGCTGTATCAATACAACAGTCATAATTTAGATGCAACATTTGTATGAAAGAATATGAGTCACACCCTCCATCCTTGGAGAAAGAAGAGAAGTTCCTTACTAAGAAGTAAGCTTAGAGTAATAAAAAGATGCATTGAAAAAGAATGCAATGTGTAAACCAAAGTCACCTAAGGCTGAATATTAAGACTGTAAAGTAGTATGCTATAGGATTTTTTTTTCAAGGAATTAAGAAAAATTAATTTTTTAAAATGTTTGTATTGACCAGATGAAATGCACAAATATCCTGTAAAGAGGCACTCTCATGTTAATGGGAGGAAAATGGTGAAGCAAAATATTCCTTTGTGTCTTCTGAAAGTGCGTATGTTTGAGTTCTAGAAATGCAACATACAGTGTAACCTCAAATGGTGTTCACAAAGCTACTTGAAACAGGCTGCTACTTTGCACTGTCATGCTTAAGTAGGACATAGAGCCCCTAAATACCCATGGAAACTTAAATGCAGAGAACAAAAACTAGGCTCCAATCCAAAGCCCGTTGAAGCTGATTAAAGCACTGCTTTTGGCTACTGAGTGCTCTGGCTTAAGCCACTTGCAAGGTGGATTGAGTTTCAGGTGTTCAGGCAGACCTGTCAGGTTTGTTAAGTTTGTGGTTTTTTCTTCTGATTTCTGTTTGAGGTACTGTCCATGATAATAGGAGATATCCCAGTGTGTACAGTGCCTGAAGCCTTACAAATTTTCACTACTGAGTTCTAAAAATGGTTAGTAGATAATATTGAATACCTTAACTACACTTAATCACCAGATCATGTATTCTTCTTGCTTATGGCTTCACACTATATACTGTTAAATCACAGGTATACCTAGAGATGATCTACTTACTTGTGTAAGATATGCCCACAATTAGAATAGAGGTGAGGAAAATACCTTTACATAGTGTGCAGTTCTTGATTTGGCTAGTTTTAATGTGCTCCTCCATTCTTCCCATCCTGTTAGTTATCTAAACTTTCCAAGCCAGGAAACAGAAGAGAGCAGTATGGTTTTCATATGAGACATATCTCTAGAGTTACAAATATAGGTTAAAGTGAGAGGTGATGGTCTCCTGACTCATGTGACTGTTTGTTTCACTTGTTTGCATGCTTATCTTCTGTTTTAGAAATAGAAAATAAAATATTTACATTTTATCGTAGTGTTTTTTTGAGTGCAGTCCAAGTTAGTTCCTTCACTTAATTTCACGTGGCATATTTCCCCACTTATGTTCAGGCCAGCCTGTAAAATTAAAGCTGTATGTAGTTCTGTAGTTATTAGCTATCTGTGTGCTATAGCTCTGGTTTCTTCCAGTTGAGAAAGTTGGAAATTCACTTTTGGAGCTGAGTGAAGATTGTGTTCCAAATGTTAATAGAAGTGTAGAGGTTGTCGTTTCTTCTAGCTGAGCCCTTTTCCTCATATACTATTCAGCAATAAAATTTGCCTCGGGACAAAAACTCCGACCTACAATTCTGTAAAGCATCCTGAAGAGTGGGTTTTAGCACTTGAGGGTCAAAAGGTTTGCATCAGTTTGGAGGGATAAACTGGAAATTGTTTTAACTCATTTCTTTTGTGTTTGACCCCTAGGTTCCAGCAAGATGTGGAGTGACAGTCCGAGACAGCCTAAAAAAAGCGCTGATGATGAGAGGTCTTATTCCAGAATGTTGTGCTGTTTACAGAATACAAGATGGGTATGATTTGTGTTGGATGCTATTTTGCTCTTAGAATCTCTTGTTGGAGCTATCCAGGATGGCCAGTTCTATCCAAAAGCTGTTTACAAAATTCAGAGTTTTATAATACTTTGCACAAACAATTTGCACATCGCAGACATGTTGAAAAGAATGTCTGACTCCTAGGAAATGGCTCGGGCATAATACTCAGTAATATGAGATTAGGGCAAAAGACTAATTAATCAAACTCATGCTAACCAAGCAAGTATTAAATAGGTTGTGTTAAGTTCTTGGTTTGGTTTCATTTGGCTATAATGCATTCTTAACTAAAGACAGAGTTCCCTTGGGAGGAAAAAAAAGTTTTCAGCCCTAAAAATGTGTATATTATCTTCATGCACACAATTAGCCATCTCTGTGGAACTTTCACACAACAGGTACCTTCACAAACACTTTATTTGATCAAAAAGCCATCTGCCACATAGGGAACAAGGAATTGGCCACTACTGGAGCTGGTTGAAGAAGTGCATTTCCTTCCTGCAGTTTGTTCAGGGAAAGTGTGCTTTGTTTGCTATGTACTGAGCATAAGGTCTTGCTTCTAAAGTTTCCTGCAATTAGACTGGGTAGCAACCCCCCACAGTGTAACTTTTTAGCTGATCTCACAACTTTGGCAAGAGACATGCAAGGGCTTGTGTGCTGATGCTAATGAGAGGCTTATTTGCACTTTAGAGAGAAGAAGCCAATTGGCTGGGACACAGACATTTCCTGGCTCACGGGAGAGGAGTTGCACGTGGAAGTTTTGGAGAATGTGCCACTCACGACACACAATTTCGTATGTACTGGGTTTTGGGGGATGCTGAGTGGGGTTGCATCAACTTTGTACTTTCAAATTCAAATTACCCACTTGGAATATTTTGCATCTGTGGGATGTGGTGGGAGTTACAAAAGAAGTTTTTCATCACGGTAGCTCAAGTGAATTAGATAGAATTGTGTTTGAAGTAAGTGAAGCTAGAGTACTTGATCACCCTTAAAACTTTCATGTTTTGTTGGAATACACCCTCTAAAATCTATAAATGTAGGGGGTTTATATCAGCACTGCATTGCAGAGCTGTAATAATAATCTACTATTTTTGTATTGCTGTATCTATAAAATGTATTCTGGGCCTCCCTGCTGGCTCTGCAGCAGCAATTAACTAATGAACTAACTATTCCCAGAGCAGTGCTGACATCATCAATGATGCAGTGCACAAATATGTTTTGACCTGATAAAGCACCAAGTAAATGGAAGCTGCTAAACAGAATCTGTCTAAATGTTTTCAGCTACATACAAAATCCTGGAAAGAATGTTTGTCACGTTGGGAAGAAAGACCTCCTATTTCAGCTTAAAACATAGCAAAATTCTGTCTGCAAGCTGATTCAACCTATTTAGCCCAAACAAGCTGTTTGGGTTATGGCTAGTTAGGTGAACTCTTAGGCTTAATTTTTTAATATCCCTCTGAAATTCTGATTATTACATGTAATAATAGAACTAAATGTGTTTTTATGCTAGAGATTGCTAAATTTGAAAATTAACTAAATCATTTGCCCCCTATAATTTGGGAGAATTCATGATCACCCTTCTGCAATTCTGAATGATTCTGAGTTTCAGTAGTCAAAATTACAACTATATGTGTAACCATACGTTGAAGCCCTATATATATATGTATGCCAGTGTGTATTTCCAGTGCTGTGAGTATTAGATAGAAATGTTCTTTGGCTTTTGGAAAAGTTAGAATATGAAATAATATTTCAGCAGCTTTTGTTTTTATAAGTTGTATCCAAATAAATTTTCAGTGTTTGTGTCTAGCATGATAATAGTGAACCTTTGCTTCAGGTTTTTTGCTTTTATTCTTGCTGCTACTCAAGTGAAGCATTAATTCCAAGAAACAGTTGAAAGAAAGTTTTAATATATGAGAACTTTTTCAAAAAGGAGACCATCTATGGGTTTTACCCACACTTCTGAGGGCCAGCCTGGCAGAAACGTGGCTAATATTAATTAGCGAGACGCCATGATCGAGTGTGTCTTGAAAAGTCAAAAAGGTTTTAATAAAGAAGGAAAATACTACAGAAAACAAAAACAAAGCCAAGCATAGTATAGAGACAAACTTGCTACAGCACCTCGAAAAGCATGGAGTTTTTGTTCTCTTCTTTAGTACTTAACAGCTTAGGTTGGCTTTTTGGCCCTTGGCCCAATGAGATGAACAACAGACTTTGAGTTACATTCTCGGAGTCCAGTCCACACTTCTGTGCTGACTCCAGGCCAATTACAATGAGAAACCCACAGAACTTTCCAGCTAACTCCCTAAAACATCTAAAAGTAAACTGAGACTCTTTCCCTGTTTGGAAGCACCTGCTGGAGGTGTAGGGATTGCATCACCACAACCATCTTTCGTGTAAATCTGTTTGATATGTAAAACTGTAGCTCATCACAACAAAAGAGGCTTGTATAAGTGCACTTGAGGGAGGTAGAAGCAAATAGCCTGGCTTGGGCTTCCAGAAGGACTGTAGGTAACTGTGAGTGTTTTTGAGCACTGCAGGTACGGAAAACGTTCTTCACGTTAGCGTTCTGCGACTTCTGCCGGAAGCTGCTGTTCCAGGGCTTCCGCTGCCAGACCTGCGGCTACAAATTCCACCAGCGCTGCAGTACAGAAGTGCCACTGATGTGTGTTAATTACGACCAGCTTGAGTAAGTGATCACGATTGATTCTCAAATTGAGCCTTTTAATGAGTGTACAGGTGTCAGTGATTTCTTGTGTTAAATCTGTAAGGCAGGAAGTCAGAGGAGATGCCTGAAAAAAAAAATAGTTCAGCTGTTCTTGTGAGACTGCTTAATTCATACTCTTTCTGTGCTAGCTCAGACAACCAGTTCATATTTCTTTGCTGGTCTGTGAAGTGCTTTTTTTGAATCATGAATAGGATTGCTGAGCACTTGACTATATCAGACAGACTTCTCATTGTTCACAGTTGTTATTATTAATCAAAACTGGTTCTTTATTGTGTGATCGCTAGGGCCCTGTTAAGAATTTAGCTGTGGGTTGGTTCTCTTCAGCCTGAAAAAATTTTAAGAGACATTAGTTGATTATAGTGAAATTGCAGTTGGTTTTACAATAATTGGAAATAAATCTGCTAGCAAGATTAATGCCTAGGTAAGAAACATAAAAGAGACTGACCCAAACAGTCCAGTGTTCTTGGATTGAGTTACTGATCTATTTGTGTAAGTCTTTGATGTAGATTTAGGATCTGGTATAAACTGGCTCTGTTCTATTTGATTAGTTTAAGCAGAGGCTATTAAGTCTTTTAAATAGACTTTTGTATAAGGAATAATTTAAAATGCTATTTTTCTCCCTAAGAATGAATTTAATTTCAGTTTATCTTGGTATTTGTAACTGTTTCCATTGGCATCTGTGGAGTTTGTAAGCTCAGGGTGTAAGTTTCTGCACTCATAGATATAAGTTGTGCATTCTTGAAGAAACAGATGTTTGCAATTCCAGATAGCAAAGATTAAAATTTTAATTTCCACGAAGTTTATATTTAAGGCATGATCTTTTTTTTCTCTGTAAAGTAAATAATACTCTTAACAAATCTTGTAGATTTAATGTGTTAATGTAATCTCTGTTGCAAAATTTAGAATTAATCAATGAGCTTTTTGGGGTTTGGGGTCTTTTTTGTAGTCTTTGAGTAATATATTGTGAAACTTCTGGGTTTTGCACAAGTTAGGTTGTTTTTATTTTGTTCTTGCCTCACAGTTTGCTGTTTGTCTCCAAGTTCTTTGAACATCACCCCATACCACCAGAGGAGCCCTCCTTAGGAGAGACCACCCCAGCATCTGGATCATACCCCTCAGTGCCCCCCTCAGATTCTGTTGGGTATGAACTTATTCCTGCTGTTTAATAACATAACATTTCAGTACTGTGCTAAGAAACACTCAAAATACTGCTTTGTAACTCTGCATTCATGTAATCTGGCTTCTCATGCAAGTATATGCACCTATGCTTAACTTAAAAGAAGTGAATGTTTTCATTCACACGATTTCTGTAAATTAGTAATGAGCCTAAGTTAAGTGTGTAACTGTCTGTAAAATTGGGGCATTACCTTCTAAACTGATTTCTTCTACATGATAGCTTAGACCTGGTCTAAACTGGAAAGATTTTATACTTAAAATTAATATAAGCCAAAGCTATATCCTCACAAATCCTTTTGGTTGGTTATCAAACTACAATTTATATGCCTTGAAGTGACATACCTCAGTTTCAAAATAAACCACGTTACTATAAGGCTGGTGTGAACAGGTGCCAATTCCAGGTTCATAATACTGCTTAGGTAGCTTTTCTACATACACTGCTTTAGTATCCTCCAGACCAGCTGTCTTCTTCCTGTTCACATTGAGGTGTTCCAATAGCATCTGTTTGCTGCAGCTCCAGGTTTTGTAGAAGTAGACCTCTAAAACTGACCATCCCCCTGTATTTCCAACAAAGATTCTGGACCCCTTTTCCATGAAGAGATAAGAGATCATAGTTAAATTGTGTTCCCAGTAGCAAAGAGATCAATGACACCATCCACCATTAGGTAGTTGAACAAATGTCCAGGGAAGAGTAACTCAGGGATGTTTGTCACACTCAAGAAATCTGGTGCATATTTATTAAGAACACCAAATACAGAGGCCTTCAGAAAACCATTCCCAGGACATGTGTGCTGTGTGGAGTTGAGCTGAATGTGGCAGAGAGGCTCTCCTGGATAGTGAAAATTGTGCCTGGAGTAAAGGAAACATGCTGGAAGCTACCCAGGCACCTCTGGACTCTTAACGAGAAGATAAATTCTCTGGACAGCCAAGACTGTTTTATGGAAGACCAAATAAAATGCCTCCCAGGAAAACAGATTGACAGTCCTGCAGAGGGACCCTCACTTGGTAAGTACAGAGATTATGTTCTTACTTTTACCATTTTGTGAGATTCAAGTGAATTCAAAAGTACTTCATGAATTCCAAGTGCTTCATAGTGAATGTTGCCTTTAGATCCTGTGGATATTAGTGCAGCAGATTGTGAGCAAGGCTGCTTGTCAAATATTTGTCATGATACAGCCAAAATTGTAACTGGGCTACAACTATTAATTCATGAAGAAACTTATTCATACCAATTGTGTTAAACACTAATGGATGTCAATGCACTATATGGCCCTAATCCTAATAGTATAAATTGTCCTGCTTTTCACCTGCCTTTGCCTCACATTGGTCCATTCTTACCAGCTTGTGAGGTCACAGCAATATGGATTATCTTGATACATGCACTACTTCAGGCAGTCTTAGTTTTGTGAAGTGAAAACAGAAAGAAACAACTTGAGACCAAAGCTTAATGGCATGAGATCTTAATGGCATGAGATCTTTAACTTCACATAGATAAAAACGTTAGCAAATACATTTGCTAGTTGCTGTTCAGCAGCTTTTCTCAAGTGTTGCATCTATAAATGTTTGTAATTGCAGAAGATATAAAAGGTTCCTAGCTTTCTCCTTTCTTCTTTTTTGCTTTGTTGTACACTTTATTGTTAAACAAAAAAAGGCATACATCATGCTTGCAAAATGCTGTTCATTTTGAAAACGGTTTATGACTGTCAGCTGGTGTTCATATGTAATATGCATTTTAGTCATGCAGTATTCCCTTAGAATGTGTGTGTGTAGTATTTCCTTTACAGAAGTAGCTCAGATGTTACTGGATGAGCATATAGCCCTGTCAATACCTTTTTCCAGTTATCTTTCTTGCCTTTTTTTAATAATACTTCTCTGCTTTTTAACAACATAATTGTGGAAATACTAATTTAGCTGAATTTAAGAAGCTGGCCTTTTCTATTGAAGTATGTACTCATCTGTTGTTTTATTAAAGAGGACTGCTACAGTATGGGACAGTAGCTCAACTGGAATTAAAAAAAAAGGCTGACAGTTGAGCTTTTCTTGTCTGGGAGGAGAATATGGGATTTAAATTTGAGAGCTGAACAATGGGATGGAAAATATGAGGAACTAGTGCTTTAATAACACTTCCTAGATTAATAATTGTTCCTTTGATTTCTCTGTTCTCCTAGGATCTTGCATGGAACGGCTCACAGAGGAAGGGATGTTACTTACTGTTTGGTTGAGGGAAGAGAAGACAAACATCCTTCTTCATCTCTAGCCTTGTGAAGGGATCCCAGCAGCAGGCAAAGTGCCCAAGAGAAGGAAGTTTGTGTTGCAAGACAAGTTCAAGAGCAAAGGCGTGTGTGACATGCTGAGACACTGTCGAGGGAGCAAATGGAAAAGTTTGAAAGAGAAAGGGACATAAAGGGAAAGACCATTGGACATGATGCAAAAGCTGCTAAACATGCTGGAGAACTGTTTCACTTTGCTCATGTGTAACATCCTAAAGCAATCCAGGCCTGCAGCCTTTCGTTCTTCTGACTGTGAGCCATAGGCAATCCTCCAGGTTTTCCACCCCAGGATGAGGGAGCACATATGGTCCCATTTCACATTTATGAGCCCCTTATAAACTTGTGTCCAGCCTCCACATTAGGTTTTGTGTCCCATTTTAGTTCCTTCCATTTGCACTATCCTGTTGTGCCAAAACAACCATTTTAGTTACAATCTGCAGTTAACTGGAAAGAAACGCATAGGTCTCCCTGCTAAGAGCCATTGTAATAAAATTGGAGTAAGGAAACTGTGTACCATACATTGTATTTGTTTCATTCATTGCACTGTCATGAAGTTTCTTCTCCATCTTGGCTCATAAAATATGAGCACAGAATTTCTGTGAACCCAGTTCTCTCAGTCTCAGATACATGAAAAAGAGAGAAATAAGCAGGTTGGCAACATCTTGGCCCTTGGAAAAACAACATTTCCCAATGTGCTTCGTTTTCTAAGCTGGAGGAAGAAAAGAGGAATGTCTGGTGCACCATTCTTGGAATCTTGCCAGTCCTTGCCTTTGAGCAGGCTCCAGCTTGTGATTAAACACCTCTGCTTTCCTTTCTGTCTTCCAAATGTTCACTGATCATTCTGCTTCAGCCAAAGATACTTGAATGTCTAGAAAAGCTTCTGAAAAGGCAAGGAAGCAAAGATACAGTCTTACAATATTACATTTTATGCCGCTACAATGCCATTTAGATCCTGAGATGTGTAAGTGAGCAAAAGCTTTGTGTTTTAATTCGTAAAACAATGAGCTTTTCCCCTAAAAGTGTCAGAATCTTTAAATCAGAATCAGAAAACTGTCAGTCCATACAACAGGTGAGGAGAGCCTCCTCTTGCTCTCCAGAACTTTATTTGCAAAAACCTGCTAGTGAACTGGACCTGGTTTGGAGGACTAAGAGCGACAGTGTGCTTCTCTTGATAACCCCTGGTATATGAAGCTGTCAGGAATTTCAGGCTCATCAGCTTTGATCTGGGCCCAAAGGCCATTTATAAGTGAGTGCCCACCATTCTGATAATCCTGGCAGTTGTTTTTCACCTAACAAAGCAAGTTATCATGGTATAAAAAAACTGCACTAATTTGTGTGGGGCAATGACTGTTACAGATCTGCCCATAGTGCTTCTAGACTGACTTCACAGGGTGCTGCAACAAAGTTTTTTTAGCTTGTCGTTACAGACTGGTACTGCTGCCTTCTTCTGCAAACTGGCATTTGATTTGGGATTATTGAGTATTTCCAGGCCGCAGGGATGGGGAAAGAAAAGAAATTGTTTTCTAGCAATGTCTATAGAGTACCACAATAATTAAATCAGAACTTATTTGGCCTTCACAATTCAAATTTTCCTGCTTGCTGCTATAGCTGAAATACCATTGTATCCCAGATCCTTAGCAGTCCTTGGAAACTTCTTGGAACTGGAAGTGCACTGTGTTCTTCAGTAACAGCAGTAACAACAACCAGATCCAGTCTGGTGTTAACACTCTGGTGTAAACAAAAAACAAAAAAATCAAAAGAGAGCCTTGATACACATTTTAGCTTGCAGTAGGTTTGGTTTGGATGTGAGTGTGCAGCCTTACAGGTAAATAGTGTGTGCAACACTGAGCCCAGTGGCTAAATTGAGATGGACTTGTTCAGGGTGTGAGGAGGAGAACGAAAATCTCAGTCCAGGAGAGATGCTGTCATTTTAGAAAGGAGCTGGTGCACACTTTGAAGCTGGGTGAATGTGAATTTTCAGTTCAAGCATTTGCTCAACTACAGCAAAATAAAAATACAGTCAACAAAAACTTTAAGCCCAAATACACCTATTATAAGAAAAATTTCAAGAAAAATCTTTCCTGAGTAGACCAGCTCTTAAACACTTATGAAACATCACATTGGTGAGTAAAGGACATTAAGGAAAATCTGCATTAAAATTTTCTTTTGCATTTGTAAAGTGAACCAGTTTATATCATTGCAAGTTCTAAAATCCAATAGGCATACTGTATATGATTTTATAAAATTGTTTCTTAGTATGTAGCATAAAATGTGCAAACATTTTTCTGAGTTACCTTACTCTTTCTTGTGGACCCAGTTTTGTGGAATAGTGAATCTGTGGACACATGGGCACTTTCTGTGCTTGGTAAAGGGTATAAAAACCTTACATCTTATCAGTTATTCTTGTTTTCTGATAAAATATCCTTCTGTTTTGCCTGATAAAAAGGGAGGGAGCAATGTGCTAATCCCAAACATATGGTCCAATGTAAAAGCATGTTCTGTCATACTGCCAGGAAAGGTTATAACATTAGATTGAGATTTGACAACCATCAGCTTGTTGCTTCAGAAGCCAAGAATCATTTGTTAAAAGAATGCCCACATCTAGGAGGCTGGGAGAAAGTGATTTATCTGCTTACTTGTAGAGGGTCTCCTTTAGCAAGGTGGCTGTAAACTGTTTACAAAGGCCACAGGAAAAACAGAAACTCAGATCCTGATATTCATTCAAACTGCATGTTCCTTTAAGCTTCAGCCTGTTATTTTGGGGGCAGGGGTTGTTTGTTTGTTTGGGGGTTTTTTGGTGTGTTTTCAGCACTATGCTTCCATAGCCTAAGAACTAGTTTTGGAACTGACCTGGAATAGAATAGACAGTGTCACCCTTTTCCAGATGATATCTGGCCCTTTTAGCTCCAGAGTCACTTCTACTCTTCTCAAGTAATTACAATGTAGGAATACTGTAGGAATGGCCTTTTGGTTGCTCAGAGGATCACTGCATTCCTTGTGGTGATGGTTTTTTTGATAGATCAAGATCTTGATGCAGATCAAGATCCAGCTTTTGCCAGACACAGGCAGAAGTTGGTGGTAATATTTTATGAGCTTGTGATCTCAGTAGGCTGTCTTAGCTAGCAAACCCCTTGTCTCTTTCACCTCACTAGTTATCTTTTTCAATAAAAAATTCCATTTAGCAGAAATAACCTACTTTTTTCAAAGTGTCTCAAGGACACCCATTAATAAAACCATAATGGAGCACATGGCTTACTGCTTATGAGGTTCCCATCTCTGGATTCTTTGTTGTCTAAATCCTCCAAGTAATAGTTTAGAGATTGAAAAAAAGAAAAAAAGGTAATTCTTTATCAGCCTGCAAATATTTTCAAAAGATCTGGACTTCCCCCAGTAAGAATTTAATGAGTAGAAAAAGCTGTTCAAGTTGTTTTCAAACATGGTGTGATGTAGCATGCTATCTGTGTTAGCAGCATGATGGACATGATGACCTGTGACCAGAAATACAGAAGTAGCAGATGACCATTTATGACTCAAAGGAGGATGTAATTGAAACAATATTGCCTCAATCTGGTTTTCTCTCTCTTGGCTTACTCATGATCACAGAATATCTGATTGCTTTTGTTTTTGTCATGTGGCAGAGCTCAGATGGTGTGTCACAGTCAGTCCTGGTGCAATGTTCTGATGCATGTTGTGATATATTTCCCTTAATTTCCTTATTACCTGAGAACTCTCAGGAAGTTTAAGCAGGAGTTAACTATCCCACCAATGACAGTACTCTGAGACTGACGTTTTAGACTTCTGATACTTTTTTTGTGCAGCACTTGACATGCTTGCCTTAACATTAAAATAGAGTGCCTTTAAAAGTCAGTCAGGTCCTGCATTTGGGTCTGTGCAGTGTCCCATCTCCTGTGTGTGTTCTAGTTGTATGATTTACTTACAAAAACATTCAGGACTTCAAAACTTCCTCATCTACAATGTTTTACCTGAAGGCACTTGAGTAGCAGTGAATGAAAACTTCAGTTTGTGTGTATATATACAACAACTGCATTTAAAAAAAAATAGTTCTGAAATTATAAACAACTTCTGAAATGCTGGGTTTTTCAAGGCCCTTTCTCAGGGATTTGGCCATTGGTAGTTTTAGTTCATTGCTTCCCAGTATCTTCCCAATATCTACGTTCTGTCATGTGACAGTAGGTAACTGCTTTTTTTTTAAAGTTAAGTAGGGTTAAATCCCCTGCCTCTTCTTCTCCTGCCCCACTTCCCAAACATATTCAGGTATTTCATTGGAAGAATTAGTAGACTGTTACTTGAATGAATTCACAAGCACTTTGTTTTGCCATTTTCAATTTGTGTTTTCAACAATTTGTGAAATTGTTGGCGAGAAGGAGAAGATGACAGGTACTTAGGATACAAATAGCACTGAGTTCTGGGAGCAATGCCAAACTGGATAAATTTTTTCATGAAAGGTGGGATAGTAGGCTATAAAGCAGACCTGTTTCTGACAAAATGCCAAGATGTCCTGTTGAAAATGTTAGTTTCCCCAAAGGTTTTTGAAGAGGCCAAGGAGCATTGCTTACATAGGCATCAGGACCTATTGCTGCTATATGCTGCTATTTGTTTTATCTTTGAAGCTTCTCCCTGTGGACATTGCCTTTGTGGGCATAATTAATCCATGAGTCATTGAATGGCTAGAGGACTCCACTCCTCTTTTAGAACTTATAAAAAGAAACCAGCTCTTAAAAACCTTGTTGTCAGATACCATGTATATTTTAGCATAAAGTTTTCTTTGACAAAGGTGGGAAGTGTTTTCATTAGCCTTTTGCCTTGTATCCATTAGATTGAATCATTAGGCTGAACAGTGACTGACCTTGACTAGAGTAAGAGATAATTGCCAGTTTATTGCACTTTAACAAAATTAGTGGATAACCAAAGAAGTGACTTTCTACCTTTTTAGAAACAAAACCCCCAAGTGTTTAGTTGTTTAGTCTTTTAAATATTCAATTCATTATACCATAATTAAAGACATAATCTACATTTATGACTGCCAGTGTTTGCATTTCTTCAGGAAGCTTGTTTGTGTATTCTGAACACTTATCTTTTCAGTCAAACCTATTGCATTGTAGCACTGTAAATAACATTTGAAATGTTGTGCTATTCAAAGTTGTTTCTTAAAGATTGATGTTAAAAGGTGATATGTTTATTTTTAGTATCAATGATACATTATTATTAATCAATTAGGTTGAATGACCAGATGTAATTTTCACTCTTTCTTTGCCGAAAAATAATCTCATCCATGCATTTTGTTTTATGACATTGTCTGACTGTAACATTAATATGAGATGTTAAGCATTTTTAGTTCTCAATTGGTTACCATTAAAATGAGTGTATTGCATTGACTCAGAGGTGAGGAAACCGCAGTATTTCTTGCTGTCTGCACTGCATGTTGGGCAGCATGAGTTTTTCAGATCAGGATTTATTATTATTAGTTTGGTATGATATGGTAGAGTTTTCTTTGTTGTAAGTCAGAGCACTTCATAGCCATGTGATTAGGAAGTTGATGCAACAGAGAGTTGTTGCAATTGATCATAGGGGAATAGAGACTGTTCATTATAAATTGTTTTTATTCAGAGCTTTAGATCAGTTTTTTTGTTATGTATTATTATAACAAATAATAATGAAAAGGACTTACCACACCCACTATGCAGTGTTTGAAGCCGTTTGTAGACCTAAATCCTCTTTTTCCTTGACTTTGTTTCTCAGACCACCAATTCTCCCTAGTCCTTCTCCTTCAAAATCCATTCCAATCCCACAGCCCCTCCGACCAGCAGATGAAGACCATCGGAATCAATTTGGGCAACGCGACCGGTCCTCTTCAGCTCCCAACGTCCACATCAATACAATCGAGCCAGTCAATATTGATGTAAGTGTTGCTAACAGATCAGCAGCAGTAGATTTGATGTGTTCCTTGTGAATATCAGTGTGTTAAAATCATTGTGTACACTCAAATGCTATGTTTCTAAGATAATCCTTGGTGGTCTGTCAGAATCTTCAAAGATCATTCATTTTTCATTTTTTTAATAGATTATTTTTTGCTGTTGAGAGCTGTAAGAGCACAAATAATCTATTATCCAAAAGCAGAACTGCCTTTTGACAGTTCTGTCCTTTTAATTTTCAAAGAAACATTCTGCCCCAAACAGCTGGGGGTTTTTTTCTGTCATTAGTCCCGAGGCTCATGCTGTTAGCTGTAGCCGGTAACCACTCTTCCAAACCATTCTGTGTTAAACACATTGTTATGCAAGATAGAGACTTTTTAGTATTTGTATTCCACCTAATATTTTTGGCATTGAAGGAAACTAAGTAATTAAATTAAGCTGAGTTCACATATTCTGATAGCTCCTTAAGAGTTTAAGAGCTTATGGTACCTTGTTGTGAGCGTTCCTTTGGAGTGTTCACAAACTGCTACACTTAAGGGTTTGCCACAATTTTGAAATCTCTGGATGGTGAAATGTAACTAACAATAATGTTTGGTATTAGCATAAGGGCAGTTTGGAGCTTTTGAGGTGTTGCCTTTTGTTAATTTTGCTAACATACACAGTTGGTATTTTACCCTTAAGTCTGCTCTCTAGAAATTAATCATTTGTCAGGTGTGCAGTCTAGAAATCTGCCTGGACACTGAGGCACAAAATCTGTTCTGCATGTGAGCTGAGTGAAAGGAGAAATGTTAATTTTAAGAGTGTGTCTGTGTAGACATTTGCATGTGGTATATGGCAGTGGTGCAGCTGAGGCATAGCCAGTGCTTTTGGAAAGCGCAGGTATGTAAGGGAGCAAATATAATTGTGGAACAAGAAGAGAGTAAACATAATAGTGTAATCAAAAAAACCCACTTCATTATAAAAATGGACATACAGAAGGAAACTGCTAGAGTTTTCTACTTCTGTTCAAAAAAAAATAAAATCCTTAGTGTAGTTTGCTTTTAGTTTGGACATGTTGAAAAAGATACTTTTTTCTAATGACAGAAAAAAGATACTCTTCACAGAGTTAAGAAAGCCTTCTGCAGTTGGTAATTTCTGAGAAGAACAGTGTGCCTGGCTATGCAAATCAGGTGTGTTGTTACAAGAAAAAATGAAGCAGGATTCATTTGACTGATGTACCTCCGTACAGGAAATTGATGTCCCAGGTTCTGATATGACAATTCAAATCATTTGTGTTACTATAATAGGAACATTTGACTCAATATTTCTTCCTATGTTTTGACCAACTGCATTTTTAAATCAGTATTTTCTTGTAAGCATCTCTTTTGGGTGGTGTACATTTCATTTTACTACTGAGAGGTGCTGTTTTAAAGCAACTTAATTTTGAGAAGTGTAGTAGTTCTTTGGAGTCATTGCCATTAGTACATCAGGGTAGGAAACCACTTTATTTCATGGGCAACATATGTCACTATGAATTCTCAAACTTATCAGTCTAAATTAAACACAGCTTTTTCGTTTTTTATAGGACTTGATTAGAGACCAGAGTTTACGAGGAGAGGGAGGTAAGTAGCATTTAAACTAACTACTGTATTACATTTAATTACACAACTGCTTTGTCCCTTCCTGTTACTCTACTTCCTTCTACAAAACACAGCCACAATGCAAAATATGACTAGAACAAAAAAGTGAATTTACATTTGCTTCTCCATGAACTTAGTATTTGTTTCGCAAAGATTTGAGTCATTTGCTGGTCATTCTGGGATTGGGGGAGACAGAAGGAGAACAAGTTTCTAAGTAGTATCTATTTTTTTTAGTTTTAAAATTACTTTGCACTTTCACATTTTTTACTAACACACAAACACACACACACACACACACACACACACTTCACCCACATGGTTGCACACAGATACATTACAACTTCCCAAAGATTTTTACCCCTGTTGTTACCTTTTCACCCATGGAAACAACAGGGATTTTCAGTGGAAGCCATCATGGTAGATTGGCCTTCCATATAAACTGCTGCATCCTAGAGCAGCTTGAAATACTCCACTTCTTCTCCCCCTCTGCCCCTGCTGAAGTTGCTGCTTTGCTGTACTGCATGCCTGTGCTACTCCTGGAGGCAGCTTATTAGGATCTTACACTAAAGCCAGGTCTTTTTGTGTTTCCTTCAGTAACTCACTGCCCTAATTCACAATTAAGTCAGAACTAGTGGCAGGAGGTTAGTTTTTCTTAAGTGTTGTGCACGGGCCTCTTAAGTCACTTCTCCCACTGGTTGCCAAGGTCCTGAAGAGGGCTTCTTATGTGGTGTATTTATTCCTATGAATATAAGAATAAAGCAGAAATATTGAAAATTGAGAAATACTAAGTAGGGCAGGCATATGACAGTTTTTCCCACTCCAAATCACAGTTGTCTCCTATGAATTGTAACTTGCTTCAGCCATAAATATGGGTCTGAGTTACCACAGTGCACCCTTTACTGATCTCAAAGGTTTTGTCCTGTGGGCTTTCACTGACTTTGTTTCTCCCATGCAAATCTGGTATTTGGTGTTGTGTTTAATGGAGCTGTCTTTAATAATGCCAGCAATAGCCGCTCTTAAAAAAAAAATTCCTTTAACCCTGCAAGCTACTAATTGAAAGTTGCCAGTTCTAGCTATTTTTGTATGTGCTGATAGGTGTGGCTCTCCAGAGTTTTGCCCATTTTGTCCAACATTTAAATGTTGTGCGATCGTGTTGGTTTTAACTTTTGATCATAAACTGTCTGCTTGGCATCTGAAAACAATTGGCTATTTCCAGTCCTGAAACTGTGTTCTTGGGAATTGACTTTTTTTCCTTCAAAGTACAGAAGCAATCTATGATTAGGAGTCAAAACATCCTAGTTATTTCCCATGACTTCTTTCATTTCTTCTATGTGTCTGTCTTTCTGTCTCTGCCTGCCCGTCTCTTTCTCTCTAACAGCCCCTTTGAACCAGCTGATGCGCTGTCTTCGGAAATACCAATCCCGGACTCCCAGTCCCCTCCTTCATTCTGTCCCCAGTGAAATAGTGTTTGATTTTGAGCCTGGCCCAGTGTTCAGAGGTAGTTGGGCTCTTCTTTCTTGTTTTCACCCAAACAAAATAAGTAAAACCACAGATGCTGTTTGTGCCTCACCCTCACACCGTGTGTATGTAAGTGTGTGAGTTTATCAAAACACCTCTGTTTTTTGCTTGGCCTGGCTGGAATGCTTTGAATGTGCTTTTCACACATACTCACTTTCACCTTTACACACTTGAAAATAATTATAAATGAAGTCTGACTTAAATCTTCAAAAGCAAGGAATTTCATAGTTGAGGTTTTTCTGTGGACCTTAACATAATTTTTCTAACCAAAGGTCATTGGATTGCATTGCAGTGATTTTGAAGATAAAATGATGTCCTTAACTTAGAATTTCCTTGACTGTTCAGTTTAAGTCAGTTCAGTGCTATAATAGTCTTCTATGTTTAATATTCTTTGTTTTGAAAAGTGATGTAGGAAATCAAATGTGAATTACAAACATTTCCATTGATATCTTGTTAGGTCTGAAGCTTTTCAAGTAATGTGTCATGTCAGCTTTCAACAAACACTTCATTTTGACAGTGTGCTATTGACAGCACATCGGGGCTCTAGATGATTTTAGTAGTTTTTATTTAGTTAGTAAATTTGACTGAAGCAGTATTTCTGTCCTGTACTGTAAGATGAGACACTTAGATTTTCGTGTCATTGACCGTGGGGGTAATTCAGGCCTTAAGCTGTCAGTGGATCTGTTGTATTGCACAAAATCCCAAAAAAACTCTCTGGGATTTCGTATGCTGGAGAAACCAACTATTGAGTAATAGCATGAAATGTTTATACTTGTGTCTCTACATAATACGTGCAGAAATGGTTAGTTCAGTGCATGTAGTGTGGTGTTCAAATGCTACCATCTTGGCTGTTTCAAAGACTTTTGTTTCAGAATATATCAAGAGCAGTTCACCTTTTGAACTTATAAAGATCTTCCAGAAGTCTTTGTAAGGAGACAGGTGTTCCCAACAAGCAAACTGGCTACAGAATGAAATGTTTTACATACGGCTTCAGAGTCCAAGCCATTGACTTAAATCCAGCATTATCTGAAGTATTCTACTCTAATAACTTGGAAAACAGGCCATCTGGTATTATTATGAACAGATTAACTACAGTGTTCTGCCATGTGCTGTAAGCATTTTTGGTGAAGGGTGAATATTGTGCTAGTGTTCCCATATTGCATTATTAAAATTTAAATAGGAGATTTTAGTTACCTCAGAGAAAATGCACCCCAGATCTTTGCTATTGCAGAGAAAATCTGTAGCCCAGTAAACTTTCGGAAAATTACTCGTGTTCTGGGAACATCATACATTTAATTCCATGTATGTTTGATTTCAGATGAATCATATAATAAATAAATGACAGTGTAGTGGCTGTACTATGAACACAAGTCCATCCTTCAGATCACTGGCTTCCAGCTGCTTATAAATGTCGTTAGGATGCCCAATATGCATCATTATTGTTGCTTTAGTACAGAGTTTACAGATGCTGTGTCCCATTTTGTATCTGTTGGTATGTTATTTTGTGCATCCACTTCCAAGTGTAGAGCTTTTAGCTTACTAAGTCTAGTGATGGATACATATAGTCTGATGAACTAACATGCACTGAGTGACTGAGTTGAAGCAACAGTTTTAAATGCCACAAAGTCGGTTTTTGAACTCTAGTTGCCAGTAGGAGACACTTTTTGCTTAAGAGGGAAGCTTCTGAAAGAATGAGGAGTATTGTCTTCCACCACTTCCCAGAGCACTGATGTGAGAGAAGGCAGTGGAATGTTAGAGGTCTTGTTCAATGACATACATTGTTTAGCAAAGCAGCATGAATTTAATTAACAGTTGACCCTATTTTATGTCCTTTGCATTGGAAGGGTCAGCATAACCTTGTTAGGAATAATTGTGATGTATTTTAAAAAGCAGTGTCTAGGTGAAGTGCTCCATTTGAAAAGGGCCACTGGGGCTCTGAAACAGCTCTCTTAGTAACATTTTCCTGCATAGATTTGTTTAGATAACCTACAGGCTACAGACATAATGTTCTTTTTTGTGTTTCCTAGAATATGCTTCAAATAGCTAACTAAAGTACTTGTTCTTTTTTAATCCTTTCTGAAGTCTAATATTTATTTTTAAATAATAGTTCTCTGCTAACAGATACCTTTAAAACAGCCAAATGATTTTCAGGTGGCACTTGGAGACTCAACCAGAAAACATTTCAATTATTTGCATTTAGTCTATTTTGATTGCAAAGTATAGTAGTTCAGCTATTTGTTGGGTTCCTAAAAGCTTAGCTACAAGAAATATCAGAGGTAGATGCTGCTAACTAAAATGCTACTGTTCTTCTTAAAGAAACTGATGGAATTTTAAAAATACATTTTAAAGTATTTTTTTCTTACTTAAAAATACATTGTCCTTTTGTTAATTCATGAACAAGAGACTGGGGACTATCTATACAGGGATGTTTGCTATAGACTTGTCTCTTCCTGAAATCTGAGACTTGAGCTCTAATTTAATATTAGGATAATATTCCTAAATAAACAATATTTGTTCTCTGTTAACATTCACATTGATGCTTAGAGATACTGCATCTTAAACACAATTCTTACAGCTAATATCAACACGTTGTTAGCTGGATTCTTACAGATAAAACTATCCTATTTCTGAAATTCAGGCTCAGCTGCAGGCTTGTCTGCAACACCTCCTGCTTCTTTGCCCGGGTCACTAACCAATGTGAAAGCATTACAGAAATCACCAGGACCCCAACGGGAAAGGAAATCATCCTCATCCTCAGAGGACAGAAATAGAATGGTAAGGGAAAGAGCAGCTGTTTTCTTTTGTAGAAATACTACACAACCATACTCCTCTCACTTTTTTTTCATCCAAGTTTTCTAAATTGTTTTGAAGACAAATATGGCAATGATCAAGGACTTGAAGCCAGTAAATAATAGAGTGGGATTACCACTTTAAAACCACTTTAAACCAGTAATTAATTGTGGGACTGATACATAAAAATTTAAATAATTGACTAAACTCACTTTTACTGGTGTGCCTCATATTGTAAGGCCACTTTCCCTTCATATAACATCTTAACTTTTCCCACCGAGATTTATAAACTTTGATGAAAGTAACAAATGTATGTAACAAATTTTTATGTAACAATACACGAAAACATAAAAACATTCACTTTTTTTTTTAAATTCACAGTTTAGTAATATGATTAAAATTTAAAATACAATACTACTTTTTTTTTGGTATGTGTTTCTTAATGTTTTTTGGTTTTAACACTGCCAGAAAGCTGTTGCAAATGTTTCATGCCAGATAATAATTTGGCATACCTGTGTTTGTCTAGAGCTAACTTTAAAAGTCAAAAGACAACATCTGAAAAAGAACATCTTTTTAGGATATTAATGGCAGAAAATGCTGGTGAGAAATTTTTAACAAAGGAGCTGTTTTCAGAGACATTAATGCACTTGTTTTCTTCCTTTTTATTATTTTTGCACCTATATAAAGAAAACTCTTGGTCGACGGGATTCAAGTGATGATTGGGAGATACCAGATGGCCAGATCACAGTTGGACAAAGGATAGGATCTGGATCATTTGGAACAGTCTACAAAGGAAAGTGGCATGGTATGTGGCCATCATGGCAAGCAGCTGTTCTTGAGGAGGTCCCAGTGCCTGCCAGGGCACTCCCAGCTGGACAGCAGCTTCCCAGAAACACCCCTGGCGTTCTGGTGGGCACCAGGCTGAACAGGAGACAGCAGAGTGCCCATGGCACAGAGAGGGAGGATGGGGCTCCTGGGCTGCAGTAGGCATTGCCAGAAGGTTCAGGGAGGCAATCCTCCTCCTCAGCACTGGTGAGGCCACACCTGGAATGCTGGGCCCAGTTGTGGGCTCCTCAGAACAAGAGAGATGAGGACATAATGGGGAGAGTGCAGCAAAGGGCAGTAAATATGATTTTTAAATTAATTAGTAGTGTGCTAAATAACTAGTGTAAGAAATTCTTTTTGTTTAGAAACTCAGCTCTTGCACGTTCTTCTGAACTGAGAAATTATTAGAGTAAAGATGACATATTAGAAAGGCAGAAATATCCATCTTGATGAATGAGGATTCCAAATGTGTATTTTTAATAGCTTTGGCCTGGCTATGATTTTTCAGAGTAAAGTAAGAATAGTATTTCTACATTTTACTGAATATTGACTTATTTTAAAATGATAGTGATTCATTTCATGTAAGCTAAAAAAACAGTGTATCCCAGAATTTCTGATGCTCTGTATAGCATTTTCTCAAGAGAGAAATATGTATCAATGACACTTACTAAAAATTGCTGTTTTAAAGGTGATGTGGCAGTGAAAATGTTGAATGTTACGGCACCCACACCTCAACAATTACAGGCTTTCAAAAATGAAGTAGGAGTGCTCAGGTAAGAATATTTTTAATGGCATGAAATAATGTGTGTAGATTTGTGCTTCATTAATCACTGAATTTTAGATCTCCATTAGAACACATCGGTCTCACTCCTACGTGATGAAAAAATAACCATTTAAAGATATTTCTTTGTACCCACTGTATGTGTTTGTCTGCACACCTGTGTTGTCAATACATGTATGTCCAAACACTCAGAACTAGATTTTGTTAATGTAATACCCCCAGGGCACAGTCAAGCCTAAGTGTGAGCTGTAGGCCTTTCTCTCCTCTCATTCACATTTTGAAATTGAAGGAGAGCCTGACTAATGGTTGGGTTTTCAGCTACAGTCCTGCCTGTATTATCTGTTGTTTAATAGTTTCTGTTCAGTAACATTAATTTCTCTGAGATTTTTTTTTTAATGTATTTCTCATAAAGTCCCTTCATGATTTCCTTTTTTCATATCTTCTGCTTCTGCTGTCTCAGAGGAGGTATTTGGTTTGGGTTCAGCTTAAAAGAAGATCCATCAGCATGATATGATAGAATATATATTGTGAAGAAACATTACACTGAAGTACAGTCTTGAGCAGTGTCAAGCATAATTCTGTTTTAAGAAACAAAATAACAAGAAGGTTTTTTGTCCTTGGAAACCTGATGTGTTCAGCTGGGCACCTATGCCACAGAAACATCCCAAATAAGCTACATGGTGAAAGGGAATGGTCAGCCTTTTACCCTAGGAAAATGTTAGGTCCAAAACTCTAAGCTCATATTTGTGGAAGTAGAGGCTTTCTGGGGTGTGCTACTTTGGGTATCACTTCATTTTCATGACAGAATTCTGCCAGAACTTAATGAAATCAAACATCTTAGTCCAGCTTTCTGCTGGTAGATCCCATATATGGAGCCCAGCCTGTTTGGTTTTTTTTCAGAAGATACATGGTCACTTGTTTTATCCTTTGACCCAGACAAGGCAGATTTACCTGTACTTGTGCCTTCTCCATTATGATTCATCATTCCTTAGCTTTGTGGTAGGATTTGCAAGAAACTGTTTATTTGTTGTTTCCTCAGCAGTTACTCTCAGCTTCACTTGACAAATTCTTGAACCTGAAAAAGGCACAGTCACATAGCATAGAACTGTCCTAGTCCACATTGCTGTAAGGACAAAGGCTCACACGTTGGGATCCCGTGTTAATTTTTTAATATAAGAAAACATAAAAGAGTTCTGACATCTTTCACTTACCCCGGAGTAGTTATTCCATGTCAGTATGGTAAGAAAGGCTAACTTCAGGAATAATTAATCAAATTAATCTAGCCAGCAGTTATCATGTTATCATAGTAAAAGTTGAGACTGACCCAACACCTTCTGTTTGGAAATGCATATGTAACCTGTGATAGATCTGCCTGGGTTTTCCTGATTTCCTGATCTGATTTCCTCCTGATTCTTATTTTTTTGTAAACAGGAAAACACGACATGTGAATATCCTGCTTTTCATGGGTTATTCAACAAAACCCCAGTTGGCTATTGTTACACAGTGGTGTGAAGGGTCCAGTTTGTATCACCATCTACACATCATTGAGACCAAATTTGAAATGATCAAGCTAATTGATATTGCACGACAGACTGCTCAAGGCATGGAGTAAGTATTGAATTACGTGTCTGCAAATGGGCACTGGGGCAATGTTTACTTATCCCCTTCACACTCTGGCTGACATTAGCAAATAAGGCCAGCTCTCTGCTCACTTTCTGAGCTCAGGGTCCTATTTCAGTCATCAAAGCATTTGGTGAAAGTATCAGAGCTCTCTGAATAACACGTTTCAACATCTGAAGAGAACATACCTATTTTGTTCTAAGGATTGTAAATAATCCTTACTCCCACAGAGGGCCATCGAGTTAGAATTTACCAAACTAGCCAAATACTGTGTGTCAAAATCATAACACTGTAAGACCAGAGAAATCACCCTTCAGCTGAAAAACCACTGTGATTATTGCAGTTCTTTGTGCCATTTTTCTACTCAGTATTCCATTACATTTTCAGTCAAGAGGCGTGGAGGTGTTTTCAGCAACCAGGCTTAGCCTTCTGTTAGCCTGTGCATCTCCCCAGGCTCCATCTGTAGGTAGGGGAGATGCAGAAGCTGTTTTGTGAACACGATTCAAAGCAGAGACACAAATTGGGGCTTTTCCAGCAGTTTTGTGCCAATCTCATTGACTAAACAAAGAGCCATGGGAGACTAATTCAGGCTGTATCTGCTGTGGGGCAAGTACTTTCCTCTGTGTTCCCTGCCATCTGTTTATCCAGGCTGCAATCAGGGGATCTTTTTTCCACTCCTCTACTAAAAAGCAAGTCAGTGTGCCCGAGTACACACTGAGACTGGGAAGCACATTTAGCTCCTGCAATTTAGAAACACCTTATCTAAAGCTCTGACTAACTCACAAAGTCTTGACAGTCCCCACTAAGGCTGGGAGGCAGAACTTTCAGCATGGAATTGCATGAAGAAAATTACTGAAGTTTTTTTACTGTGAATATTGAGTTAGAATTGAAAAGCAGAAGTTGGAGCATAATTGTTATTCTTCAGTACCATCAGATTTGAGCTGGAAAGCTAAGCTTTCTTTTATTTTTTCCTGTGAATGTTGCAGAAAATTTCATGGGTAACTGAAGTTTTATTGCCTGCACACATGTGCAGTTTGAATGTCGACAGAATTTATGTTTCAGTACTACAGTGAATTTTGAGTTGTTGATTGGTGAAGTATTATCTAACCCACCTTAATCTGTGATATTCCTTTTCAGTTATTTGCATGCCAAGTCAATCATCCACAGAGACCTCAAGAGTAATAGTATCCTTTCCCAGAGATGTAATTTTGGAAAGTGAAAGCATTCCTGGTGGTTTTTTTGTTTGTTGTGTTTTTTTGGGGTTTTTTGTTGGTTTGGTTTTTTCCTGCCAGAAATTAATTTACTGATGTGAAAAGCTTTTCATATGTGAATATTTGCCAAATAGAAATTTCGCTGAGAAGGGGTAATACCACTAATAACAAAATAGGAGATGCTTACTGTGTCTTTTGATTTGATTGCAATAACATAGCGAGTTTTAGTTGGTATCACAAAGCTTTTTGCATCCTTTGGTTTCTTCATGTAATCAAAGATTATGTGAGTTGGCTCAAGGAGTATTTTTAGCTTTTCTCATACTTGGCACTTCATGAAAGCCACCTGGCCCTGGTCTGCTCAGCACTGGCCCAGGCATTCCTTACGTAACCTTTACATGCACCATGCTGGCTGCTTAGAACCTGTGTGATGTGGAAACCTTCTTCAGTGATGCTGAATGGTTAAAACTGTCATGTTCATGTTGCAGATTTGTAGCTGTTTGTTGTTCTTTTAGGACAAGGCCAGCACTGCTTGTCTGTTTTCCCTTAACATTCCCCCCTTAGATATTTTTCTTCATGAAGACCTCACAGTAAAAATAGGTGATTTTGGTCTAGCTACAGTGAAATCACGATGGAGTGGGTCCCAACAGTTTGAACAGTTGTCTGGTTCTATTCTATGGATGGTAAGCAAGGGGGAAGTGGGGAGCTTGTTTCAACAAATTTATTTACCTTTGGCCAAACTTCCTGCTCCTATTCCTCTGGCACACTGACATATAAAAGCTGGCTTAAGCTGGAAAAGACCAGCAGTGATATGAAGTAGTAAATGAATGCTTTTCAATTCTTCTTTAAGCATGTGTTTTCCAGTAGTCAGCAGAAAAACTTTAGTGTCTCCATCTTTTATTCTGAGGTTTATACTGAAATGAAAATGGTGGCTAAGGAAAATGAGCATCATTAATCTAAGGTTGAGGAGAAGGTAAGAAAAGCCTTGCAAAATGTCCTGCAAAAGAGTAGAGGAACTAGCTCAGCAAAAAGTAAGATGCTCTTAAGTTTAAAGGATTCAAGAAGAGTTGGTTCATACTGCAATCTCACATGCAGCTCCATTTCCTCCTTTTCTCCCTGAAAAAACCTAAAGCTCTGTTAGCTGGCGTTATTTTCAGTGTCATTAGAATTCTGGTTTCCAAATACCTTCTCAGCCTTGCCAAGTTCATTTTGCTCTGTCATAGAGGAATAAAAGGGTCACCAAGCTGAAGTGAAGCAATGAATTTTGAGATTCATGTCAGCATCCACTCTATATTAGGACCCAGTAACACCTGAAGAGAAGAGTGGGCCTTGCACCTGTAAACTGGACAAGTCCATGTTTTGTTCCTGATAGGTGAGGTCAGCACAATGTAGAGAAATAAAAACTAATCCTTGCCTTTTCTGATGCAGGCACCAGAAGTTATTAGGATGCAAGATAAGAACCCGTACAGTTTTCAGTCGGATGTGTATGCGTTCGGGATTGTTCTCTATGAACTGATGACGGGACAGTTGCCATACTCCAACATCAACAACAGGGACCAGGTAAGGGGAGGCACTCACTTCAGTCAGGTGTGGTCTGAAACAGAGATTGATTCAGCCTTGGGTGATGAACTTTCTGATGTTCTCTGTGTGTTTAATAGTTCTGATTCTGATGCTGTGAGACGACATTTCTCCATTTTCTAGATCTACCTTAGCCACATGCCAACAATTTACTTAGTTCTCTTGAGGGATTTTTTGTGTTCTTTTTATTTTTAAATATAGATTTACAGCTTCTGAACTGGTTGCCAGGATACTTATTAGGGGGAGAACAGATTACTTAATAGTAATCTAGTTTAGAATAGTTCTGCAAAGGCGAAATGATCCCCCATATATGTGTTCAATTATTGTTCCCCCGCCCCTCCACTTGCAGTGAATAATAAATAGTGCAGCTACAGGAGTGACAAAACAAAAGAGCAGTCATCTCACTGAATGTTTTATATTCATTTCGACTTTGAGAGAGCATGCACCATCTCACTGAATTGCAGGGTATCAGCATTTCTCAAATCCTGCTTGTTGGACTGTATAACTTGCCAGAGTCTGAGGATCCTGTAAGAAGATTACTTAATTGTGAACAAATATTCCTTTAAGACTTAATGATCCCACATACCACAGGGTGTGTAGGATAATACATCTCCACAGGATAGGCCCATTTGGGAAGGCATACCTGATTCATTATTTCTGTCTAACCTGAAAATAGTATTTATGCATCAAGATCTTCAGTGTAAACTATTCTGTGTCTGAGCAGTGATGTATTTGTTGCTTCTGTGTCCTCATCCCTTGTTTTTTCACTGTCAGTACTTGAGAATTGAAACCATAGCAACGTTCATCTGTGAATGCCATTTTATAAGGCTGTTTCCATATCTGCCAGAACACTTCATCCCAATTGATCAAATTTGGAGTGACTCCTTTTTAGTTTTTTTTTTCCTTTTTTATAATTTTGGTTTTGCCTTTTGGAAAAGGGAAATGTCTGGATTCCTGGCCAGATGGATCCAGCCTTCTAAAAACAGTATTTGGCCTTGTTTAGCTTTTACCTTTTGAGATCTGAAAGTTGAACCCCGTGATGTGGGTGCTTACAATGAACTGCTGAAACAAATTTTAAAAAGCAAGTGAAACCAACAAATATGATCTAATGTCTTGAGTTTTGTCACTCCTTGTCTACTATATGAAAAGTTGTAAATATTCCTCACTCTCTGGTGCATCTACATCAGCTACTATGACGCAACCAAGATTCTTAGTGAGCAAAGTGTCATTCTTGTACCTCAGAGTTTCTCCCACTTATCCAAATCAACAGATTTTTCTAGACTGTTCTTGTAGTGATACTCTCTTTTCTCTAGTCTAAAATAAAAGATTAGCACCTTCATTATTTGTAATGAAACTATTTGAAACATAAATAGTAATGAATTTTGAATAATTTCAACCTGTGCACTTATTTAGAAAGTACCAACTGCTAGACAATGGTAAGTCTGATTGCAGCAGAGATAAGGGATGCAGTACAGGAGTCTCTACTACAAAATCCTGCTCTGGCACATGGGGATTTCTAAAGAAACCATATGGGAGTTTTCTGTTCCTCCTTGATGCCAACACAGATGTGACTAAAGCAGAAAGTTAAAAAAGGACCAGGATTGTGTTAGCATAAATAACATGTATAGCTTGCTTGAGATGTGGGGGTTTTCTGTTGTTTTTTTTCCCCAGTGTCAAGATATGAAATAGTTACACTTCATTAGAGAGAAGGTGTGATACACCTGCTGGGCTGTCTGACTACTCAGAAAAGGCAGTGATTACTGCTGCAGCATGAATGGATCTTTGATTAGCTGCTTTGGAAGGGCTTTTTAGTGTCAGTGCTACTGCAGTAGTCAAACCACATTGCAGTTGACCTTGGTTTGAAATGATGTTTGATGGTTTCATATATATATACAAGAGATGATTAACCATATTTATGTTTTGTTTTTCTGCTTCCTATCAGTTTACTTTGTTTTGTGCTTAAGTTTTAGCCTTAGGGGGAAAAAAGCCTTCCATGTTGAAAGAATTACTGTAAAAATACCAAGCCTGTCTGTCTCCTCTTCTGCAGAGAAGAGGCAGTTTCCCTTTTCCTTTGAGGGCTTTTTTTCTTTTTTTTTTTTTTGTGAGAGTGGGGGAGGTGGTCAGATGTCAAGAATAAGCTTTTGTGTTGGAAAAGTGTATGATGGAATCAAATCTCAGAAGGTAAAGGGTTTTAATATTCAAAGTCCATGTGTTTCTTAAAATACCTTTCAATGTGAAGTTGTTGTTGATTTGTAATATAAAACAGAATATTTCTTTTTACAGAATATTTATTTTTAGACATTCTGTTCTGCCACAGGGTTGCTTGTTCTTGTTTTTGTCAGTTTTTGACACTGAAGAACCATTTCTTAGATGGTTATTGCTATAAATGGTAACCATTTACTAGTGTTCAAGCTTCACAAAAATCTCTCTGAGGAGGAGGAAAGATCTAATTTTTTCTCTCTACTGAATAGGTTAGCAAGCATTACTATAAGAAATTTGTCAATTTCAATGCCAGATAATGTTTCCTGGGAGCAGAAAGCTTGCTGCTGCAACCAAAATAGTCTAGCAAAATACTCACCTTTGGTTACTGTTGATTTTATCAACTCAGCTTCTTCCTCTTTCATCTTTTTTCCCCTTAAATAAAGATCATTTTCATGGTGGGACGAGGATACCTATCTCCAGACCTCAGCAAAGTACGGAGCAACTGTCCAAAAGCTATGAAGAGACTAATGGCAGAATGCTTAAAAAAGAAAAGAGATGAGAGACCCCTTTTTCCACAGGTGAGAAATGCTCCTCTTCAGCTCTCAACAGACTTTACAATTCAAAGTTGTGAACTCACTGGCCAGTTTAAATTTTTTTTGATTGGTACTATGGCAGGATTTCCTAAGAAACCTGGTTCAGTACCTGATTAGTTCTGATTAATTAGAAATGCTCATTTTAATTTCAAAACACAGGTATTAAAATGACCTGTGTATTTGGAAAAGTACTTACATGTTGGAGAAAGTTTCAGCTAGGAGATAATGAAAGTAATAGTCACAGTTAGACACTCAAATTAGTACTTGGTGTATGTGCTCAGAAGTGTTTACACTGCCCTCCTTGTTCTCCCCCACGCTTCATGAAGGGAAACAGATCGTTTTCCCCAGAACTTGATTTGTATCATGCCTGATACCGTGCTGAGGAAGGTTTGGGTTCCAAAAGCTTGAGGGGGAGGAGGGCAAAAATCTGAGTTTTTCTGTTTTGAATGTAACCAAATCGTTTTCAAAAGATAAGGAGCTCCCCCTGCTGACTTTTTGGTAAATGTTGTTAAGCAAAATGCTGGAGGAGCTGGGTTTGTTTGCAGCAATGGCAGCAGGTACAGGTACTATGGCATAGACAAGGAGCCAAATAAAAGCAAGTGTTTTCACTGTGCTTAGAGGGGATCAGTGTGTCTTTAAAAAGGGGGAAATCCCCCAAGTGTCCTTTTCAACTTCTTAGGATATAAACATCATGAATGCAGTGCAATAAGCTGTATTTTAAAAATCCTTTTTTTAATATGTGTTTAAATATTTTTCTTTTAATTGATAAAGTGCCTTTGGTTTTAAGAGAGAAGTACAGCTTTGGGACAACAGGTTTGATCACTTATTTTCTATGTTTTAGATTCTTGCCTCCATTGAGCTTCTGGCCCGGTCCTTGCCAAAAATTCACCGCAGTGCATCTGAGCCCTCGTTGAACCGGGCTGGCTTCCAGACAGAGGATTTTAGTCTATATGCTTGTGCTTCTCCAAAAACACCCATCCAAGCTGGGGGATACGGTGGGTTTCCAGTGCACTGAAACAAAATGTGAAGGCATGGCTGTGTGTCTGTGTGCTGGTGTGTCCTGTGAGTGCACGGTGTTTGTTCTCCGTTCCTACCAGCTCCAATTGTAAGGTTTACTGAGGGAACAAAGACTCACTTCCTAACAGTGGGCATTGAATGCTCCCAGCACAGAATCTGTGTTGGTAACTCGTGCCCTGGGAACAGCTGGCACAAGAAGGACTGTAATGTCATGTAAGAGACGTGGGAAAAGTCACTTCAAAACAGGCAAAAATCTTCTTAAGGTCATCAGGTGTCATTTTTCCCTAGTTTATTGATTGGAATTAGTTACTCAGGAGTGTATTTGATTTGAATCTACTCAAGCTGTGCTGGTCTGTTGTTTTGGGGGCTTTGGGTTTTTTTACTTATTTGAGGTCATTATATTTGAGCAATAAGCTTTAGATTCTTGATTTAGTAATGCTATTCATGTGGGAAACACTTGGAAAGATAAACTTATCTTCAAGGCTGAACACAGTCAAAACTTTATTGTGATCAGCAGAAATGAGCAGATACAACACAGAATCCAAAGAAAGCCCTGAATAACATGTGACTCTTGTCTTGAAAGTGGAAGTTTAAATTTGTACTGTTTGGGGAACATCTCTTCCTGCAAAAGAGTGGTGAATGGGTCAGGGTTTTTTGTGTTACATTTTTTTCTAAATATTCTGACCTGATATAGTTTACGCCATCTCCAAATGTTCTGTTACAATGCAACACAGAAGAAATTCTGAATCTGCTTTTGCCAAGCTGCAAGGCTATTACTGGTAATGGTGCCTGTATCCATCAATTAGTATGGATTTCAAAATTTATAAAAAGATTTTAAATCTCAAGCATGACCAAATGCTTTAAGAGGAGAAATGCTGCTAACACCCATAATAGGAAAAGAAGATTTGAAAAAGCAGTTTTGTTCATGGAAATCAGTGTTATACCATGAATTTTGTTAAGATGAAAGGTGTTAATTATTTTTAATATTGTTAAGGATACACTGAACATGCTTCTTTTCAGTGACAAATTGATTTTTTCACTTCCATGTAAAAGCTGCTAGTTTGACTAGGCAGAAGTGAAGCAGTTGGACTAGATATCTAACTGAGGAAGTTAGACACCATACGAAAATCCTGCCAGCTCATTTTGGAGACTGTACTTTTCTCTGGAGCGTTGCTCTGGAGCAAGTGCATCAGAGTAGTGGTTCAGGTTACATCAGTCTTTAATGTCAGATATGAAAAAAGATGTACAGAGAGTGTTCTTGCATGTTTTGAGATGAGTTATGTGGTTTTACTTGGTTTAAACTGCTGAACTGTTAGTTTCACAGATTACTCTGCATTGGAAACAGGCTGTTGCTGCTCTTGTTAGGACTTTAAGGGCCAGGAATTCCTAGTGGCTTCTGATTTACATACTCAAGGAGAAGTTCTCCTGTTGCTAGCAATATGTTTTTGAAATAGATCAGGAATTCCAAAATGCTTTGGTTTACTGCTGTCTGGCAACTGAGCCTTTTAAAATGGGAAACAGATTTAGAGAGCTTGAAGAGATAGATGCAATTTTTACAATTTCTGGATGGATTATAATGGTCTTTTTGACTCCTGCTGTTGGAATAGTTTGGGAACTAGCTTCTCTCCTTTTTTCAGTCATGAAAATGTAGCTGTTGAAATCTGTCTCTGTGGAAATAGTTATGGAGGACAAAAGTTGTTATTGTTTTAGAAAATCTATTTCCCATCTTCCTGGTAGCTTCACCTCATTTTGGCAGACTTATCTTAAAATGAAACCAGGGCTTAAGTGTTGTTTTCCTCTCTCATTCTTTGTTTTATGTTTCTGTTCTAGCAGTGATGAGGAATGTTTCCAAAGCTGTAGGGTATGGTATTCAGTAGTGAGCAAGAGGATGCTACTGGATCTCCTGCAGAATCTAGAAATGGGGCATCCCACACAGAAAAGTCTTACCCACACAGGGAGTTGCAGAGAGTGCACAACCATCACCATTGCCCTGCCGAGGCTTATTCTGGTTTGGGTCTGCCAGATCAGTTCAAACCAGTTATTCCTTGGAGTAGTGTTATCCTTCTTGTTCTTAAGATTGTTCATCTGTGCTGTTGGAGCTGCAGTTATGGGGGAGAAGTGCTGCCATCCTTAGACACGTTTGGCCCCATTTCCTGCTGTATGGTCAGTGCATTTTTCCTGTGTCACCTGTTCTTACTGAGCATTTTGGGTTCCATGGCCATAATGTAATTTTAGCTTCTCACTAAACATTTTATGAAGCCTAAAAGGAGGCTGTTTTGTGGATCATTAACTTTATCTGACAGAGAGGCATTTAGAGGTCTCATTTCTATAAGTTCTAATTGCTGCCTCAATGAGATTTAGGAGTATCTGTGGGATGAAAGTGCCTAAGTACACCTGTGGGTTTGGGCCAGAGTTCTCAAAGGTGCAACTCAGTATATTGTTTAGAAACAGATACCTGTTGGTTCAGAAAACATGCCTAAAGAATCTTAGGGTTTTCTGGAGGAGTAATTTATACTAAGTGAGATTGCTTTTTATTTTACTTCCCTACATATCAGTACAGAAGCAAAATCTGTCTTGGTACCTTCAACATGTTCCAAAATTTTCCTTACCCAGTGGATAGTATCCATACAAAAGATCAGCACAAGATCCAACAGAAAACCACCTCCTGTTTTTTCCTGTGTCTGTTAATGTAAACCAGGCAAGGTGTTGGAATCTGGTGCTTCCCCACGATAAATCAGTCAGTCTCTACTTCAGTAGATAAGGCTGGCACAGGCCTGGAAGGAAACCATTCTTCTCCTTATGATTCTTCTGAGAAATATGGCATCTACCCCAGGATAAGAAGCACAGTTAAGATCATGTGTGTATACCATAGTAGTAACCTCATGAATTCAGGTAGCTTACAAATTTGTAAAAGTACAGAATGGTATCTGCATCTTAAATCCTTCTAGGAACTGGGGGCACCAGGTTCATTCAGAACATGCCTTTGCAACACATTGTTTGGAGGCAACATGAAAGATCTTGATAACCTTTTTAGTACAGATTTTTTGAAAGTGTGCATTTAAAATAGTTTCCACTTGCTCTGCATGAGACGAGCATGAAAAGACTAGTAGCTGACTTGAAAGGGGTTTGTAAGAAGTGTGTATTTTCAGTGCTGTCCATCCTTAGGAAAGAAACTGCTTTGCTACCAATCAAAGCAAATATCTGCAGTTCTGCTTGATAAAAAAGCACCTCAGATGTCTAGCTCACAATGAATATAAATATCTGGGGTTTTTTCTTGTAGCAAGTTGCTGAGCATGTGGTTTCCTAGCTCGATGTGGATAGGTATAGCCATGTACATACCTCACCTAGGGAAAGCTGTTACTGGCAAATGCATTTTATACATGTTCAACCAACATAATCCCCCTTATTAGATGACCATGTTAGCTGTTTTAGTCTCCTATTGATTTGGGATCAGATTAACACTGGAATTTTGGAAGGGGAGATTTAGCATTAGCTTGTCAAAGAAAATGCATTTGCTAAGGTTTTGTTTAAATGGCAGGGAAGTCTGAAAATTACCTTTTTAAAGCTTCCATTCTATCTTAAATAATTCTTTACTTCTGGTCGTGTTTTTCCATTGCTCTTTGCCAATTAAAGGTTCTTTTTTTATTTTGTGAAATCCCTATATGACTATTAAAATCTGAATTATCACCAGAAATAGGCAGAAGGACAAGATGAGTAATGAGGGAGCAATCTCTTTTTTTATAAATTGATCTTTAATCACCAGTTTAGAAAGGCAGACTGAAAAATAAATTAAAGAGCATGTTTTGAAAGGGTAGCTAAGCATAAATGTCACTTAAGAATTGGCCTCACAGGCAATACTTGGTGACTTTTTTGCCCTTCTTTTAAAAGAAAACATGCACAAAACTGGAGGTGTTTCTAGAAGATACTGTGAAGAGAGTTGGGAGGTCAATGAAATGTAGCAGAAAAAAGCAAGAAAAAAATATCCAATATTTAGAGTATTTAGGGCAAGAGTTTCATCTGGTGGTAGAACTAGTAAAATAAGCAATTAGATCCATCATGAAGCTTTTATTCTACTGTTGTTATAACTTAAGCCTTCCACCACAGTCTGTAAAGATACATAGAGCTTGAGGCCTGTCACATCTCCCTGTGCCACCCTTACTTTGGACTTCAGGTGTACTCCCTTCTCATTTCCTGCAAGACACAGAGCCCTTTCCCTGCTTTCTTCAAGTTCCCTCAGAACTGGGTCAGCTGTTCCTCGCAGGCCTGTTCTTTCCCCTCCTAGTGCAGGCAGCTGACAACTCTTCTTGGTCCTCCCCTTTGTAGAGCAAGACATTCCACAGAATTAACACTATAAGCCTAGAATTTTGTTTGGAGGGATGTTTCTGTTTTGTTTCCAGTATTCAGAATAAGAATCCTGAGAAAAAAGAAAGCCAACAATACAGTCACTCTTGAAAAGATGGAAGGACACCAGATAGGGAGCAGTTGTTTGAATGTAATGGCATTCAGAGCACTTCTGTTGAACAGAACAAAGGCTCTCTTGTGCCTGCTTATCACTCCTTCAGTATTAGGAAAGCTCTGAGTAGTGCTGTCAGGAAAATGGCATAAACTAAACCCAAAATGCATATGAAACCAAACATCAGGAATTTATCTGTATGTTTCTTGTCTCTTTCTCCTGAGTCCTTTTGATTATGCTTAGTTAGAAACCCCTCACTAAAAATCCTATAGAATGCAATTTCTTTGTGGGTGGCAGGGATTTTTTTTTTTTGCTATAGTATAGGATTAAGAGGATTAATATCTTAGACTCAGCTTCTATTCAGTCTTCTGTCAAACTCCTGAAAGACTTGGGGCAGCAATTTTACTCTGTGCCATAGTTGCATCCCCTCAGAAGTAGGACTACGAGTCTGTCTCACGGCATGGTGACACTAAATAAATTATGTAGGATTTCAGGACATCTTCACATGTGTAAGCACTGCATATAATTATTCTTTATTCAGTAATTCTGAAGGAAGCATGGAGTTGTTTTATTTGTTATGCTCCCTGTGAGGCCTAATTTCTGGTCTGGGATTGAGTAGACAACTTCTCCATTCTTCTGTCAGTGGGTTGCTGTGTTTGGTCTCCAAACCAAATCCTAGCACTCTGTAACACTGGTTTTCCATTCAGGCACTTTACTGTATATAGTTCTTAAAGGGTAATGGATGTCTCATACAGTTCTTTGTTATTAAACTAGTTTTACAACAGAACAGAACTGGTTTGCAGTTGGATGCATTTATTGAAACTGGTGCTTCTCAGGAGGACATATGTGCAATAAGGAATTTAAAGTAAAATTAAGCTGACACATTTAATTTTCAAATGCATGATGAATTAGATTTTGCTTGGACTTTCACCTTCTTGGGAAGAATGGGTATGGCTTGCTTTCAAGAAATTCTTGGTTGGTTAAATGCGCTGGGTCTGTATTCAATGTTCTCTCACTGTGTATTCTCTTGTGCTTTAATTTTAACAGTTTGCATTTTTTAACATCTTTTATATTCAGCCTGATGTTCAACTAGTCTAGTAACTGAAATCATCTTTTTAAACCAAGCTCTTGTCCTCCCTCTACAGGAGAATTTGCAGCGTTCAAGTAGCCACAGCACCATGGCAGCACCCACTCTGTTATTTAAGTCTTGTGTTCCTACAGTTTCTTAACATCAAACCTCCATTCTGCTCCGCAAAACCTAAAGTAATTTAGAAAAGATATCCATAAGCTTAAAAGTGGAGCAGAATGGAACCACCATTCCAACACAATGGGAAAAAGTACCTTTTTGGGAACCAGAGTCCTCTGCTGCCAGTGTTTCTCCTTCAACACAAACCACCACGTGCATTCGGAGACCTGCAGTGGCTGCCTGTGCCGTTGGCATCATTCCCAGGAGAGAGGAGAGGGCGCTCGTGGTGTGACTGTGGTGCTCGGGCGTGAGGGGATGGAGCTGCTGCTGCTGCACCTTGGGAGACTTGCTTTGGATGGTCTGCCGGCCGCCTTTCTCCCTCTAACAGCGTCACCATCAGAGCCTCAACATCTGATGAGTGCTAATTTCAGAGAATCATTTCCCCTTCTGATCCTTTTTTTTCCTGGTGTACTTACTGATTTATGGACAACGCAGTATCCCCTTTTCACTGTATTACAGTGTCAAACACCTCAATCTGTCTATATTACTGGGGTTTATTCTTCTAAATTTAAAAGTGTGGGGAAGTGGGAGCTGGAGATGTTATTTCGAAGGCCGAGAGGTTCATCTGAAGGAAAAGGGGATGCTGCCACACCTTTTTTTCAGATTTACTTTACCACTTCTTTAAAAGAACAAACAACAACCATCATCCTTAACCTTTTTCCTTTTCCAGTATTTTCTTGGTGTGTGCATATACAACATCTCTTTGAAGGATTAGGTTGATCCTTCTTTTGTTGGTCCAGCAACAAACTGAAGTTAAAAAAAATGTAGCAAGATTCTCCTCTCTTTTTTTTTTTTGTATCATATGATACAATGTATTTATCAAAGATGCTACTGCAGCATCTGAAGTCTGTAGAAATCCTGATACAGACTGTGAATGGTGTATGTACCTACTTTAAAAGTTTTATTTTAAACGAGGGTGCAGGTTAATGCCAGGTACCTTACCAATATGTAATGTTTTCATAAATGAGGAAAAAAGTTCTCAGGTTGAATTGAATACAAATACAATCCCCCCCTAGAATTAGACATTCCAAAAATTATGTTTTGGTACTTTCAAGAGCTTTTTTTAAAGGATTTTTATCCTGTTAACTAAACGTCCTCTGATAAGTGTGTGTGTAAATGTGGAGCATCTTGTCCTAATGGCAAGTTGTGAGATCAAAACAAAACGGTACTTGCTGGATCCACGCTGACTACTCCTCCTCTCATTGCTTTCCTTCCTGTCATCTCTTCCCTTCTGTTGGTCTTTCCCTTCTGTACACTTTGCAAACTAGGATGAAGGTGGCGGTATCTCCGTTAGAATGCTTTGTTTTCCTGTCCTCCAGTCCTGGTTTTCAAATGGTTAGTAGCTTTTTGACAAGTTACCCAGTCAGGGAAAACAACTACTCATAAAGTTCTGCACATCATTTATTTACCTCTAGTAGAGTATCTCGTGATGTGATCTGCTTGCAGAGTTCTCTGGTATGTGGTATTACCTGTAAATTATTTGTACAGAAGTAAGGCAGACCACATTGGAAAGAAACTCAAGCTCAGACAGAAGTTTCCAGAATTTGATTCGTGTCAGCCGTGTACCACTCCAGGTGAGGCAGGAGAGCTGACTCCCCTCTAGCAGGGAGGTTCTTGCTGGGAGGAGGTGGGGAGTGTTTAACAAAACTACGACAAATAAATGAAGGAGTTAAATGTGTGTGAATGTGGTGTCCATGCCAAACGTGGATGTACCGAGTGAGGGTGCTGTCCTTCCCTCCCTAGGGCAAGTTGGACTGTTCCTGTCTGCAGAAGGTTGCTCCCAGGTGAAGGGAGAAAAGCACATGGGAAGTAGAAGGCGCTTTTAATACCCTGGAATTTTGCGGTGTTGCTGGGAGTCTGTTACATTTGTCAGTAAATATTTACTGGGGCTATAGGGACCGGACTGATCTGAAGTGGGAATTAAAACTGAAATACTGTGTATTCATATTAATTCCACAAACATTAGCAAGATAGCAATAGTGAATGACTTAATAGTCACTACAAGAATGAAGTAATTCATGTTGGTACATGAACAGAATTGATTTTGTGTACAGGACACATTGTAAAAACAAAGGAAAAAAAAAAGCACAAATTTTTTTTCTTGTCTGCTGTGGGTCTTCAGATGCTGTAAGGTTTTTTCCTTAGTGAGGTTGGCAGGAGTTTGAGAAGTAGCAATAGCCACTTTCCAGCGTGGAGAAGCTGATGCAGAGCAGTGGTGTGCAGATGGTGCAGTCAGAGTGCTCCCTGGTGATCACCTGAGGCCAGTACCTGAGACATGGAGGGAGCCTGGGGCCACTGGTGAGAGCAGGCAGGTGACAGCATTTACCAGATACAGGCTCCCAGAGGGAGAAGGAGTCACTGCTTCTCCTTTCACCCCATGCTTGGCTCCAGCCCCTTTATGGGTCGTAGCCCCATTTGTACATGTCAGGGATACTGAGGTAAAGGTTCTCTTGAAAGAAGCTGTTAACAGAGCAGGTATGGACAGGTGGTTCAACACTCATTTGTTTTACAGAGCTTGTTAAAAGCTCTCATTTCCTTCCACAAAGTCATGCTGGCAGAAGATTCTCTGTTAGAAACTTCATTCTGTCTTTGCTCAAAATGAACTTACTTTGGTGAAGATTCATTACCCATTAGTCTACAATATGCTTCTTGAGCCCATAGGAAAAGCACAAGGAAAATTGCTATCCTTGTCCATGCAAAGCACTTTATAAGTAACACATGATCTCTGGGGGGTTTTTTATTGGGGTTCATTTGTTTGTAGTTTTGTTTTTCTATTTTGTTTCTGGTTTTTTTTTTTCCTGAGGAATGTGCAAGTTGTTTGGCTGCTGTTTAGAGAAGTCCTTTCAGGATGCATTTCTACTGGTTTTCTCGTTTGTTTGTTTCCCTCCAGATAGCTGTAGTAATGTGTGTTTGTCTGTAAGAGTTCCCAGGTAATGCTCATGCAAAACTTTGGAAGAAATGTGGTTTGTAAATAATTGGGATTGTTTTTGGTTTTATCTTTTCCTTCAGTTTTTCTGGATGTCTTGCATGCCATCAGAACCAGTCTTAAAGATGCCCTCTAGATGTTTAGTGAGTGGGGAAACAAGAATAGATGAGAAATGAGTGCTCTCTGTAGCAGTGGGATGAAGGAAGTAAACTGAAATGACCAATACATTCATGCCTGTTACCCCAAATTCCTTAAGCTTCTTCGTGGTGTCCCAACCACAGGCAGATGCCATAGTGTGGAAATGTGGTTACATACTTCATGTGCATATGTTGGGACAAACTCCTGGAGAGTCATACTGCTTCTTTTAGCTCTATAGGATCTTGTATTTCATAATCATTTGCAAAAGTACCAGTATCCAGTCCCAGCTAATCATGTCTTTATCAACCAGGGACAGACCTTCCCCTCCACCTTTCCTTTTCCATACAGGTAACAGAGGCCTGTTACACCTTCCTGCTCAGTATGTGATTGTTTCCCCTGGTATATTTGCCAGCACTGCAACATTGTGGTGGACCTCAAACCAAATGGCAGGAATATAGAGGCCAGGTTACTTTGAAAGTAATTTCTGTGTCAGTTAAGTCCTACATAGCCCCAGATACAATTAGCCCATGTAATTTCTTTTTTTTTTTTTTTTTTTTGCTAAACTCATGCAGGTCATTAAATGAATCCACTACTTCTTTTTATGCTTGCCCAAAATCTTTTTTTGTACTTGAATGCTCTAGCAGCTGATGATGATGCAAAATGTTTGAGAACAAATACTGCCATTTTACCATGGCATCTCAGCATCACTTGGGTTAGTATGTGCTCATTAGAGGCAGAATTTGGCCTTTGTGACTTAAAATGAGTGAAATCCTGATTGTTGATAAATACATGTCTTTCCATAAATGCCCAAACTGGAGGAAAAGTACCCTGAATATCAATAGTTGTTCTTCTGTGTTTGCCTGGTGGTGTAAATGTCTCCAGCATTTTACAGAAGGCTGAGGGAAGCCAGATCCCCAGACACCTCACAGACTAATTGAAGCTTTGATATCTGGAGGGGCTAAATTTAGGGAAGAATCATGTAGACATTTCACACTTTTACAGCCTCTAGATTTTATTCCCGTCTTGACTGTGAGTGCAGTGTGTGTAGCACAAACTCTTCATAGTACTGTAGACAAGATGTCCTCTGTTGATAAAATGTATCACCAGTAGCACAGTGGGCAGGCAAAGCTTCTAGGTACAGTCAAGTTAAAAAGCAGCTGCAGGAGTGGACTCTTAGGGCATCACTCTGAAGGTGCTGAGTGTTCTGGTTTTCTGTGATGCATTTTATGTAGAAGTTTATGAAACAAACTTTGTTTACTGCAGCCTCGTTACTGTGCATTTGCACTTGGCATTTGTTTTGGCATGCATCTGAAATACCTTTCTTCACTGCTTCATTACTTCATACCAAGGTCATACCCACCATTTGAAGTTTAGCCAGGGCAAGTACTGGATTCTGCACCTGGTGGGTAACCCTGGTTGTGTGTATAGACTGGGGGATGAGAGGCTGGAGAGCACAAAGGGACCTGGGGGTCCTGGTCAGTGGCAGGTTGAATATGAGCCAGCAGTGCCCTGGCAGCCAGGAGGGACATCCCTGTCCTGGGGACATCAGGCCCAGCATCACCAGCCAGGGAAGGGAGGGGATTGTCCCCTCTGCTCTGCTCTGGGGCAGCCTCACCTCGAGTGCTGGGGCAGTTTTGGGTTCCACGGTGTAAGAAAGACTATTACTATTAGACTATTAGTAATAAACTACTAGAGAGTGTCCAGAGGAGGGCCATGAGGATGAGGAAGGGTGTGAAGGGTGTGGAGGGAAAGCTGTATGAGGAGCAACTAAGGTCTCTTGGTGTGCTGAGCCTGGAGGGGAGACCTCGCTGCAGTTACAACTTCCTCCTGAGAGGAAGAGGAGGGGCAGGCACTGATCTCTGCTCTGTGGTGACCAGTGACAGGACCCAAGGGAATGGCCTGAAGTTGCATCAGGGGATGTTTAGGTTGGATATCAGGAAAAGGTTTTTCACCCAGGGGGTGGTCAGACACTGGAACAGGCTCCCCAGGGCAGTGGTCACAGCACCAAGCCTGACAGAGTTCAAGAAGCATTTGAACAATGTCCTTGGGCACATGGAGTGATTCTTGGGGTGTCCTGTGCAGGGCCAGGAGTTGGACTTTGGATGACCCTGGTGGGGCCCTTACAACTCAGTATATTCTATGATGTTCTATGATGCTGTGAGTCTTATCTAATACACTATCAGAAGAGCAGAGCCAGGTTGTTAAAATGAGAAAGTTGGCATTTAAGTTTCAAGGATGTTAACACAGAAGCTACTAGATCAGCACCATGACAGCAGTAACTCTGTACCTGTGGAAGGAGGAAGCTTTAAAAGCTGCAGAATACAGACTACACCAAGAGTGAATTCAGATGAAAATTAAATTCTCTCTTCTGTTTAGAAAAGAGAGCTACCAAGACCCTCTGTTCAATGGTTTACGTAGTGATCCCCCAAAACAGTTTTTGTAGTTTGCCAAATGATCATGTGCCTTTGCAACCTTAAAAAGTACAACAGAATGTAAACCAGGTGCTTTGTAACTAGAGCAGTGTCTTTGGTTTACATCTGCTGCAGTAGTTTTGTATATAGCTATCCCTGTAGGTTGGTAGTTTGGAGTTGGTCAGCTCCTGTAAAGGAGCAAGGAGGGCGGAGAGCATTCCCCAAAATACCTATGAGCATTTCAAAGCTAAGAATTGAAGGATACTGAATTTTGTTACAGTAAACCTGCTGCTTGAAATCTGCTCTGTCAACAGATAATGAGGTTCATTTAACTTCAAAGCAAGTAAGCCCTCCTGCCCTTCCAAAAACACAGATCTTGTTAAAGAAAGCTCCAAAGAAGACCCGACGTTACACTCTCACAGCATCCTGGGATGAGGTGGCAGATGAAGAATGAGAGCTAGATGAGGAGAAACTGATGGCTAGCACTCATGTAATCAAGGGTCACGTACATCAGACCATATAATTAGTTCCTTGTCCCAGAAAATGCAGTAAGTTTTGTTTCTGGAATGTCAGTAGGTTTCCTCACTTCTTCCCTGGGCCTCTTGCTATTTCAGTGATCACATCCCATTATTGCACATGAACTGTGGGAGATGGTAGGTGTCCTGTCAGCTGAGGGACAGCCAGTGGGTGGGAATTTGATTTGTTCAAATTTCAGACTGGTTACGTAGACTTCTGGCAGTACCTACATATCAGTGTCATATTTAACCTACTTGTCCATGAAGGACAAAATAATGGATTTGGATATTAGTGCTTTTTCAAATCTTTTCCTTTTCTTCCTTGGGGCAGGACTTCTGGCGTAATTGTAGCTTATGAATTATGTCTAAATGCACAGTTCATATGAAATATCAGACCAATTTTAATTTGGGTTTGTTCCTTTTAGAAAACAAAGTGTAAAAATGTTTTACATGTGTTCCAGGAATTACCTGGAATCCTACCTACCCCAAATTCTGCACTAAAAGTATGTGTGATGGTTATTTTGTGGGGGGTTGTGGGTTTTTTGGGGTGTTTTTTTTTGTTTTGTTTTGGGTTTTTTTGGTTTTTTTTAAGGAACTTCTAAACTACCTACTATTTGCTTCATAGCATCCAGCAGCAGTGTTCAGCTCACCCAGCCTCCTCAAGAGCCAACAGTGGCCTGTCTGGTCATTTTGTCTAGTTTGTCATGTTTGCAGCAGCTGTACTTTAGAATTAGCCTTGTGTGACATTTACTTTTGAGCAAGTAAACCACAAAAATAACCATGTTTTCTTTTTTTGTTGTTGTTTATTTGGGTTTGCAAAATGGTCAGGTTTTGTTTTGATAAATGTCATTCTGTGTTGCATTTGTGCATTCACCCTTGTTGAAGAGAAAATCCATCTGTGTGTTTGGGAGTTCAGTGGAACATTAGGAGAAGAAATGAAGCCCATCATCTGGGCATGGATGTTGGGTCTAGGGAAAAACGGACCAAACTTGAGTGTTGAGTTACTTGGGGATGGTGGGGGGTTGTGAGGGCATAATTTAAATTAACTCTGTCTAAAATAAAGTGTAAGTGCAATAAATGTGCTTTTTTATTCAAAGCTGTGAACCTTTAGAAAAAAAAAAAAAACAAACACAAAAAAAGCAACCAAAAGAAAAAGCACATCATTCTTTCATGAGCCTTGTGTCCTACCTGCCTCCCCTTCCTCCCCCTCTCCACATTTCTCAACTGACAGAAACCTGACAGTGGCCAACTTGCATGTGTTGGCAACCCAAATTAACATTGCTGTTCTAATCTCACTGTTGGGATTAGGGAAAGTCCTGCCCCTATTTCTGTTCCACTCTTGAATCAAATCTTGTTGGGATCCCGTACTGCCCTGTACCTCTAGAGCAGATCTGGCACTGCCTGGGGTGCAGGAGGCAGCCCATCTGCTCTGTGGCCATCCTCACTCCCAGTGCAGGGCTGCTCCTGGCCTCCATTCTGCAGGTGTAACCTCCTCCCCGCCCCACCGCGGGGGAGCGAGGGCTGTCCCTGGCCGGGGCAGTGACGTTGTTCTTGAGCAATTGCAGAGGACTCAGCCATCAGCTGCCTCCTGGATCCCTTTTTCCCTGCCCCAGCACCATGCAGGCTGGCCACTGTTGCCTTCTGTGACTCTGCCTTGCTTTGCAGGAGCAGGTGTAGCTGTGTGTGACCTGTTGTGCGTTACTTGCACTGTCTCTCTCTCTCTTACTTGAGCACAGGCTGCTTTTCCTAGATCAGGAAAGGGGCACAGGTCTCCTGGGCTTCCCAGGGGAGCACCATGCTTTGAGCAGTGATGGAAGGGGTAGCACTCACTGGTTGGACCCTCTGGGGGAGTAAGAGAGGACTGGCTTAAGTTTATAGATACCCAGATCTGTATCCTTTAAACTTTATTATTTTTATATATAGTCAAGACAATGGCATTACCTCATAATACAGAGGCTTGTTTATGAGAGGCAAAGTACGTAGTAAGGAGAGGAAAGGGAAATTTATATATAGATTTGGTTTCTTTTGTTTGTTTGTTCCTTAGTGCAATGAAATCTATGTCCCACCACTTTAAACTCTGTGCTAACACATTCCTTTCAGCTGTATTTTTTTTTTTTCACCACCAGAGGTTTGCAAGGGGCTTATGACTGCAAAGTAGAAGGTCCAGTCTGGTTACTTAAAAAAAAATACCCATTGTGTTAGTAGATTTCCATAGCTGCTTTTTAAAATCTACAATGGAGTAATTGTTTTGAAACTTGTATTTATTTTTTAATTCATAACAAAATGTTTATTTTTGGTTTCCTGTTATGTAGGTCATGGCAACTCCCCTTCGTTCCTTCTGAAGTTTCCCCTGTAATTGCCAATACAATTTATTTTTCTTGTTTGTTCCTTCTCCCTTTACTTTTGTTGTCCCTTCATTTGTACTTTGGAGTTTTTCTCATGTAAATTTGTACAATGGGAAATATTGTCCAGTTTGGTTAGAGAGCATGGAGACTTAAAACATATTAAAATTTGATAGCTGAATTCAGATTGAAGAAAACTATTTCAGTGTAAAGTTATTTAAAGAACTCTGTATTATATGAAAGGCAAAAAGTTCTATGTACTTGATGTGAATATGAGAATACTGCTATAATAAAGATTGACTGCATGGAAAGTCTGAAGGAGATTGTTGATTGTGTCATGCATGGCTCCTCTCCGTGAAGTCGGAGGGGTGCAACTCAGGGGTTGAGGGGAGTGAAGAAGTTACTTTAGGGTGTAACTCTGGAAGGGAAAGAGAAGGAAAAAATAAAATCAAGGGACTCCTGCACTGTACCCACCTCCCTTCATATTCCTTAAGATGGATCACTGCCTCCTTAACTGCTGTGCTGAGCCCGAAGGCATTTTTACCTTCATTATTCTGAACTTTTATATACCCAAGGGGAATTCTCCTTTATCCTGGGAAAAGCCTGGCACCAACTGGTCTGGGTTCTCTTCTGGATAAATTCTGCTGCTTCTATGGCAATTTCCCCTCACCTCTTGACTGGTTATTTGGCAGAGCCTTTATTCATAAGACTGTTCCCTGCCATGCACTCATGGACCTTATTTCTTGGGGCAAACACATTCTCTATCAAGCAGGCATTACAGAAGCTCATGTGTACTCAAGTTCCATGACTTTAAGGCTGTCATGGTCATTTTCCAAAGATTCCAGTTAAAATAGAAAAAAATACTTATACTACAGATTAGACTTTGTTTACGGTTTTATTGACATAAGGACCCAGGAGCCAAAGATGTGGTTCCAGGGGCCTCAATTAGTTCCAGGAACCTGAAAATAACAGAAGAAAAACCTGAGAACCTTTTAATTCATCCTTTTCCCCCCATGCAGAGCAAAGAAGGACCTCATCAATGCTGCCTTCAGCGGTAGCTGAAGCTTTTGGTTTACAGCTGTCATGTGTGACACAACAGCTTAAAAAAGACTAGGTAATTAAAGAACTGGAAACGAGGAAAAGCCTCAAACGTTTAAGGGGACATCTGGACAGATCTCCCTAGAAACCGAGCATGTCTTCGAAGTTAGATAATGCTGGGTCTACAGAACAGCATGGAGAAAATAATTTAGTATTGACACCAGGTAAGCTACACCTCATAACAAAGTCGGTTGTTACAGTGCAGGCTCGTATTGCCAAAACAGGGCTACCTGGTCCCAGGCACCCGAGACACGCGTGTGAAGGCACTGAGCAGTGGGGACGCTGCCTCCTGTGCCGCAGAGGTTGGGCAAGGTTCCCCCGGGCCGTGCACAAACACCTGCCCAGAGCAGGGCCCCCGCGGCGGTACCAGCCGGCGGCACAGCCGGGCACGGTGCCCGGGGCTACCGCAACCGCGGGCCGCGCTCAGGGCCGAGGAGGGGCGACGGGAGCCGTACCGGGGTGCTGCTATTCCTCATCGTCCGGAGGGATGCCGAGCTCCTCGTCCGTCCAGGCCGAAGCGTCGGGATACGGAAAGTGTCCCTGGGGGAGAGGCCCGTCAGAGCGCGGCCG
>JBBMKD010000053.1:58961889-58983152 GCA_037834095.1 Argya squamiceps | reverse complement strand
GGCCCGCAGCAGCAGGCCTGCCGTCCGGCCCAGCGCCGCCACCACCATGGCCGTGCCCAATGTCACCCGCACCGCCCAGCAACAGCCCCGGCGATTGGCGCGGCCGCCGCCTTCCGGGGCGGAGACAGCCCGGGGCACCGAGTCCCGGGAAAGGGAAGTTGCCGGGGTAACGGAGCTACCCTGGGAAAGGAGGTAGCCTGGGCCGCGGGGACTGCTCGGGGCACGGAAGTGTCCTGGAGCACGGAGACAGCACGCCCTGCACTGCCCCCGCACATCTGCCCCCTCACTGCCCACAGCACTTGGGAGCGCCGGGGCGGCAGCAAGGGCGGGTTCTCCGTGAGTTCTCCCAAAAGTTGTGTCGCCCACGGGGGGCGCAGAGCGGGGCGAGCTCCTCAGCCAAGCCGCTCCGTTTTGGAGGGGCGGGGAGAGGAGACGGCTCCAGCTGCTGGTGTTTAAGGAAGGGGCGGCAGGAGCAGCGCGTCCATCTGTCCGAGCCCGGCCGGCCCGGCAGTCCGGCCGAGCAGTCCGGTTGCGGAGTAACGGGGCACGGGCGGTGCCGTGGTGGGACGCGGGACTCGTCCTTGGGGCCGGGGTGTCCCGAAGGAAGCGGCTGGTGCGGAGCCTCTTCCCGCTCTCTGGGCCGGCTGCCGGAGCGGGAGCGCAGGGGCGACGCCTCTGCATAGAAATACCCAGTACAGAATTCCCGCCTGAGCATCTGAAAGAGTTTTGTTCTCTCCCTTTTTCCCTCTCCCAGAGACGGGTGTCACAGCGGTGCGCCTGGCGGCTTGTTGCTCGCTCAGCAGTGTTGCCGGAGCTGCAGCCTGGTTTCAGTCCCGACACTTGAGGGCGATGGGAAACCCATCCTGCCGGTGGGTGGATCTGTTCACCGGTATGTCCTAGAGCAAGGGTCGGAGGAATTCTGCCGACTTCTTCTGGAGAACCAGTTGTATGCAGTAGTTAGTGCATGTGGTATGCTTCTGGGACATTGAGGTGATCACGAAAGAAGCAAGCAAAAAATATGGAGAAAGTAGCCAGATTATCAGGAGAGTCCCTTCAAGGAATCCAATCGTCCCCTACTCCTCCTGAAAAGGTATGGTGCCAATGTAAGATTAGTCCACACTTGTAGTTCCTCCTGAATCTTTATTGGATAACATTCCACAAAGAACCAGAGAAGAATTTCTGCGACCCTCCTGAAGATATTTTAAATAAGTAATAATAATCTTCTCCATCTGTTAACACCCCAAACACCTGACATCCTCAGCTCAAACAGCAGTGGATAGCTTGGTAGTTAAGGGATTTTAATTTCCCTGCTCATCTGAGCCTTGTAGCATCCCTAATGCATTTTCAGCAGCAGTTTACAGGGAATACCAGCAAACTTTTCAAACTGTTTTTACTTACCGTGTGCAATGTGTCGCAACCTTGTGATGTGCTCCATACCAAGTTTATGTTTTTCCATAAAGCTGAATGTTTTTGATGCAAAGTTCATAATTTTATTGCCAGCTCTGCCTTCCAACTGCCTTGTATTTTGTCTTTCTGCCTTCTTGCAGTCCCTGGCACTCTGTTCCCTGTGTCCTAGTTCCACGTTTCCCATCTTTCTCAGGCCAGATGTCTCCACTGCTGGCTTTGACCTGCAGAGGCAACTTTGTCCCCCTAGACTGAACCCCCACTTTCTTCACTCTTCCTTGACTTCAGGTCCTTTCATTGGCCTTTCAGCTTTGCTTACCAGGGGAGCTTGGAGGCTGTGTAAGCAGCAGCAGTGCACATGTGGCCACTGGCTGCCCACCCCTGCTATGCACCTAGCAGCTGAATAGAAACCAGGTGCAAGGAGGGGTTTGTCATACAGTTCTTAGGCTTTGGGTTTTTTTAATATTCCTTCTTTCCAAACTTGATTTCTCAAAATCAAAGCCATTTGTGGTGCATTTACAGATAAGCAACATAGTACCACAAGACACGGTGAAAGAATTATGAAGGTAAGTAATAAACTGAAAGTAAATTTCAACTTTGTAGGCAATATTCCTGTTTAAGGATTTAAGTGTTCAAAAATCATGCTCATTTTCTGCTTCCATCTCCTCCTTCCCCCTTCCAGGTAAGCTCCACGCCCATCTCACATGTCCAGTGCTGCCACACAGCTAATAAAGATTCCTGTATCCCTCTGCTGCCAAGATGTCCAATAACACAGTAAGCTCATAATCTGTAGGTGGGTCACTGGAAAAGCAGAGAAGAAAAAGCTGGGAAACAAAGACAGTTATTGCAGGGTGGGGGGTTTGTTCCATGCTGATTTAGTTTGTTTGCACTGCAGTAAGTTGCAGAGTATCTGTTGCTGAGCTATTTGTTACTTTTTGTATTTTTGTTTTCCCCAGCTGTCCTGTTTGTGCATGGAGCCCAGGTCACTGTTGCATGCCCTGGACACCCTCAGCCAAAAGGAGTTTCACTGGTTCATCCCCAGAGGCTTCCCGTGTCTTGAGGGGAGCTCGTGTGCTGGCAAGGAGAGAAACTGATGGCTATTACCACCTGGGGCACATTGTCCAGGAGGTGAAAGTAACTATTTATTGGGAACTTGGCTGAAAGAGCATGTATGGTTTTTACTCTGTTCTTCCCATGCCTCACCAGTCCCAAGCCCTTGCTGTGGGGTGGCCCTCCAGTGTCACAGTGCACTTCATAGCCACTGTTGCCTCCCCATGCCCTGTTTTCATCTGTTGCCTGCTGCTGTCTGGCTGTTTGCTGTGAGGAGCCCTGCAAGTAAGAACAGCCTGGAGATCAATCTGTTTTTCTAGTTATAATGAGTTTTTATTCAGAGACAGACAAAACAGGTCCCTTATCCCTATTGTCTGCTTTTGCCCAGCCTAGCAGCAGAGTTGGTTAGCTAACCAGCAGGTAGTAATCCAAAATATTTGTCTCCAGGGTCCACTTCCTCTTTACCAAACTGAGAGCTTTCCTCGTTCTTTTCCATCTGTGTTTCTGAGAATTGCGAGATGATTTTGGATGCCAGATGGAAAATCCCCCCTGCAGGTTTTCTTTTAAAATCTGGTTCATTTTGCAGGTTAGTTAAATAAATTTTGGTGCTGCTATAGGTGAGGATGTTTGTAAGCTTCAGTGTGGGGTAGAGCAGAGTGGGACAGCTATAGGCACGAGTGACATCAGCTGGAGGAGGACATGACAGTATTATTTGTGTAACTGCACTCAAAGATCTGCTGAGAAGGCTGAGATTCTGCCAGTAGATCTTGCCCTCACTCACTGCTGAAGGCTCCAATTAAAGTATTTAAATTTATGACAGTTGTGACTTTTTACTGCTTTGTTACCATTCTGATTGCTGAAGGATTGTTTGTTATCCTTCTGATTGTAGTAAACTGCATCATACACAGTTTCTTTTGGTTGCTCTTTTTCTGTGGGAAGTTTTCCAATGCTGCCTTAGCCTGCTAACTGTGTTCTTACTAAAATCTAACTCCAAAGTGAAAGGAAATAAAAAATCTCTCAGCCTTAAATCCCCAGATTTTTATTTACTTTTGAAGTGGTGTGGACACAGTACAGTGAAACCCTGGTAGAAGAGGAAAGCTGAGCATTCCCAGATCATGTTCCACTTCCTGGGATTTCTGCCACTTCCCTCTTAGCACTTCAGCTTGGCTGTTAATTAGACCTTGCAAACTGCCTTGCAAACAACGTTTTACTCTTGCAGGGCTCCAGGGGAGGCTTTTTAATTGAGTTTGACCAAAGCTGTGCTCTGAAGGGCAAGGTCCAGCCTGGCCAGCAGGAAACACCTCTCTATGACATTCTCCACTACGAGGATGCCCAGCGACAGCCTCTTGCTCCAGGGGACAGGGTCCTGGCACCATGGGAGGCTCCAGCCAAACGTTTTGGCCCTGGCACTGTGCTGAGGGTTGTGGAGGACACAGAGGCACCTTTAGGTACCTGCTTTGGGTGTTTTGCTTTTTTTAGAAGCACTGGATTCACCACGGGTGCTGGTCACTGCAGGGAAGAGAACAGGCTCCAGCACGGAGAATTCACCTCCTGCTGCTTGGGTTCTCTTCATTGTGTTTTTATTGTTGGCACTAAGTCACTTTTGCTGGGTCAGAATTAACACAGCTCACAGAATTTGCCTTTGCTTTGTTCTGTGGGTGAAAACTTCTTAAGAAGTTTGGGGTTGGTGGCAGCATCCTCCCAACACAAGGCAAAAGACGTTCTTCACCCTCGTGAGGGTCACCTGATTATCTGTTAGTCTACTTTCCAGCTATTTCAGGGTAAAATCCCACCTGTTGTGGCAAGTGAGACTTTTTAATATCTGCTGTCTCCTCACAGGAAATTCAGAAGAAAGTCAAATTTTCAACCTGTAAAGAATAAAATCATGGAAGTTGTTACAGAATTGTCTGAAACACAAGTCACTACTTTTACCTCCTACTCTCTAGGAGATAAATCACACAGACTGACATGCTGCTAATACATTACTTGCCCTTTTTCTTTCTCCCCAGTGTGTACAGGGCACAATGAAAGGCGAGTGGTTGTGAATTTCTGGAATGGGCAGACTAAGGAGGTGTCTTCTGTCCAAGCTCTGCGGATTCCCCTGCCCCTGAGTGAACGCATCATCCTGGAGCTGCAGATGCCTTCAGCAGCCAGGCAGATGGTGGTAGATTCAAGCTTGGATTATCCATACCTTGTGGCACCAGGTTATAGAGCCTCAGGGCACTGCAGACAGGGTCACCTGGACCTGCATTGCTGCCCAGGGGCTCTGTATTCCCCTCATCCCTGTGCAAAGTGCAGCTGGGGGTGTGCATCACTTCCCCAGTGCTGCCTGGGAGCCTGGGATCCCCCACGGCCTGCAGAGTGCAAAGTGCAGCAGGAAAATGCCTTCACCCTGGGGGCAAGCTTGGCTGAAGACAAGCTCAGCAGGGAAATAGAACAGGAACTGTCTGAACTGAGGATTGCATCTTCAGGAAGTGTTTCCAGAGAGGAAGAGAAAAAGGAAGAGAAGAGATTGGAGACAGAAAACGTTCCAAAAGATGTTAGGTCTTGTTTGGAAGAGGATCATGAGGTTATAGAAACTGAGAAGGTAAAAAGTGCTTCACCCTGGCTCTTCTGTTAATATATGGTCTGCTTGTATAAATATCTGCTATTTGTATAAATATCTGCTTTGTTACTTCAAGTTTGCTACCCTTGGTATTTACTACCAAGCAATTACTAGAGGTTTAAAGCCTGGCCCTTATGCCTGCCTGCTAAAGAATGGAGATACTTTGCACTCTTCCTTTGACTGGGGTAAGAGCTATAATCTGTCATTGTCCCTGGCTGGAGCAGGTTTCTAGAACCTCTTCCATGAATGCAGAATATGAGAAGTGTTGCACATAGCCCAGTCCATCTACATTCTGCTTCTGTGTGAAGGAGGTAAAGGCAACAAAAAAAAAGGAAAAAGTGTCAGAAGATTGAACACTGCATAAGGATTACAGTAGGGATTGTTCCATTCCAAGGCAGTCTCTTGCATGATTCTTTTAACATACTTCTCCACCCTGTTAGAGGTGTCCCCTCTCCTAGTCAAGGACCACAAGAGATTTATGTAGCTGATTTTATGCTTGTGAGGAGGGCATTGGGTGAGGATCAGTAAGGAGGAGGTGCATGTGCACCAGCTACTGTCACACTTATCTCCATTGCTCTGCAAGGATCAGAATCCAAATTGTGGCACATGCTAGAAGCAGGGCTGTCTTTCTGCCAGAGCTCCTCTGGCCTGATCTCTGCACCAGTCTGGACCCTTTCAGGCAAAAGTACTTTAGGTCATTTGGAGACATAGGGAAACTCAGGATCAGAAATTACCTATCAGTTGTTTCTTTAGTAGAGAACTCCCCCAGAAATTGTTCTTTTTCATTCTCTCTTAAGCTTCAGTTACAACTTAAGATCCTATGCTGTAAATTCATTAAATAAACCTATTCTTTTCCTTATGAGGTCTGTATTATGATTGCATTTCTTGTTATTTCCAGGGCCCTCAGAGGGACATGGCTCATGCTGTGGTTGATGCTGCTGTCAACACAGACACCTGGTTAATGGAGACAGATCACAAGGAAGAAGCAGAGAGCAGACAGCAGGATGCTGAAACTGAAGCTAATTTTGAACATGAGCATGGTATTGGAACTGTAGCTCTTTTACCCAAACATAAGACTTAGCACATAACATCAGTACAGGATGGCATCATGTATAAGATCTGTCACCAGAATTCTTGGTGCTTCACAAGAAAATCCATTATGCCATCTTTATATATAGGTATTAATGGTGCTGTGGCTTGAGAAGTTATTCATCTTCTCTCAAGGTGAAAGCATCTTCAGATGAAAGTTGAGATTTTTTTGGCTTTCACAGCTCAGCTATTCCAGTAGCAGCTTTTGGGGTTTTTTTAACCTATATCATAGAGCTCAGTATGAATAAAAATTTCCTTACTTTAAAAATTAATGTGCAACATTAACTGTGACTGTGTATAGCAACAAGATTTCCCCAGGACTGTTCAGCAGAACAACAATCCTCTCATCTCTGCTGAAAATTATTGCTTTATAATGTCACTGAGTACAGTTTTGTTCCCTGAACAGCCAAAAGGGGCTGGATCATGATTTTGATATTTTGTTGCTGTTCTCAGCTTTGTGACAATTGCAGGCATCTAAGAGAGGACTCTGAAAGCCTAAAGCTTTCTCTGTTATTGCTTTGTGACACTGCTGGAAGAGGGAGAATGAAAAGTCAAACAGGAGTGCAGATCTCCTCCCAGCTGGTGTTCCAGCCTCATTCCATGCAGCAGCATCACTCAGGTCTGCCCTGTCCTGAGCAGAAAGGTGTGAGCAAACTCTGCCCATGTTCTCAGTTACCCAAATGCTGTGTTAGCAGGGTTGTGCCCATGCCAATGTCTCCTGTCTCTCAGCAGCATGCAGAGCTCAGGCTTTGCCCTGTCAAAAGATTCATCATTTTTATACATCTCAGAGCAGCTCATGCCTGTCTGTGACATATCATGTAAACAATCCTTTAGCCTGATTAGCTGTAAGAAGGGTCAGGCAAAACTCAGTTTCCCAGGCAAAACTCTTGCCTAAATGCAATGGCAAGCTTGTTTCTGAAAAGCTGGAACCTCTTTTGTGGAGGCTGAAAACTGTCTCACTTCCTCAGAGGAAAATGTTATAAAATCCTTGCTTGAATATATTTCATATGAGCACACCTTTTGGTTTTTTAATTTGCCTTCTTTTTATAAGCTTCCTATATTCTCATACGTCCTTGCCCTAATTTATTTGAAAGGCCTTTTGGAGTCCAGAGTGGCAGAAGCTCCAGTCCAGCATTCCCAGAGGAGCCCTTCCCTGGGAAGCAGTGCTTTGGTTCCTGTCAGGCTCCAGAGCTTCTTTGCCCAAGTGAATCAATCACTGGAGAAAGACAGCCTGACCATCAGGTCAGCCCTTGGTGTGCAGAGACCACACAGCAGCACCAGCCATCTCCCAAACCTTCTGAAAGACAAAAGCATCACAGTGAGTATTTGGTCCAAGCCAGGTTTACTCCTTAGGATGAGGAGGTTTGTTTATGTCATGTGAGAATGTTCTGTCCTTTGATCTTTCACAAACGTTTTTGGTGCAACAAAAATGATGCCTGTGTAGAATAATGGTTATGCATAATTAGAAACTTAAGGACTCTACTGGGGAGCCCAGTGCAGGACAGGGCACTTGTGGTATTTTTGCTCAGCAGTTTTGACAGAATGATTTTGTATGTTAGATCTAATTGCTTCTAAATAAGCTCCTCAGCCAGCTCTACTAGATAGCAAAAAAAAAAAAAATTTCCTCTTTTACAGATACTGAAAGCAAAAAAGAGAAAGTGTAGGCAGTCATCTAAGGCCCACAGCAAAGAGTGCAGGTTAGGGCAGGGGTGGAACTAGAAGTCTCCTGATCCTTAGGCCAGTACTTTACCTGCTGGAAAACATTTGTTCACCTCCCACCTATAAAACACCTTTGATTCTTTCTTTGATCTCTCCTTGTGTGTGTCATTAAACACCAACACCCACAAGGTACATTTTTTTGCTAAGAATAGCAATACACTGGAGAACAAAGCTGTTTACAGCCCCTGGGAAGCCATACAGATCAATGTGTTAAGAGAAACCAGTCAAAATGCTATGTAAGACTGACAGGAACATTATTTGAAAGTCCTGTAGTGTTTTCCAGCTTGTGGTATTGGAGTTGTCCCCAGGCAAGCACTGGAAGGAAACATTCTGTTTGCAGAGGAGCAGCTGAGAGCAGAAGCATTCTAACTGCACCTGGGAATAGGAGTAAGGAGAATGCATTTGACAGTGGAAAATATTTTGGGGGAACTCTGTTCCAGCCCCAAACAGCTCTAGCAATGTAAACTGGAATAAATTTCTAAAGGTTTGGTGGTGTTTACTTGCACTTCCCTCATAAAGGGCACTGTAAGGAGTACAAAAACAAATAAATATTTTACTATGGCTGTGAAAAGAGGCCTTGTAGGTGCTCCTTCATCTCTATACATGGCATAGTGCATTTAAAAACACAAATCAGCAACACTACAGCATTGAAATGAAGCTGCTGCTGAAGAAAACACAAAGACTGCTTGAGCATGGTTAGAAATCTCAGACAATAAGAGGTGAAGAGTTGGAACACCTGCAGGAACTCCAGGAATGTTCTAGGTTTGGCCAGAGGGGGGCAGGTATTTCTTTTACTAATAAAATCTAGGAAGGAATATATAATATGTTTTGTAGTCAGAACCTGTATTTTCCATCCAATCCAGAAGTTCACCCAAAAACTGGGGAGTTTTAAGCGTTGGCTCAACACCAGAACAGCACAGCCTACTGACCTGTGGAGAACTCTTAAGACTGGATTTTCAAGCACCTCTTTGTTGGTTAAGCCTAATGTTTTCTACAGGTTTTAACATCATCCTCAGTGCTTTCATGGATGGGAATCAACACTACACTATTTGTGAGCCTTTGTAGCTTCTAGGCCTCAGGAGTAACATTAAAACTGGGCTGTTCTGGTTTTGTGTGTTTACAGTTTGCATTAGAAAAATATACTGTTGGGACTAAGGGTTCAGTTTGCTTTTTTTCTCTTAGAAATCAATCCTTAGTGGTGCATCTCAGGAGAGGTGGAAAGAGCTGGACTTCAACAGAGCCAAGATTGAGCACAAAAGGTGGCAAGAGGAGCAGAGGCAGCTGAGGAGGAGGCAGCAGCAAGAGGCAGATGGCACCCGACGCCTTCTGCACAGGGACAGCCAGAGGTGATGCTGGGAACTGACTCCTTTTTGTGCTAAATGTTGGAAGGTTGGTAACATCTGCTCCCTGCTGCTCTCCTTCAGTCCCTGCACATCCCACGTTGTGCTTTTTGCTGGACTCTGCAGAGGGGTCACAGTGGTTCCCTACTGGGAATAAAATTGGTGCTGGAGGTGTGAGGGAGTGGGTACACAGTGTTATCTCCAAGGACAAATTCCCTTCAATCCTGTTCTCAGACCAAAAGTGCTGACATCAGGCACCAGCCCATTTGGGGCTTTTGACACCCCTGTTCTGGACACAGGTTTAATCCTCATAACCTAACAAAGAGCCCTGGAATATTAACTGAACATGGACTGCCAAAATATCTGCTTTGTGTCTTATGCACTGTCTTTCTTTTTTATTGCTCTTTCTTTATGAGAAATTTGAAAAATTTTGTTTTGGAAACAGGCAGCAATTGCGTCAGAGAACATTGCAAGGGCTGGAGAAACAGCTGGAGCACAAAGAGAGAGCTTTGCAGCACATGGCACTGCTCCAGGCTGCTGGGGCTGAGAGGAGCAGGAAGGAATCCTTCTTTCGAGAAGAGGAGGAGAGGAAGGCAAGGCAGGGGCTTCAGTTCTTAAAGACACAGCGTTTGCAGAGAGAGGAGTTGCAGGCAAAAAGAAACAAAAGGAGCTCTGAACAAGAGAAAGAAAGGCTGGTAAGGGCAATTCCAGAAGTTATTTTCCTCTTCTGCCATGTTTCCAGCAGTGTCAGTACCTGGAGTATTTGTATATTTCACCTGTTTTACATCCAATGTAACTATATCATTTAGAGATAAAAAGGATATCATTTTTTTGGCACGTGTATAAAGGTGAAAGGTGGAAAGTAAAATTCCCTATCTCTGCCATGAAAGAAGTCTTTCTGCATGCAAGGAATGAATTTCCATAGATTATATCCATTTCTGACTTCTACTAGTGAGAATCATAGCACTGTAGGATGATTTGGATTGTATTCATCTAGTCCCAACCCTGCTGGTTGGGAAGGGCAAGGGACACCTTCCACTAGACCAGGCTGCTCAGAACCCCCTGTCCAACCTGCCAGGGATGAGGCAGCCACAGCTTCTCTGGGTAACCTGTGCCAGTGCCTCTCCACCCTCACAGCAAAGAATTTCTTCCTAATATCTAATCTAAACCTACTCTTTTTTAGTTTAAAGCCATTCCCCTTTGTCCTATCACTCCACACCCTTGTGAGAAGTCCCTCTCCAGCTCTTGCAGCACCTCCCTCTTCTTGGCACTGGAAGGTGCTCTAGATCTCCCCAGAGCCTTCTCTTCTCCAGGCTGAACAACTCCATATCCTCTGAGCATCTTCATGATCCTCCTCTGGACTCACTCCAGCAGGTCCATGTCCTTCTAATGCTGGGGGCCCCAGGGCTGAGATGAAAAGTGAGGATGAAATTTGGCATGAAGGCTGACTGTACAGTTTTGAATGTCTTTATGTAGGAGTTCCTGAGGAGCAGAATGCAGTCACGGCAGGAAGTGCTGGAACAAGAATCCCAGGAGCAGGACAAACAGCAAAACCAGCACCAGGCTGCCAAAGTGAGAGTGTTCCAGAGGAGAGAGAGTTCTCATCTGAAGATGGAAAAAGAAAGCCAAAAGCTCCGTGCCCTCCAGCAGTTCCTCAGGGAACAGAACCTGCTGCTGCTCCGGGCATCCCTGCTGGAGTAAGGAGGCTGCACAGTGGGTGAGCAGGGCCTGGAGCAGTTCACAGACCTGCTGTGTCCTGCCAGGTGTGAGTCTGTGTGCCAGAGCAGAGCTGTCACAGGTGGCTTTAGGATTCCTGGAGATGTTTTTAATCTCCCTTTCACTGTAGCCAGAGGGCACTTCCACTGCTCTGTCCTTTACCTGCCTTTCTTCCTGGGGTCACTGGCTTCCCCTGAGAGAGAGCAGCAGGGCACATCGAGAGACACTTTTCTGCATCAGAAAGGAGGGGTTTTCTAGTGCATTGCACTCTGATGACTGGAGCTGACAAAGGGGAGGAGGAGGAGGTTAAGCTCATCACATCGTGAAGTACTCCCTCTTCACATCATCTGAGGTACAAAATTCCCTGTGGCTGTGCCAAAGGAAATGGCTGATCAGCTCTGGGTAAGAAATTTCAGATGGGTATTTAGGAGAGGAGATGGCACGATTTATTTGCTGAAACAGTCAGAGCTATCTGGAAATATCTTTATTTTACACAGAATTATGCTAAAATCAATACAATGTATGTGATACTTTGTTTCAAGTAATGCCTAGAACCAAACTAGATACAAAATTAAAATTCAGTCTGACATTCTGTGTACACTTAGAAACATGATACACAATTTCTGGCACCTTATAAAAATTTATGCCTCTTACTAGAACACAGCACAAGTGATAATGGCAGTTTCTTTAAAAAAAAAGAAAAATAAAAGGTAAATTAAGAAAACTTGTAAACTTGAAATCCTGCCAAACCTTCTGGATGGCCAGCAGTTTCCTAGCAGTAAGTGTCAGACTGCATTCCTCCAGGGATAATGGAGAGGCTATGCCTTCAGCCTTTCCCTAAAAAGACAAAGTTAAGTCTCTCATCCAGATGTTTACAAACTACTCTGAGACTTTAATAGCTAAAATGGGTATTTTTAAACTTTAGGGACCACAATGTGCATGAGCCATCCTCAGATTTTTGGTTAAAGAAAAACAAAAAGAGGGAAAAGGAAAGATGAACTTAAATAGGTGGTGAGGGCTTTACCAACCAAAATGTCAAAGTTAAGGTCTGAAAAAAAATATAACTTGCTTCAGATTATGGAAACTACGTGTGAGGCACAGTTTTGCATTTTAGACATGAAATCCCATCATTTGGAACAGTTTCCACTCTGCTGAGTGTCTGGAAAAGTTGGCTGGAATTTGCTCAGCAAGAACATGGATGGTTGTGCCCCAGACCTGGCACACCCTACTGAGGGAACGTGGGTGCTGGTGGCACATGGAGATTTTCCTTGGGGTAATATTTGGGGGTTGCTTGCTTCTCTTCTTGTTTGAGTTCTTTTACATAAAATCATGTGCTAGTTAGGACAATGCTCTGCCCGCTTATTACTTTAATTAGACTTAAAGAAATAAGCCTAAAACTTTCAAGGTGTTAAACTCTACTCCTGCTTTTATCCTAATGCACTTGGAAATGGAATATGCAGTGATTAAAGGAAAGTACATGAAATATACTGAGCTGAATCTAAACTTATTTTTCAGACTTCATTTATATGCTATTAATCATTACTTTATAATCACCATAAAGCAGCAGATTGTCTGCTTATGCACTCTCTCTTCATTGCTTAACCACCTGAGAACAGACCACTGCAGAGACCCTGCTCTACTGCTATTTCACACAGGGTATGTCTGGGAATATATTCAGTACCACACTATTTCAAATCATTCATGGGCTGTATTTTTCACTATTAAAATGCAGCCATAAAATCATTTTAATACTGCTGTTAAAATAACTGACTGTAAATGCCACGTGTAATCCAGCTCTTCTGCTGGCTTTATTTGATTTTAAACATTAGCAGTGTGTTTTGATCCATCAGGAAAATGCTTGGATGCTGGTTTGAAACCTGCTGGAAAAAAAAAACCCTAAGTATCTGCATGTCAGTTAAGGTTTTGAGTAGAGTGAAACCAGGGGAGCACCAGGGAGAGTAGTAGAGAAAATCACACAGAGCGGAAGAAAAAACCTCTTAAGTTTCAGAAACAGAAAAATTAAGACCAGGACAAATATTCCCATAAGTTGTTTTTTATTATGGAATTAGGTTTTTCTGCCTAGGTAAATATTACATTATGCTATTTATAATCCAAACAGGAGTTTGAAAAAAATTGAAATAGTCTGTTTTTGTCATTCAAAATGACTAAGAATAGATTGCTACATGCAGGATGTTAGGACACTTCTACAATAAAAGTAGAAGTTAAAAGTACAAAAGACAAACAGTTTAACTGGCTTTTTTCAGCCTGAATGTCTTGCTTAGGTGATGCTAGAACATCATTTCTCATACCACAGTGACAGGTAAGCCAGTAAATTAAATATTTAACCTGATATATTTTAAAACAGACTTGATCGATGAACATCTTTTTGAAGATGTTTTTAAAAACTACCAGAGCACATTAGCTCTTAGAACTGTGCAATGAGTGGGAAATGTCCAGCTGTGCAAATTCTTCCTGCCTTTTGGAATAGACCTTCTGATCATCCCATGCCTGGTGCTTGGCTGAGATGACTGAAGGCAGCATTAGTGGAGAGCAGCAACAACACACCACATCCCGGGGTACACGTGACTCCCCACCCTCAGCTTCACTCTGTGGCAGCTCACAGCCAGCACAGGTAACCCCCACAGGGAGGGAGCAGCAGCCACAGGAGTCTATTTGAGGGCAGAAGCTGCAGTTTTGATGAGCAGTGGCTTAGCTGCCTCCAGGATGTCCAGTTCAGGATCCAGTGAACGTCCCAGTCCTTCCAGAACCATGATGGCAAAGATGATGGAAGCAAAATTGCTCTCGAGCTTCACCTAAAACCAAACAGACTGAATGGAGTCAGTGGACATTATTTCCTTCTGTACCCCTTCAACCAGAGTACCAGCTCTGCCTAAGCTGAGAGGGAATGGAAGAGGCTGGAGAGACCAATTGCAGACCTGAAACTATAATTCAACTCCACCAGCTGGACTGTGCAACCCTGTGGCTGACAGCCCTAGTTCAAGCCACCATAGGACTTTTGATTTCCACAGTTGTTTGCAACTGTGGAAACTCGTCCCCCAAATAATCAGTTATAAGGAGGTATCTCTAGTCTAAAGGACTAAAAAAAAGGTAGTAAAAACTGTGTTACAAAAATACTTCTTTTAGTAAACAATATCAAGTATGAAATGAAGTACTGAGACAAAAAAAAAAAATTGAGCTTGGCAGAGTGTATGTAAAACCTGCAACACTTGCATGCATTCCTGCAGTTCCTCTCCTAGCAGTTTGTTTCAGAATTCAGTCCCCTGCTTGTTAGCCCCTCATGTTGCCAGTAGTTTTCCCTCCCCACATGAATTTCCAGCTATTGAAGGCAGACAGGGACAGGACCTCACCTTATGGGTCATCAATAGTTTGAAGACACTTGAGAGGAGATTTCCCACCTGAAGCTGGAATACACAAGGAGAATTTAACAGCTGATCAAAAACCCTTTATGTTTCAGTTTTCAGTGCCAAGTTGCACCGAATTTCATGTAAGTGAGACTGTGACATTGTGCACTTGCCTTTCCCAAGGCAATGGTGTTCCCCCGGACCTTGGTGACAAGCGCTGCCATCTCAGCCTTGAAGAGCTCAATGTCCTGGCACTGGTTGGCACGGGCGTGGTGCAGGATCAGCTCTGCCACCCTCTCCCCCTGAGAAACAGGTTGAACAGCACAATCAGAACCTGATCACCTGATCAGATGCTTGCAGTTCCTGCTTTTAGTAGCTGAGAAGTGCCCCTGGCAGCACAGGATGGGCCTGGACACAGGGTTTAGCATGGATTCTTTGGCGTGCTTCAGCAGACCAAGATCAAATGTGTCCCTCTTGAGGTGTGTATGTGAGCCCTTCATCCTGCAGCTGAGAGACAGCAACAGGCCAGTAGGAGCACAATGCCTGTTCTCAGAATGAACAGGAAAACACCAACACTGGGTTCTCTAGTCCATCTAACAGTGAGTTTCAAGGGGGGAGGAGGATAATGTAATTCCCCTCACATGGAGAAGCCTGGCAGAGGTCAAACCCCTCCATACACACACACCTGTTTTCCTTCCTCTCCTCTAGAGATGCTGACACAACAGCAAAACGGAGGAAGGCATATGGGCCTTCCAGCAGCAAGGCTGCAGAGGGGAACATGTGTGGCAGATCAAGATGTTAACCCATTCCCTCTTCTTCTCTAGCAAAACTGACAGATTCTGCAGGTGTGGTAGAACAGTCCCAGGCAGTCCTAACTTGCAGCAGAAGCTCTCCTAACCAGGAAGGGGCAGAGAATACTTTCCTGGGGCCTTGAAATTGCTCCACTCTGGCAGCCTCCTTGCTGCAGCCGAACAACTTATCCCTGTGTTTGGGGATACGATGCCAGCAAGGCTCCTTGCCCCACTTAGCATTTAAAGGCGAAATAGAAAACTCTCACTTTGGCCATCAGACTCCACAGCCGTGTCCCTTCCCCGGGCTCAGCTTGCCAGCCCCACCCCTGCGAGAGGCCTCACCTGTCCCTGCACCACGGCCGTGAACACGGCACGGAAGTTGTGCATGTCGGCGCTCCCCAGCTCGGCCACGATGCCGGCGTCCAGCAGCACCAGGCGGAGCTCCCGCAGCGCCGGCCGCACCTCCAGCACCAGCGTGTCGCACACGTCCACCACGGCCGCCCGCGCCGGCAGCGCCCTGCCCTGCACCAGGATGTTCCCGGGGTGCAGGTCGGCGTGCACAAAGTTATCCACGAAGATCTGGAGGGCAGGTGAGTGTCAGAGAGGCTCGTTTCAAGCTCGTGCCAAAGCCCCCCGGGCAAACGGCAGAGGGTTGTTTGTGCTCTGTTCTCTGTCATTGCCGATTCACATCCCCACAGCAGGGGGCTTCTGCTGGAGACCAATTCTGGTACTCAGCAGAGCTGTGTGAAGCAACCCAATGTTTGCTAGAGGCCAGGTAGGACAGCCAGGAGTCCCAGCACGGAATGGCAGTGCCCTTTGGCAATTTGCTCTAAATTGGGGCACACTGGTGGGCCTTAGCAAAGAGTAATGCAGTAAGAGTAGGTCGTTTGCCATTCAGTGGCAAAGGTTAGGGTGAATGGTTAAGTCGGTCTAGTGCAGGACACCAGTCCACATTGCAAGTGTATTGAAAAGGAAGGAAAACAAGAGAAGAGGAAATAAATCTGTGTAGCTCTTCCCTGACTCTGCTAGCAGTTAGCACCAGAAAGGAAAGAACAAAAAGAGGAAACAAAGCATTACTTCCCCCCTTAACCCTCCTGGCCACTTGGGACTGCAGGACTTCCTGCCCCAAGGAGATTATCTTTGTATTTCATGGATTCCTCCTATGAATTTGTTCAACTGCCATGTAAATAATTAGAGCTGTGTGAAAAAACATGGTTTTGGTGTTGCCTAAAAAAATGACTTCTGCTAATTTTATGTCCTCATTATTGAGAAAGCCTACACAATAAATCCATATTCATTCTCATGCACTCATGACTGCATAATCTCTGTCATAAGCTACTCATCTTCCTGCTTTCCAGAGTTAAGAGTTGAAATTATTTCACCATTCTGGTATGGAAGCCATTCCACAAGAGTAATCATCCTATCTGCCTTCCTCTGCACCTCTTCTAGTTGTACTACAGCCCTTGAAATGGAGGCTCCTGGACAGCAAGGGACTAGAACTGCAGAACTGCAGTCCTCAAGAAAGAGGTATTAGTTTTACTTACAGACATAATGTTGTTTCTTCACTCTTTAATTTTTTTCTGCTCCTAAAATTTGAAACCAATCTTAGCATAAAACTATTCTGGTTCCATCACTGCTTTTCTGAGTGGTAAAAGCTATTTTGGTGCCTGTCATACTACCTGGAGCCAGAGCTGGAGGTTCACTATTGCCCTAGCACAATGCTGCAGTCAGCAGCAGCATTTCATCTGACACACTGCCCACACGCTCAGCACTGTCAGGAGCTTCTGCAACTCTTCCCTGCTGGTTCTCATGGCTCCTCACAAGACACTTGTACCACCCTCTCAACACTCCTTTCCAGATTATTTGGGATTATTTCAGCTACAAAAGAACTAGATAGGCAGGTTTGTTGTCTTTACTCCAGATTTAGTTCTCCCTAACAAAAAGGCAGTTTTAGAGGAGTTGATAAATGAAGAAACCAGCTCATTGTTTTCCCTCTGAGTCACATCCACAATCTCTGCAGAGCACATGACATTTGCTAAAAACGGTGCACTTTAAGGTACTTGGGCAATATGTGAATATTCATTGGATGGATCAGTGGGTGTCCTAAGCAAAGGCTGACTGAGGTGCACAGGCCAGTCCTACTGTGTGCAGGCAGATGACCCCTCTGCAGTGACAGAGCCCTGTGGCAGAGCCCAGGCAGGAGTGTCCTGTCCAAGTTTTACCCAGACCAGGTACAGGTAGGAAGCAAATGGGTTCTCTCTTTAGCCACACTGTCTTATTATCCAAACTGAATAGCTTCTGCAGGAAAACAACCTTCACTTGCAGCCCCAGCCAGGTGCCTACCATCTTTAGCAGCATGTCCATGCCCATCTTGGCCAGCCTCTGCCGCAGCTCCGTGCCAACCTCCATGTGCAGGTAGCGGGAAATGGGCTCACTCTCCTGAAACACAGAAAGGGCTGGAGCCAAACACCCCCTGCATCCCACCTTCAAACACACCTCTACCTGGGTGCCACCAGTGGGGGGAAGGTGATAATACCCTAGAAAGGGCTTGGCAGAAAGAGCCTGTACCTACTGTGATGGAGAAAGTGAGAGAACCAAGGGTTTGTTCCTTGGAAAGACAGATGGTATTCCAGGGACAGAAACACCCTTGCCAGGGTCACATGCAGGAAAACTAAGCCTGAGAGTAGCTTTGGTCTGTGACTCAAACATCTATAAGGTAAGTGAGGAAAGGATCAGAAGGTGTTAGATTGCTGAGCTCCTTGTTTGACCCACCACAGAGGAGAGGTGAAGCGTGGCGTTGGTTTGCAAAGCACAGGCAAGCACAGGGTGGCTGGACACGCTGCTGGTCTGTTTGGTTTCAGGCCAAGTGTTCACTTCTGTAGGAGTTGTCTGCTACCTGTCTCTAGGGATACACTGCTTGCAAACCAAAACAGTGGAAGAGACCCTAAGGAAGGACATCAATCTCCTTAAGCAAACAAGAAAAAAGCATCCTTCTGCCTCTGATCCCTCCTTCTCAAAAAGAAACACCTCCTTGTCATGTCCTCCTTGGGCCTTCTCACTGCTACCATCACACCCAGACCCTGCAGTTCTTACCTCAAATGTTTCCACTAGAACATCTGCTGTTACCAAGGGCCAAAGGGGAGTTGGAAACTTCACAAAATCGACATCTAGGAAATTCTGTCGGAAGCGCTCCAGATTTCTGGCTTCGTAGCGTAGGTCAATCTCAAGGGAGAAATAGAGAAGCAGGTTGGAAATTAGATTCAACTAGGATTAGATCTTCAGGATCCTGTGTGAGTTGCAATACTCAGTACCAACAAAACTAGTCAGAAAGCTAGAATGGAAACAGAGTAAGGGTGGTGCTTCTTACACGCTCATAGCCTCCCTGATGGAAAAGGAGCAGACTGGGTAATGGATGGTGCACAGCCCAACACCTTTGAAATATGGGTGCCTTACTAGAGGCATGGTGTTGTCTCAAAATAGGCCAAGACCATGTTAGATTCAAAGATACTACACTAAACTGAATCCTATCCTCAACTGAAGCTTGCTGTCCAAATAGCAAGGCAGGCAGACAGAACAGAACTGCAGCCTAGCCTCACCTGAGAGAGATGCAGCCATAGCAGGAAGAAATTAATTGTAATCCATCCAAAATAATCCACTGTGCCAAGTCCAGATCCTGGTTCTTCAGTGATCCAGTGTCTTGACACAAGGGCCTCTCTCTTACTGTCTGCTACTGCTCGAGGAGGCAGGATAACCTTGCCTCACCTTCTTGTCTGGCAATGGGGAATATCCCAGGAATACTTCCCCTTCATTCAAAGGGAAAAAGCTACAATGAGCCTATCAGATGTTCTCCTAACCCTCAGTCTTCTGCACATGCACCCAAGCTCTGCTGAACTGGTACAAATGACCTCAAGTCACATCTGACAACAGTCAACAGTTCCCAGCATGGATTTACTGTGTAGAGGTTTTGCAATTGTAGAAAATAATTAAGGTTTTCAAAAGCTTGTTACAGACTTCAGACTCTGCAATCTAGACACAAAAATGAAATTAGCAGATAATGGCTCATTTTATAGAAACATAAGCCTAATTAAGCCTGCAGCGAGATCTCTGTAAATTTGATAGTAGCAATGCTTAGGATTGTATCTTTAGAAGACATTAGTAAATCAGGATGTTTTCAGATCCGTTTGCAAAATTTTACTGACACTGTGAGTCTGATAATACACAGTAGAATGGGTTATTAACTTCTGTGAAAACATTATTTATACCTATCTACCTCAGTGCTAACAAATATGACTAGCGAGTACAGACTGAAAACATGTATGTAGAATTATAGAAAAAATCCACATGCCTGAGTACTTGCTTGGAGAGATTCTTTCCTAAGGAGAGGTGTCTCACCAGTGTTCACTTTTCACAATGCTGCAAAAAGGACTGTGACTATGGCTAGCTAGTTGTTCAGGCTGTCCACTAGAAAACACATTCAAAGTCTAAACATTATTTTCAAAGTCTAAAAAATAATTTTAGATCCAATAAAAACTGTTTTTTCATTGCTTTGCTACTTTGTGAGCATATAAGCTTTCCTACAGTAATGTTACATGATTTCATTAAAGAACAGAAGTAAAGAACAAGCCAGCCTTCATCTAACCATTTAAAATGTAGTGGTGTGAACAGAGAGCCAGCCTGTAGCAAGACAAAGGGCAGTTTTGATTCAGTAGCTGGGGACCATGGCCTGGCACATACCTGCTGCATCATAAGCTTCTCAAACTCCTCCACAATCTCTGTCAAACTGAGCCACTTGAACCCAGGGAGAAGTCCAATGATGCGGCTGCCCATCTTCATGAGAAACAGATCCATCTGGACTTGGTGGACCAGCCCAGGGTGCAGTACCTGCACACCAATGAGCAGTGGCAACATCAACCCCCCAGACACTCAACCTCCATGAACTCAAGTGATACATTTCAAATATACAGAACTCAGCTTATTAGAATGGGAGGCAACCAGCTTCCTTGGCTAGTCCTCACAAGAATTCACATTTTGCCATAGAGAAACATTGTATCATTTGTCAAATTCAGCGTATCTGCCCCGGAGACTACAGTGTCACGCAAAGACATTTTCCACCACTTTCAGTCTCGCCCTGTCCCTGATTAGTATTTGAAGCTGCTCAAATAATAAGGTTTCTTTAAATAAACTGCTGGAACGCACTTTTATATGTTCCAGATTTCTTGATATGAGCAGAGAAGAAGGTTTGCTGTCTGGAAGGTGCAACCAACCTTCATATTAATTATTTTAATGTAAATTTGGCCCTCGGAGCCATTCCTAGTACCCACATGCCACATCAAATCTTGAGCTCTTCATTTGGGAAGAGCTGGGGCCACTGTAGGTGTGGATTGTGGCCAGCTGGAACAAAAGCACTGAAAACGGACACCAAGAGACTGTATCCCTTCTTGTTCTACCTGGCCCGAGCCAGCTACTCCTCTCCATGGGAGGTAACATCTGACAGACCTCATCCAGCACGCTCCATTTTCATACATCTACCATTCAGGCACATGACTTACTTTAATGGCTACAGGCATGAGATGTCTGGTTGGTGACAGATTTGCGTTCAGGAGTGGCTTGGCCCTCTGCTCCATCAGGGACATCCTACTGACGGGACTTCCCTGGGAGCAGTCTGCAGAGCTCAGTTCCTCCCTGCTCCTCTCCTCCCGTGTCTCCTTGCTCTTCCTCCTTCTCAGCCACCCGAGGAGGCCTCTAAAGCCTGACACTTCCCACGCTTCAAAGGCGGACCTGAACTCCGAGTGTCGCTCCAGCTCCTTGGCGCGGGAGCCAGCAATAGCAGCCAGGTCAGCATAGGCTTTATACACCTGGGCAACGCAGCCCGAGCCGACCGGCTCCCGGCTCGGGAACTTGAGGATGCCCGTCCAGTCCTCACCGAAGGCCTTCCTCAAGAGCTCGTCGGTGTGGCCCCACGGGTGCGGGCTCACCTCGACGTGCAGCTTGGAAAACTCATCACAGAAGGCCTCCGAGAAGAGGTCCCTGCGGGTGCTGGCCCACTGGCCCAGCTTGACACACGTGGGGCCGGCGGCCTCGGCCGCCCTGCGCAGCAGCCGCAGCCACCGGGCGCCCATGCCGGGCCACAGGCGGCTCAGCGGGTAGAGCAGCAGCAGCGGCCCGAAGCGCAGCAGGAGCCCGCAGG
>JBBMKD010000053.1:58869802-58952095 GCA_037834095.1 Argya squamiceps | reverse complement strand
CTCTCTCCCTCTCTCCCTCTCTCCCTCTCTCCCTCTCTCCCTCTCTCCCTCTCTCCCTCTCTCCCTCTCTCCCTCTCCTCTCCCTCTCTCCCTCTCTCCCTGGAAACAGGTAATCACCAACCCATTCTTTTTTCCTGACAGACTTCAGCAGATCAGCTGTTTCACTGTTGCACATGCGTCTTTTTTCTTTTTCAACATGTAAACAATGGGGTATTTTTAATGTAGGACATTTTGGTACGATTTGCTGTGAGATCCTTGAATGTAGAATCAAGCAGAAGAATATACAATGCACCTTTTCTTAAGCAGTAGTCTCACAGAGCCAGCATGACTTGGTGGTGCAGTGGTGAAGCACAGTGTGTGGATGAGGTTACCCCAAAGGACAAGGTGATGTCACTGGCATTGCTCCGTTAACTTAAGCTGAGCAATGACCTCAAAGTGAGGTTAGGAGGTTTTTGGTCATTTGGAAGTAATTTTGTGGTATTGGTTTTTCAGTTCCATGATTGAATAAAAAATTATAACGAACTACTTGGAGAAAGGTGGCAGGGTAGCCCCATCTATTTTCTTCCCTCCCATTTTTCCCTTCTGTAAAATAAATAGGAAGGAGAGAAAGCCTAAATAGTGTTTCAGCTCCTTGTAAAGGGAGGGTTTAACACACACCCCCTCAATTTAGCTAAATTTTGGTAAGAAATGTCATTTCACGGTAAAGAGCCTCAGTCTTGTAAGCTTCCTTCAGAGTACCTCGAATGTTTTCTTGAAAACTTCTCCCTGTTGGGTTTGGGGTTTTTTGGGGGCATACTGAATTTAGATCAAACTTGGCAAAAAATACTTAAATTATTCAGAAACCGTAAGTGATTTACTCATCCAGCAACACTCAAACCTGTTTGTGATTCATGCAAATTGAATTGCTGAGACCATGCAGCTGCATTTCAGGTATGTGAGTGTATTTTGACCAGATAAGTTATTTTCTGGAGCATTTCTGATCAAGTGAAAGAAACAGGCACTTTTACACTGTGGTTCAGAATTTGTGAGGTGCTACTTCAGGAGGGCAGAGCACTTTTAGAGCACAAATCACCTCTTGGGAGTATTCTTAGTTTTATATGATAACTGTATTTGCAAACACTGTGCATCTCTAATATTGTTTTTGCTTGGGAAGGTGTATAAGCAAAGATAACTTCTTGCTAACCTATTTTCAGGGCTGAAATTTCTCCTGTATCTTACTTATCGTTTTAATATGAATGCAGTGAACCCACTTAGGGAAGATTTTTATTAAGTTGATGCTCCGCAGTCTGAACGTTTGAGTTATTACATGCAGAAGAGATGGGAAGAAGAATGCCTATTTGAATGCCAAACATATTTCTTACCAACCAAGAAGTAAATCAAGTGTAGCATTACTTAAGCTCTTCTTCTTCCTCTTCTAAGAGAAGAAAATGTTTGGGGAATTTCCCCTAAAAGGCCAAGTTTAGGTTTAGTTTTCCAGTTGTGTTTGTAGACATTGTGTTTGCAGTAAAGGAAGTAGAGTTGTTATCAAATATCCATTGCATTCAACTGCACATAACTGAGGCAGCATTGGCAGCTTCTACCTTTGTATAAAGAATGTGGGTCTGGTGAGGAATATCTAAAAAAATATAATCTAAAAGATGTGAGATTTAGATTAAATGTTAGGAGGAAATTCCTTATTGTGAGGCTGGTGAGCCACTGCAGCAGGATTCCCTGTCCCTGGATGTTGTGGATGCCCCATGCCTGGAAGTGTTCAAGGCCAGGCTGGATGGGGCTTTAAACAGCCTGATCTAGAGAAAGTTGTCCCTGTCCATGGCTGAGGGGTTGGCACCAGATGGTCCTTAAGGTTCCTTCCAACCTAAAGCATTCTGTGATCTACCTGGCCTGCTGATAGAGTATTTAATCTATGGAAAATGTGCTGCAATTGCCATCTTCTGCAGAGGGAAAACAAAAACCAAACCAAGACAGCATCTTTCCTGAGCCAGATCTTCACAGCTGAGTGTGTAATGCCAATGCTTTTGGGACAGTGGGGATGGGAATTCCACAGAGGAACTTGCAAATCATCAGGGTGTTATACCAGGTAGGTCACTCTAGTGCTGGCCCTCTGCTGTGGGAGACCTCTTGCCCTGCAGGAAACCCTTCTATTCTTTTAATATCACATGAGAACCTGTAAGAGTGGTCCCATCCCATCCAAAGAGGTTTTATGGACTTCAGCAGAGGGGGCTGTGCTTGTGTTTCTGTAGGTAACAGAAACATCTGTGTAGGGGCTGAGCAGAAATGAGGTGAACGTGGAGGGTGAAATGGAAGCCCCACCATAATCACTGCAGTCACCTTGAGTGCAGCTGGGATTTCCCCTTGCATTGGACTGGAAATGGCATCTTTATGAGCATTTAAGATGAAAGGGGATGATGTTTATTGAATAGTTCAGGGGACAGAGCTTCTGCAAAGGGTTTAACTCCAGAAGATTCCTACTTTGATTTTTTTTTCTGGGTCCTGTAAAATGTGCCCTTGTCTAATGCAGTCAGTGCTGGCTGCTTTGTAGTAATGAGTTTTTCCTGTGCACAATAAACAGTATCAGGGCCCAGTCCAGCACAGCATCAAAACATCTTGGGTGGAGTATGCCCTAGTGGTTACCCTGGAATACAAAACTTGGATGCACATTCTCTGGGTTGGAAGCTAATGTACAAATAGCTCTGCTTCAGTTGTGAGATAAGGGCTGATGGAGGCAATTGTACATGGGTGCTCTGCTTTTGCTCCAGCAGTGTGATGTATGTGAAAGAAAGTAAACAATGGAAACTGAAGTCCTTTATGTATGTATTGGCTTTACCACATCCCTTGGAAGAGAGCAGTGAACAATATGTGCTTGTTTGATAACTCTCCACTTTCTAGGTTTTTTTGCTTCAGGAAGCCCAAAGGAACACTTCACCAAAGGAGAAAAACAAATCTCCCAAATAAATGCTTTCAGTATTCCTCACTTTTGTTTAGTAGTTGGTTGGTCAGTTAGTTTTTAATTTAGTTATGAAATAACTTAAAGCATCTCAAAAAATTTTACCCTGATCTCTCTGAAAGTGCAGTGAACTTGGAAAGAAAATATTTTCCTTTTCTAATGGTGAAAATTTGCAGTACTCATCACTATGTGCCAAGGCAGCATTATTGGTGGATTCATGGCCTCCCTATAGCTTCCATGGAGCTGGTGAAGTTTGTTAGGCACTGCAGAATGACTGGGGACAAAAGACAGTGGAAATGTGTTAGGGATAGCATAATTATATATCTTGTTTTGGCAGCTTGATTATATCAAGCTTGCTTGATTATATCAAGCAAGATTATATATCTTGCTTCCTTGCTGATCAGTTGGAGGAAAGCAAAAAAATATCACTTGGGGAGGAAAATGTCTAGTAATAATGTTTCAAAAGGGATTTTTTGTTGTTATTTTCCAGAGAAAATGAGAGTGATTACTCACTTTTACAGTAATTCATGATCTGTTATCATAGGATAATCCAGGTTTGGAGGGATTACAGGAGGCCTTTACTCCAGCCTCCTTCTCAAATAGGTTCAGGTCTGAGCTCAGACCAGATTTGGCCCAGGGCTTTGGTTGGGTCTTGAAAACCTCCAGTAATGGAGGCAGCAGAGCTGTTCCAGAGCTCTAATTCCCTCGTGGTGAAAAGAACTCTTTTATCCTCATAGAGAAAAAAAAGACTTTTCCTTACATCAAGTCTCTATGTTCCCTCTCATCTTGTCTCTCATCCCACCAAGAGAGAAACAGCCAAGGAATTTGCTTCAGGTCACATGCTGTGCTACACCAATGGTTTTGTTTTTACGAGAAAAAAAAATTATTAAAAAGTCACAACAGAATGTCATGTCTCTGAAAGAGACTGGGCACACAGGTGTCAGTTCAGGTCTGACCTGGGCATGCGTAGGTTTACAGCATCACTGTGTCTGTGTGTCCTCCAAGCTGCCAGATGTGAGGAAGCTCTCTAGACATATGTAGATTAATCATTTCTTCTGGAAGTTCCCTTTTCAGGACTGTGATCTGTTATCTGAGACATCCCCCACATTAGCAAGCTCTGCCAGCTCTGTGGAGCTGGATCTGGCACCTGGTGAGCAGCAGAGTTTGCGTAGGTGCACGAAGGTGCAGAGAAATGTGCTCCTGATTTTCCCACCATTCCTAGACCTGTCTCCTGCTGCAGTCAGTGAAAAAGGAATGTGTGCCTACAATTCTTTGAAGATGTTAGCTGCTCCTACAGCCACGGAATCATTTAGTTTGGCAGAGACCTCCAAGATCATGGAGTCCAACCATTAGCCTAAAGCTGCCAAATCCACCACCACACCATGTCCCCAAGTGCCACATGAATACAATGTGGAGCTAATTCAGTCAAAGCTGGGACTTATTTGGGAGTTAAAATAAGGAGATGGAATTGCAAGTGTAAGTGCAAGCCTCGAAGGAACGTTTGTTTTTTTAAAAAATCTGATCCTCGGTTGTGAAAATGGGTCTTAAACTTCAAAGTCATGTAGTCACTTTTGAAAATTTTGCCCTTCTCTGTTTTATTGATTTCGTTCCCTGGGGCTTTTCTATCACAGAAAGTGGCAGAAGAATGTGCCACTGAGCCATCATGTTTTGCCAGCATTTTTGCCTTGACAGTAGTAGGAGATCAGATCTTTTCTCCCCTCTCTTACAAAGTTTTATGGTCAGAAGCTGTACTGAGCCCCTGGGGCAGAATGTGTGGATGGTTACCTCCAACAGACCCGCTCCTTGTGCTCTGCCCTTTGCTGGAGTTCTGCTGGGGCTGGGGAGCCTTGTACGAGCAAAGGGGTCGTTCCTCGCCTTGTTTTGTGCTCAGAGTGCCAAATTCCTGCTTATGGAGAGGGTGTGGGCGGACAAGCAACACAGTGATGTGGGTTGATTTTCTCTGTGTGTCGCTTTCTTGCCAGTGCTGGGGAACCCTTGTGCTGGTTTCCCCGGGCCATTGCCCTGCAAAGCCCTCCTCTGCCGAGCCGCCTGTGCTCGGGATCGCCCTGCGAGGGTGAAAGTATCAAACCGCATGTGAAAGGGTGGAGGAGGAAGAGCAATTTTTCCCTAGGATTTGGGGCTTTTGGTAGGGCTTTTTTTCCCCGCTTTTATTGGCCGCGAGTGCAATGACCGCTGAACCACAGGGACCGGGCTGGCTCCCTCCCCCACGCTTCCTCTCCCTGGCAAAGCGAAGTCGCTCAGATTTCCTCCCAGCACGGGCGGATGGCGGCTCTCAGCTACATTCCTCTCAATACAAAAGGAAAGGAAAAACTGCTTTCTGCACGGGCAGATGGCCGAGTGTTTCCTGGCAGCTCCGCTCCACTGTCCTTTTTCCCATTGTCCTGACACAAACACACGCACACATGCACGCACACACCTACCGAGAGCAGCTTTCCTCCTGGAAAAATAAATAAATGCAAGCCCTCTTTGCAGAGGTTTATTCCTCCTTGGGGCTGTGTGAGCTTCCTCCTCGTGATGGCTAAATCTTGGGCAGCTCACGTGCTGCCCGGCCCTGCTCTCTGCTCAGGAAGGCTGAGCGAGGGGATGATGTGCTGTGGTTGGAAAATTTCCATAAAGAATAAGGTCTGCAATAAACAGATTCTGCCTTTGTGATGGCCAAGATATGTGGGAGAGGGAGGGTAGGAGCAAAGAGGAGGTTGAAGGAGACAGAGGGAAGCGGGGTCTCCTGAACAGAAAAACAATCTGTGGGTGACTTTTTGCTTGAGCTCAGAAGGTGATGCTTGATAGAGACAGACTGTAGTGGAAGGTCATGGACTTGGAGTGGGGACAGGAAGGTCTCATGGAGCATGCAGATGGTACCCCAAGGTTGTGGTGATGGACACTTCAGGAAGCTGTGTGCTAAATCCTCATCACGAGGGACAAGAGTCAGCATCCTGCAGGGTGAAGGCCACCGAAGGAGAGATTTGCTGAGGCTCCATTTGTCTCCCTGATGATAACTTATTTTGGAAGAAGTTGAGGTTCTTCATTTTAATGCTCTCATTTCCTTTCTGAATGTGAGACCATTTGTCTTCCTGCCAGGAAACTCTTTGCAGAGTTGCTCCTTGAAGGGACCTCTTCGGGTCCCATTTATGTTAGAATAGCAGAGATTATCTCACCACATCAAAAATGAATTCCAGTGTGGTTCATGAGCTGAACACTATTTTTTAGTGACAGGTTGTTTCCTATGCTGTCAAATGTTTGGGTTTCTTGTAAGCATAATAACCCTGAATTCCTTCCAATTCTTTTACACTAGAAGTGATTTACTGGTGTAGTAGGATTGGTATGTTTGTAACTCAGCACTCATATTAGAGGGGAGGAAAGCACCTATGTCAGCTAGCTGCACTGGTAGAAATGAGTATTTGCCTATTTATTTTTGACTTTGCTGGCAGCTGAAGCCAGTTCCACTGCATCTGCTGGAATCCTGTCTCTCCGTGTGGCTGATAGACGATTCTGCTGGCAGAAGTGTCCTTGTGTGAATCTGGTCCATGTTTCCTTTGTTTTGTTCTGTATTCACCACAGTCGTCTGCTCTGTGGGTAGTTTCAAAGCCAAACAAACCAGGTATGGGTCATCATCTCCACTGATGTAATCTGCAGGCAAGGATACACCACCAGTGTCTTCTTTAGCCTTGACTTCAAGTAACTGAATTTTCATTTATTAGGCTGCAAAGCAAAAGCAAATATTATCACCCCTTCAAAGGGGATGAGCAACCCCACTGTGTGCACACATATGCTCACACAAGACCTTAAACACAGGGAGATGATCTGGTAATGCCAGGATGTGTCCCAGAAGAGTTGTCCTCTACTCCTGCCCTCACTTCCCAGGGTCTTGGTTTCCTCATCTGGAATTGCAGGTTTTTTCCAATTGTTTTTTCATTACTTCCTTGTAGAAAGCATAGCCTGAAACACATAATTCCATTTAGCATTGCAATCATTTTAGCAGCCAGATTGGAAAATAGTGAATCATTCTCTTGCTTTCCATGTGAATTTTTTCTTACTCTTTGTTATCCTACCTGCAGGAGTTAAGACTCATTATGTCTCTAAGCAGTCATACAAGCCATACTTGCCACCAGGATGAAAAGCAGTATTTGCCTTCTATGCATGCAGGACTAAATCTGTGACTGGGGCAGTGAATTTAAAAAAGAGTGTTTCTGGTTTTTTTGACAGGGACATGAAACATCCCACTGCTAACCTGAAAATGCTGTGTTTTTCAGCTGAGGGTGTGTCTGCCTGAAGGAAACTGGAGAAATGTTGAATACCCTTTGAGTTGGTTTTTTTTTTGTTTGTTATGTGTTTAGAGGGAGGAACAAAGAGAAAATAAGACAATGGGAAATGTGGGACAAGCTTAATAATAGTGGGTGCAACAAGCCCCACCTTTAACAGAAGACAATTCATATTGTGAGACCCTGTTTTTGATTACTGTCTTCAGGTCAAGATTTTATGTTTGTTTCAGTCTGCAGTTTTCCATGCTGAGCATTGCCTCTGGCTGAATTACTTTTGAAAGCCTTCAGCCAAAATGGTTCAGCTGTTTCAGTGTGAAGCCTGGGGAGAAAATTGTTGCTGCTTCCCCTGTGTTTGAAAAGAAAATCAGGCTTTTCTTTTGCTGAAACTTATCTTGTGCTTTGAAGCAGAAGTGCTGTTTGGATCAGGAATTTGTCCTTTGCCATTCCTGAGTCATCTCTACCCTAACTTTTCCAGGGCTCTGTAGGAAACAAAATTCAATTGGTACATGGTCAGGAGAGGCTTTTAGAGCTACCTTGTTACCAGATGTGCTGTCCTTCCAGCTCCCCCTGTCCGGCAGCTCATGCTGGTGATATCCCTGTGGAGTTTGACCTACAACCTTCAGCAAGTGGCTGGTGGAGGGAAGTGAATGGACAAGGGGTGAGAGTAGTTTCTCAAGGGTCCATCTGCTTTAGTACAGAATAAGGATGGTCTCAGGGTGAAGTTGAGACCTGGGGTGACCCTCTAATATTGCCCACAGCAGGTCCTGCTGGCTCCCTCTTCCCATTGCTGAGGCTTGACTTCTTTACGAGCAGAATGTTGTTGCCAGTCCTGGCAAGGGGGATTGGAATTCAATGATCTTCAAGGCCCCTTCCAGCCCAAATCATTCTGTGATTCTTTCCATGTGCTTCAGTGCTCATTAGGTTTTCCCAGATAGGTGACTGATGTTGCTGTCTGAGCAGAAAACCTTTTGCTTCCCCCATTTTATTTCTTTGTTGGTTTAGGGTGTTGAACCAGGCAATTTGTGAGCTCGTCCTAGCTTGAAAGGGCTTTACAAGCATTGGAGCTGATACAAAGCAAAAGGAAGAAGAGAGGAAAAAGTAGGCACACCCTTAGTCAATGGCAACCCTCAGATGTGATCAGGCATGTCTTTTACCAAGGGCAGGGATGGGACCACCTTGCTGGCAGCCAAGGGAGGAGCAGGGCAGGCCCTTGAACCATAGTAATCCTTTCAGTCAGATTCAAGACATCTAAGCAGGCAGAGTTTGTTCTGTGTGCTTTGAGAGGGAGAAGGTCAGAGGATGGAATTGTATCATAAAATTAAAGAGATGTCATAACACCCAGCCCAGCTTTGCTGGACACGGCGAGTTCTGCATTCCTCACATTGCAGTGCTGTCCCCTGACGTGGGGTGCTTGTACCAAGGCAGAGGTTGTGGTACGTCGGGTCCACTCGGGGTTTTGAAAATACAGCTTGTTTTGACACATGGGATTCTCCTGACCCCCATTAATAAGCCCTGTGATGTAAGATATGATAGATCAAAGGGAAGAGTTAGGATGGAGTGGGGTGAGGGGAATAGGAGGCTGTATGGGATCTGGCTCTAAAAGATACTGTAGGAGCACGTCACTTCCTAATCATTGGTCCTTCATTGATATGTTTTGCATAAGTTTATCCTGCTTTTTTCTCTTTAACAAATGGCTTGGCCCTGATTATCTAGAATTATCTGCAATTAGGATCCCATCATGATTGTGATGAACTGAACAATCCTGCTGTTGGTGGCTTCAGTCTTCATGAGATTCATGTAACCAGGACAATCAGTGTCTGCAAAGTGGTCACCTTGCCCTAAACTGTGCCCAGCACAGGATGGTAGGGTAGCTGAGGTGGGGAGGCACCTCTGGAGGTGGCAAGTACAGCCCCATGCTCAGAGTGTGGTCATGTAGAGCAGCTTGTTTGGGACATTGTCCAGTTGGGTAGTGGGTATCTCCAAGGGCAGAGCCTCCACCATCTCTCTGGTTTTGGTAAAAAGATTTTTCCTCATGAGTAAGCTGATTGATGTTTTCACGGGATGCACTGAGAGGCCTTGCTGCTGTAGAGGTGGTCCATCTGCGGGACTGACCAGGAGAGCAGAGAAGTAGACTTTGTGTAAGTTGTCTGAGGAGAAACTGCTCGGGCTGTCAGCTAGGGAGGGCTCAGGGCACGTGTTGTGGAGCTCAAGTTTGAGAGGAGCCGTGCCTTGCTGCTGGGTTGGTGTTGACACCTCAAGTCAGGGACTCCTCCACTGTAAGCATCTTGTTTCACCAAGGGAGCCTCTCCTGGGTCCTGTTGCCCTTCTCAGCTCTGGCTGCATCCCTTCTTGGCTCATGTCCTCCCTGCTGAGCAGGAGCTCACTCCCTGAGGGGTTACACTCTGCCAGTGACCCCAGGAAGGCAGCGTGTTTGTGCTGGGAGCACGGACACTGCCCAGTGCTGGGGCTGTGCACGGGGGCCCACGCAGTGAGTGGCTCTGTGTGTGTGTGTGAGAGCAGGCACGCATCCTCATGCCTGCTTCTTCCCCCAAAGGAAAACAGGCTCCAAACGGAGCAAGGGCTGGGGGAGGGAGCCTTGAAGGCTTTAACTGTTGGCTTCCCCTTACTCATGTTTTTCCTGTTAGTGTTTTGTCTTCTTGGCATCCTTCCTGTTCTTTATATGTGTATATATGTTATATATTGTTGCCTCCTTGTTGCCGTCATTATGCTGCACCCTTTGTTGTGTAAAGCACCGGAGCAAGGAGGCATTGTAGGCTTTGGCTGCTCAGAGTTACTCAAATTTTGAGCACCGAGGAGGAACACAACATGTCTTTTTTATTTCTTGGTGGAGAGTTGGACCAGCTGCAGGTTGCTCCTGTTGCTGTGAAGCCTTGCTGTTCATACACACCAGCAGTGTGACTAGCATCCACTTGTGGACGTGGATGAAACTTTTGGGAGGTTCAGAGTAAACAGAACAAAGGAAACCTTGAGAAATGGCCTCCAGCATGCAGCAAGGGTAATACCCATCCCCAAACCACCTTCGAGGTATGCTTGGTTTATTCCCCACAAACAAAACTGCAAAGAAGGGATGCCTGGGGGGCTTGCTGCCATCACTGCCCGACCTTCTCAGAGACAAGGCCCCCCGTGTGAGACCTGTGTGCTGGCTGTGTGCGTTTCCCATAATATGGACTGCAGGGCCTTTGCACCCCCCTGGCTTTTGTCGTTGTCTGGTGGCTGCACCAAGTGCAGTGGGCAAAGCTGGTGTCTTCCTCTCCCTGGAGGTGTTCCTCTGGAAACCTTCTCTGCCCTTTGAGGGTGGGAGTGTGCCTCTTTTTTATCCCCTGGTTGCTCTGGAAACATCCCGTAGTACCCCCGTGCCCTGAGCCAGATGTGCGTACTCCAACAGCGCTTGGATCGGAAGTGGGGAAGAGGGCACTGGGGAAGGGGGGCGGGAGGAAAACTTAAATTAGAAGAAAGCCAAACAGCTATTGCTGGAGACAGATGATTACAGCTCATGTCAAGGCTGTTTCCTGCATGCCAATGATAGATCAGTAAACAAACGCCTCTTTGCGAACACAAAGCAGGCAGGAACTCTGTTTGGAGGAGAGAGGTCGGGGTAGGTCTCACTTCACTCGGTAGCAGGAAGCCCCTATCACATGGCCCTGGGAATTGTGAGGCCGGGTGCATGTGGGAGATACGCAGAGAGGCTTCTGCTGGGAGACTTCACATCCTTCCCAGGGTCCAGCCAACAGGTTTGAGAGCTCCCTCCCCTCTCTCTTTCCTCCCGCCTCCTCCCCTGTCCTTCCTTTCCCAGTTTAATTTTGAAACACTATCAGATGACTGCTTTGTTCCCCCAAACAATGGCAGGCAATAAATTGCGCTGCAAGGTTCTCCAAATGGTGCTCAGTATCTTCTCTCCCCTTTTGTGGCCTCGATGTCCTGCTCCAGGATGTACGTGCCAGGTGCAGTGGCCTCAGGCTTGGGTTCTGTGGGGCTGTGCCTCCCATTGCTGGTAGAAAGTTCTTGTGTGGATTTTAGAGAAAGCAGCAACCCGTCAAGAAGTACCAGCTTGATGGGTGTGTGTATGTCCTTCTCAGGTCTCTTGGTAACTGAACTCAGCCCTGCTTGTTTCTTCTAGGCAGTTTATAGGGCCCTGATCACATTGCTCACGAGGCAGGAAAGCAAAGGATTTCAGATAACACTTCTCAGCCTCTGGCAGGTCTCCTTTCCCCAGCTTTACACATGCTCTTTTGTGCTCTCTCCCCACTGTCCTTCATCTTCCCCTCCTGTGCACACAACCTCATTACCCTCCTCGTAACAGATTGAGTTTGTGTTGGACCCTTCCATGTGCTGCTTTGTCAAAAACTCTCTGTGAGCTGCAGCAGGTCACAGAGATGCTCCAAAGGGCCTGAGCCAGCACACAGGGTAGTGTGTAGTTGATTGCATTGCAGGAGAGGTGTGGGCTGTCAGGAGGGGCAAGAGTTCCCTTTGCCCTTCACAGTGAACTGTTGTGTTAGCTCTGGGTGCTTTGTGGAGCCAAAACTTGGAAAACAAATGTAGATAATCTCTGTCTACTGGAGGCAATTTTCCATCATTGCCATCACAATTCCTCTGGTCAGGTGTTGGCAATGCCTGTGAGTCAGGCCTGTGAGTTATTTCTAGTGATCTTACTATTGGAAGAGATGGTCAAACCATCTCTGAAGCTCATCTAGGCTTGTGCTTGGCCCCAGGAAATTATTTGACTGTTGGACTTATTGATAGGTACCTTATTTTCTGCTTTTTTATTCCAGAGGTGACTCTTTTTCCCCTTGTGTGTCTTCTGATGTGTTTGGATAAATATTTAATCTTTTGAGCAGAACTAGCTAATGTGCTGCAACACTCCTCTAGGTGATGCTGAGGGCACCATGTGTGCCCTGCTGCTCAGAGGGAGGGCACAGCTGCCCATGTATCTCCTAGGGATGACTTTACTCCCTAAGCAGTGTGTGTTGTCAGTGGGGGTGTCAGTAGGTACCTGACTGTTGTCACAGCTTTGGAAGCTCCTGGACCACTCTTTAATCTGCGTAGTATGAGTGTGTTGCTTTGGTTACTCCAGCCACACTTGTCCCTGGGAGGGGCAGATGTCCCTCTGCCCTTGGTTCCAAGTCATGCTGATCTGCTGCCTGCAGTGGTGCTCCTTTCCCGTGAGATTCTTGCAGCAGTCAGCAGCTCCTTTGTGGCTCACTTCTGCAATCAAGGCTGATGGAGTCTGTCCCATCCACCACAAATGAAGAAACAAGTGCACCTCTTTCTCTGTATCATCTTTTTGGCCCGTCCCACAGGAGGCCTGCCAGGGAGCTGACTGTGCTGAGCATCAGCACACATCTGCTGGTACCCAGATGTTCCTTTTCAAGGCAGGGTTTGTTAGCAGGCTGTTGGAAGAGGCTGAAAAGAGATGGAGTTCCCTGATGGGGGAACTGGGTGATCTTATGAAGACAGAGGAGCATTCCCAGCAAACATTCGATGTTTAAGCAGAGCCACAGGGAATGTGTGTGTGGACACAAGAAGTGTTGCATTTCTCACTGCTAAAGGCAGTGACGAGGAGCTGCAAGGCACCAAATGAGTGCTGGGTGAAGAGGCTGTCCTGCTCTAGGGATGTTATAAACCAAGTGCAGAGCAGACTTTGTTGCAGCTTTGCAGGAATCTGCTTTGGCTGCCTGGGTGAGTCATTCTTTGGCCAAGGCCACAAGTATGGTTAGTTTTTCATTATTTTCAATCCATAGCAGTTAATGGATGGATGAATAGATTTTTTTCCTTGGGCTGGTAAATTTTCTTGACAGTGTTGCAGGGCTGCTCTGTGTCTAGAAGTGAAGTGGGTGCTTGTTCCAGTTACTAATGAGGGAGAGAAGGCAAGGGACTTTATTGTCTGGGAAAAGAGACTCTGCTAAATGGTTAGCAATGAGCTGCCCTGAGTGTGTACACATTGAGTTGACCCAGAGTTCACTCCTTGCCTCAGGAACATTGCCAGTATGAAATAAAAGGAGGGAGCGAAAACTGTGAACAAACAAAACTGATTTTCCCCTCCCACCCCCCTTTTTCCTTTCTCTGCTCAAAAACTTGAACAGTGGAAATGTGAGATCCTTTTGTTCTTTACTGTTTCTGGTGTGGTGGGCTGTATTTTTTTTTAATGACAAGAGGCACTCGGTCTTGTCAAATGCCAGACATGGAGGGGCAGCCTCTGGCAGACCAGTGGAGAGATCTGAGAGACTTTTCCAAGTACTGCCTGCAAGATGGTGAGCCTGTTGTCATTGCCATGCTTTAGAGCAGGCAGACCACCCTGATAAGTGAGCAGAGATAGTGCTGCAGAGTAACAGAGCAATTCTTCTATTTTCTATTCAATGAAAAAGTCTTGCAGTACAATAAAATGGAGATGGAGTCTGTTGCATTGACTGGGTAGCAGTGGCACTCAAAGAGAGGGACAGTCATTCCAAGAGTACGAGAAATCATGAGGCAAACAGAATGACTCATTTTTGTGAATGATTTATCTTATCCCCACAAGGAGTTGTCCTCTGAAATGAGATCAGTAGCAAGCTAACATGGCCCACCAGAGAGACCAGTGGCTGCAGTGCAATGTCTCTTCAGGCTAAAATGTTCTCTTATCCCAAGCTTTGAATGTTGTGACAGTGTTATATGTCCAGCAACCACTTCAGACTCGTGGCCTTAAAAAAGGCTGTTATAAAATTTGGTTTGGTTTAGTCTTCTGCAAGGGGAAAAAATCTAAATCGGTGAGATTTTGACAGCAATAAAAGCCTTCTTTAAATGAGCTCCATAGTTAATTCAAGATGCAGCAATTGATGCTCAATCAAAGACAATTTGTGCCCTCAAAAACTAACTCCTCACTGGTCATCTGAGGAGTATTGCTGTCATCCCTCTTCCCATTTTGCAGGGGAGGAAGCCTGGGCTGTCCTCAGAAAGCTGTCATGTCTTGCTTCAGCTCCTCTCCGGGATTTCAAGGAGAAACGTGTGTGTGTGTAGAAGGAAAAGAGAAGGATGCTGAGCAGAGAGCAATGCTTCTTCCTTGTGTGTGTCTGCAGGTGACCTGCTGCCCTGCTGTGTGCTGACATGATGACAGCGAGCAAGGCGGCCGATGTGAGCAGCAAGTCTGGGGGTGCTGTCTGCAAGTCTGCTGAGAGGTGAGAGCTTTCCATGTTCCAGTGCCAGTGGGCTTTGCTTGTGTTTGTTATCCCCAACACAAAGAAAACCAAAGGAAGGAAACCTTCTCTCTGCTGGGCACTGTCCCTCTCTCCTCCCCCATTAAAACACACCCCACAGGTCCCATCTTGCAATTCTGTGTATTAAATCATCCAGCCAGACTTCTATAATATTCCAGACTCACAGTGCTGGAAAAGGTCTGCCCCAAGGCAAGACGACTTGTGCTGATGATACATCTGTCAGTGTTTGCCCTGCCTGCACTTGAAGTCTTCAACCCTGGAGTCTCCTCAGAAGAGCCCCCTACCCACTGCAGGGTGGCTTCTGCTCTGGGGTCCAGCCACCAGTGGCACTGTGATGGCCAGCTTGGGGAATACCTTGGTGTTCACAGTTCCAGCCCCTAACCAAAGCACAGTGTCACTGCCACAGCCAGGAGGTGAATATCTGTGAGGCTGAGGAGGAGCAGGTGTGACTCAGGTCCTGTTTCCTCTCAGAAACCTGTCCCAGACTCAGTTTGCACCACAACCAAGTCTGCAATGGCTGCCAGCATTGCTTGGCTCCAGGACAAAGCCCCAGCCCTGACAGCACACAGGGTGTCCCCACAGATGCTCTCACAAGGCTGATAAGTTCTGGAAGAGGCACAATAGACATGTTTAAATTAATGGGGCCATTTCCCAAGTTGAACCTTAATGTTGGGATTGTGGTTAAATGGGACTAATGATATGGGTTCACATCCCAGTAATTACCTTTTGTTGTCTTGGTGCTCTTTCCCAAGCCCAGGCAAACCTCAAAGACATGGCCAAGTGTTTCAATTCAGAAACATTTTGTGTTGGGATAACTGCCTGTTCAGCAGGACATTGATAAAATATCATAGTATTGATACTGTGATATCACACACTTGGAAATCTCTAGCCTAAATATATTTGGATCTTCTGTTGCACTTTGGACCCGAACAGTGAAGATATTTGATCTGAGAATGTTGAGTCTGGTTTCTGGGAGTGTGCCTGGGTGCATGGGGGCCTAAGTGCACATGTGAACTGGGATATAGAGCCCATGGAAATGGAATAATAAAAGTGCAGTCTTTGGCCATTAATATGCATTTGGGGAACATTAGGATGGACTGAGAGAGATCCTCTGAGCAGGCACTACAGGAATGCCAGCTGTACCATATGCTTTCTCCTCTGTGTAACAGCAGTAATTTTGTTGTAGTTTGCAAGTGGTCCATTTTGCATTTGTTTGCTCAATGCCTGATGATGTCCAAAGCTCTGCTGTACTTCTACACACACACACACACACACACACACACACACACGCACACTGGTGAAGCTGTCATTGGTACAATGATGTACAAAAAATACCTCTCTCACCTGCAGCCTACTTGTGCCACAGAGAAAGGCTCCATTTCAAACCTCATCTTGGTTTTAATGAGAGAAGGGCAGTATGTTCTGGCTAGAAGGACCTTTCCCTGAGCATCCTCCCCTCTAAGCCCATGTCAAGTGCTTGGTTTGAGCATTCTCTTCCATCAGCATTATGAGTAAAGCTTGAGGAGCTGATGAACTAAAACAAGGATGAGCAATGGCAGTGAATGTTTCTTTCCTTTTTCTTTGATATGCAGGGTCAAGCTTGCAGATAAAAACAATACAGCAGCTGTGAAGGAATTAGAAAAAGCTTTGTGTGGATTTTTGAGTGAGAAATGTTCTGAAGGTTCCTCTGTTGCCCTGGGTTTAACACCTGAAGCTGAACCAATTTCTGTGGTGAAGAATCCACTGGGAGCCTTGGAGAACTTGATGCTGGATCCAAGGCTTGACTGCTTTCAGCAGAACATGCTCAGTCCTAAAATGATCATCAGTGAGCCATCTGTGGATCTGAATGTCAAAGAAAACAATAAAATCATCAGGAGACAGATAGGAGGCACTCAGAATATACGGTCACCTGGAAAAATTGGCTTGAGGAATAAGTCCTTCAGCATCAAGGACAAAATTTCAGAATGGGAAGGGAAAAAGGAAACACAGCCTGCTCCTCGCAGAGAGGAGGAGCCAGGAGTTAAAGAGGAGCACAGGGTGCCTTGTGTGGCTGAGAAGATGAGTGGGGAAGCAGTGGTGACTCGGAAAGCAGAGGCCAAGAGACTTATGAGCTGGGAGCTGGAGTGCAAAGGGGCAGGCAGAGAGAATGAGCGGAAAGCAGGAACTCAGAAAGGCACAGGGCAGGCAGCAGAGCGAAAAGGGGAAGCGCAGAAGGATGAGGAAATGGAGTTCAGCCCTGGAAAATGCAAGGAGGTGAAAGGTGGGAAGTGGGAGGTCCAGAAGGAGAATCTTTCAGTGCTTAGTCAGGTCAAGAAGCTAGAGCAGGCTTTGAAAGATGGTTCAGCAGAGCTGCAGCCACAGTTGCCTGGTACTTACTACTCCCCACAGTGCTTGCAGGAGAAGGCAGCACAAGGGCATACCTCTCCTGAGGGCCATGAGGCTGTATGTGGGGCTGAGCTCAACAAAAGGCTTCTTGGCGTGGACTCTGAAATCAGTGAGCCAATTTTTGGGACTCTAGAAGAGATAAGAACTTCTCATGTGAAGTCCAAGCACTGCACAGTGGAGAATGTGTACACAGAGCCGGGGGTGCCAGAGAAGAAACCCTTCATCAACCCACTGCCCAAGCCTCGGCGGACTTTCAAACATGATGGGGAAGAGGACTGGGTGCCAGCAGTTAGGAATAAAAGGAACTTACCCCCTCTGCCATCCATTCCTCCCCCTCCTCTGCCCTCCTCTCCTCCCCCATCAGCTGTCAGCAGGAGGCTCTGGAGTGGGAAGCACAAGAACAACACTGACCACAGGTATTGGGGTTGTGTTTCATGAAGCTGTTGGTCTTCATGGTGGAGTCCCACCTTCCCATCTTTCTCTGAGAGAGACAAATCTTTCCTTTTTGCTCAGAATCTCCAGCATAATCAGCACTCTGTCCGAGAATGTATGAGTGGCCAGCACTACTCCACAGAGTAACTGTGGAGGGATAACTCATGGCAGATTTAAGGTCACTGTATTACATGGCTTAACTTTCAAGCCCAAAACTGAGGGATTTGGGGTTTTGTTTTGGTTTTCTTAGCAGAACCTCTACTCAATTACAAAATGACCATAGCTGGTCTGGAACAATGTTTGGAATGATAATCTCTAGTCTCTACTGCAGCATTTTCACTGTCCATAATAAACCTCAGTGAATCTGATGTGTATATATTCTTCTGGAGTGCTTGCTTGCCTTTTATCCCCTCCCACATGATTGTCACACATTTTTGGGGTGGGGAACATAAAATACACAGCTTTTCTAATGCCCTCTGGATAAATTGTCACTTAAAAATTCCTGGCTCCGTTGCAGAAAGGAAACCAAAACTTGCTAGGTTTGCTCGTGGAGGGCACAGTTTTACCCTTTCTACCATTCTGCAAGCAAGTTTTATTTTTCTGTGCTGCCCAGAGGGCTGATTTTGGGGCCCTCTTATGCTTTTTGAGACTGGGATCTGTGCTGTAAATGGGACCTCTCACGTCCTAAGGTTCTGTGCAGTGTTCCAGGATGTGCCATTTAACACTTGCGTCTTCACAGTGTGCTATTGCCATGACAACCCAGATTATCTATGGCACCCCCAAATGCCTTTATTTGCGTGGCTGATAAAAACAGCCAATCTCAGTCTTGCTTTTTCATGCTTTATATGGGATGAGGCAGCGAAATGTTCTCGGTAATTTATTTTGCCAGCTGTGCCGCACGTTGGAGAAGCGAATTAGCTGTAATTTGGTAATAAATGCTGCTTAACTGCATCACTCTCCTCTCTGTTCCTCCTCCCCCACCCCCCATGGTGCAGGAAATCATACGAGTTTGAAGACTTGCTGCAGTCGTCGTCCGAGCACGGCCGGGTGGATTGGTACGCGCAGACCAAGCTGGCCCTCACACGCACTTTATCCGAGGAGAACGTCTACGAGGACATCCTGGGTAGGAGCTCTGCACAGGGAAGGGAGCTGGCTGCTGCTCCTGAGTCACGGGGCCTTGTGGTCAACAGGCATTCAGCTGAGGTGCTGAATAAAGTGTGTTTGTTATCCAAATGTAAACCAGGACACGTTTTGTGCATATTATTGGCAAGCAATGAGGAAAATGGACGGGGTGCTTCAAAGCTCATCAGCTTCAAAGATAAACCTGAGGCATATGGGAAGCAGCTTTTACTTTTTGCTGGCATATCTCCTCTGCCTTCCTTTTGTCCTGTGGATTAATTCTCACAGCTCTGATCTGTCCATTGTGGTGATTTTGTCACTGCTGAGATAATGCAAACAGTCTGAAAACAGCCTTGAAGTCAATTCCACAGCTCAGGAATAGGATTGTGTATGGTTTTCAGGTACCATTGCAATTAAGAAACTGGGTCCCACTATCTTTGAAATTGAGTTTTATTTAGTTCTCTAACTTCAGTGTCAGATCAATGCCATTTTGAAGATTATTTCCTGTTACTCTCCCAGTTTTTATAGTGTTTTTTAGTATTGTGAGTTAGGTGGCCTTTGATGGAACATAGAATAGAAGTGTCCCCCTTGAAAAAGCCTTAATGAGTTTTAGTAGCTGTAGGCTGGTGCTGCATAAATCTCTTGGCTGAGGTCAGCAGATTAGGAAGGGAATAGCTGCATCAGCTCTTGCCATGCTGCTGTAATCCTACAAAGGTGCTCTGTGTTGTTCAGCATAGGAGGAGCTGCACTTTCTCAGGAGCAGGCCAGGCATTATTACTTTGATACTAATAAAATCTGATCATACTTGATGAGAAAGAACCCTTAAAGGAATCATGTTCCTTTGGGACTGATGGCAGACAAGGCAATTCTAATCCATCCTTTCTGACATTTTTGAAGCTGTTGGCCTCATTTGTGGCCTTGTGTTTGCTTTTTTTCTTCTCTTTACTTGGGGGGCCAAAGGAACAGGGAATGTCTAAGCAGCTGCTGTGGGGTTTTTGTGTTGAGGCATGATGGGAGGTCTCAGAAACCACTGAGTAAGGGTCACCTTGTCAGCTGGAATAACATGGATAGCATTACGGGCTGGCTGTGAAGGCGAATCCATCTATTCAAACACAAGCTCACACCCATGTCCCAAGTGTGCAGGGAACTCAAATATCAGCCTGGAGGTCATCTCCCCTCCAGCTTTTAGTTGCAAAGATTAGAAGAAAACAAAGTTATAGGTAATTGTCAGCTACTAGAGCATGTTTGGTTTTTTGCTTTCTTGCTGCATGTTAAGGCTTTGCCTGGAGTCAGTGATCTTTAATTGGTTCCTGCAATCCTGGTGGTGTTGCCATGGGAGCTTGGAAAAAGGGGTGGACAGGGATAACTCACAATAAAAAGCTGCAGTTTTTGTTCTTCACAAGACCACAGACAAGTTTAATCCACAAAACAAACAACATGTGAAAACCTCACTGGTGGAGGGGGAACCAAGACTTCAGCCACAGGACACTGCAGCTGGCCCACAGACAGCCACGTGTGCCCATCAGGACGTGCAAACACACACATACACACTTTCATATGTGTGACTTAGGGGGGTTCAGCTGCTGGTGGGATAATGGTTCCAGTTCTCAGCAAGTCACACAGTTTTCCTTCATGCAACCTTTTTTCCCCTATTCACCATTAGTTACCTGGAATATTGGAAGCTGACTGATAGATGACAAGATTTATTTGTAAAAAGGAGGGAAATTATGTTCTTTCTTCTAGACTAAAGGTAATTGGACTTGTTTAGCAGTTTGAGGATGGGATAGGCAACAGAATCCAAGCTTGTTCTTTTTTTTCTCCAATCTTCCCAGTTGCATGACAACTGAAGTGTATTTCAAATACTGAAGAGGCCATTGAAATTAGAAAGTGAAGCCAGTTTCAGGGGTGGGAGAATGTTTGCTGACCAGGTGTTAGTGCAGCCTTGGTTTGCTGGTGTCACACTCACTTGCCTTCTCCATGGTGAATCTGGATTCCCTGCTGGAGATTCCAGCTACTGGAGAGGACAGTGCTGGGAAAGACTTGGGTTTCTGTCCTTGTCTGAAGAGTTCAGCTGCACTCCTGCCCCAGCTGGGCAGGCAGGTGGGAGTGCATGGCTCAGACAGATCCCACAGCCATTACTGGTCCTGCTGCAGAGTCTTGCAGCACCACTGACTTCCAGTCTTTACTCTCAGCCAAGCATTATGTGACAGTAAGGGAAAGGCAGTTGCTTTGAATCTCAGCTGTCCACTGGGATATGGCATGAAATGAGGGCAGTGAAGAGACAAGGCTCATAACATATCATTTGCCTGTGCAGATGCTTGGGCTAAGCCTTTGTCAGTGGTTTCTTAGATGCTTGGGTAGAGATGTCACAACCTGCTTTGTCAGGGTTGTGCTTTTCTTGAACACACTTAGGCTTCCCTAGTACACACATTCCCTAGTACTGCCAAAGAGTGGGATACAAGAAGTTCATTACATATGATTTTGGGTGTTTAAAACTCAAATTAGTTGTGTGCCTCATCTCCAGAATTACTGGGAAGAAAGAAACCTGCATCTACTTCAGAGGTGTGCATTGTGTCCCTCATCCCCTCCCCCCCATCCTTTTCCAGGGCAAGAGCATCCCCTCTTGGAGTGGCTTAATCCTTCCCTCTTTCTAAAGTACAGCATGTGAAATTGAGGTCTCCATGATTGGCAGACATGTTTGAAATCCTGTATTGTGTGATAGACATCCATGTTCAGAGTGTGGATTCAATCTTCCTGCAGTCAGCCCAAGAGCAGGGCATCACTTCAGCCCCAAGTAAGTGATGACCAGATGTCATCCCCCTAAATGTGGGGCTTCAACAGAGAGGAGACCTTCATGCTGGGCTTCAGCATACAATTTCATTGAGCAGCTCCAAGCAGAGGACTGGAAAATAGGAAATATAGTACGAACTAATGTGCGTGAGAACATCACAGCTCTTCTGGACACAGGAAAATGAACTTGAGAACTCTCAGGGTCTTTTCCATCTGTAGCATCTGTGATATGTTTCTATGGCTGCATTTGTCTGTGTCAGGGTTTGGACACTGTCCAGCAGGCAGCTGGACTTCTAGGGCTATGGTGAGAATTAAGCAATTGCAAGAATGCTGGAGAACAGGTCTTTATGTCTGATGTGGGAGGTGGGAGAAAACCAGCGGATCCCTAAATGGATTTTTATGGCAAACCTCAAAGAAATTCTGCACTCAGAATCTTTTTCTTTTGGCTTTTTGCTGCAGATCCACCATCAAAGGAAAATCCTTATGAGGACATTGAGACCAACAGCCGCTGTTTAGGGAAGAAATGTGTCCTGACCTTCCCAGCATCCCCCACCTCTTCTGTACCTGGGACTCCCACAAAGGTACTTTGGTTCAAGTGGCCACCTCTCCTGCTCCACAAAGTTTTTGGGTGAAATCCAGGTCCTCTGTGGAAAAAGTGGACACCTTCATTATGTTAGGGATTTTCCCTTTATGTCTTTTGCCACAGAATACAGTGTGATAAGAGGTGATTTACTGCCCTTCAGTGAGGTAAAAAAACAAACCAGCATTCCCTTACATGAATGGTCTGTTTGCTTTTACTTTTTTTCACTCCAGGATTGCCTTCCCTGGTGGTGTGGGAAAACCTTCCTCCCCTTAAAGAGGTCATGAAAGTATTTGGGTAATCAAGGCCTGCAGTAGCCTTGTCCCAGTGTCTGTGGGCAGTGCAGTCTGCCCATGCTGGTGCCCAGGTGCCTCTGCAGCACCTCCTCCCACCCCCCCAGAGCCTTTCTTGCTCTCTCCATGAGACAGTTTGCTGGTAAGTAAGGCAGTGCCAGTCCCCTGGGTGGAGAGCTAGTGCTAGAAGGGCATCACCACCACAGCCCAGCTCACAGCTTGGTGCCTTTTTCCTCCTTGTCCATGGAACCAAAAGAAGAGGTAAAACTTTGGTTGGCACCTCTTGCTCAGAGCTTAGGGTTTACTAAGGCCAGCCCTGCTCTCTCAGCCTCCCAAGCTGCTTTGGTTGATTCATGTTGCCTGTTTAGATAATCCAAGCCTGGCACGACAGGGACAGCATGGCAACCAAAATCATCTTGGCAATAAATGGTTTCAGAGTGGATACCAGGGATCTAAACACAGCTTTCCTGACTTTTCTCATGTTTTCCAAGTAACAACTATTATTAGAGCTGTTATCCAACATTTTCAGAAGTCTGATGGTGCAGCATTCCTTGACATGCTGCTCTTTTCCAACCAGCTTAATCAGCAACTAAGGTACCTTTGGATAACTCAGCTCTTTAAAGTGAAAATTGTTCTGTGGTTGCTCAATCCATTCTCCTTGTTGCTAGTTAGGGCTAGAGCAGCAAGAGGCCATGTGTATGAGTGGATCTCATACACATGAGATGGATGAGGTGGATCTCCCTCAGAGAGATTTGCAGTCACCCCTGCACCCAGATTTCCCACATGTGCTATCGAAAGGGGGCTGCAGTGCTGCACAGGAATGCCTTTCTGCAGAGACACTGTTCCCAGCAGGAGAGCTGAACAGCAGGAATTATGTCACTCCACAGTGCTTTGGTGTCTACCCTGTGATCAGTCGGAAAAGAAACGCTGCAGCTCTCTTGGCAGCTGATGGGTTTGCAACTGCAGCATTCATCCTGCTGGAGAGCCTGGCCAGGCTGCAGTGATGGGGAATGGGTCTGGACAGACTTTCAGGACTGCTATATAAGTAGTAGCTCATATCCCTGGTGCAGAATGAGATCCTTCAGTGCAGAGACTCCTTACAGCCTCATTTTTACATGACATCACTGTAGATGGTGAACGTTTTTGTGACTTGATCATCTTCTGCCAAATCCAGAGACACTTGAGCTAACCTGAATGGATTAATTGGTCTGACTAGTAACTGCTGAGTGTGTCTGCTGATGGAGGCAGATGGTGGTGCTGCCTCAGCCACAGTCACGGTGCTGCTGTGAATTGTTCAGAGCTAGGCTGGATAACTCTCCCCCACACTTCTTAGTGCCAGATACATCTTCTGGCAGTGCAGATACTGTTCCCTCAAAAGGTGCAATTTACCTTGTCATAACTACTGGGAGATTCTGTAGGAGAAGATAAAAGATGTTCTTATTGAGCATCTTTCTGGTGAGAAGTAGTTTGCCCCTCTTTATCTGGAGCTGAGCTTTCTACTTCTCTGATGCTATTTTTGGTCAGAGACTTCAGGAACTTTACTCTGCTACTTAAACATCTTGTGTTGTACTCCCACCAAACTTGCTAATGAGTTTAGGAGGAAAGCAGTCTCCATAATTGTCTAACAGCATCTCTCATACCCTTTGAAATATCTGGTTCTGGCTCCTGCATACTGACAGTGCTTTTTGACTGCTCTCACTGCTTCTCTGTACCTCCTGGCTAGCTGTTCCTTATCCCAAATGCTTGTGGTTGGTTGGTTAGTCTTGTCCTGTTTACAATCCCAGCCTCTGGATTACCCAAATCCTGGCAGATGTTTTTCCACACTGGAGTGAGGCCGCCTTGGCCAACCCCTGAGCTTGTGTTCTGTTCTGGAATGAAAATGGGATGGTTAAATTGCTGGTCAAGACGTAGCCTGGCAGCTGCATGGGTTTCTTGCACGTGCAGAAACCCGTGGGCATTCTCAGGCTGTTTTGACAACTGAGTGCTGTGGCTGCTCCACTACATTTACTGATATGACAGTGTAAGCAGTGGAGTAAAGATACACATCATTCCAGGATGAAGTAAAGTAGAGGTCAATAGAGTAAAGACACAGGTCATTCATTCCTTCTCCTTCCTTCCCAGTTGCTTTCCAAACCCATGTTTTTCCGGCAAAACTCGGAGCGGCGGAGTTTCAAGCTGCCGGACATACGGAAACTGAGCCGTGATGGGACTGGGTCACCATCCAAAGTCAGCCCTCCCTCAACCCCCAGCAGTCCAGATGACACCTTCTTCTCCTTGGGAGACTCTCAGAATGGCAAGAGGAGAAGGAAGATTCCCAAGGTAAATCTAGGGCTTTGGTTTTTTTTGTTTGGCTTCTTCCAGGCAGGAATGTGAGTGTGAGAGCAGGTTTTCTTTAGTTTCCGGTGTGTGGCTCCCTGCAAGGGAGCTGCAATCCTGGCTGTTGACTTGATCTGTGTTTAACTCCCTTTCTGCCTGAAGGAGAAGGCACACAAACATGTCTGCACCTTTCAAAGAAGTTATTTTTCCATCTGAGATTTCATAATAAGAAAAAAAAAAGACATTGTAATTTTGGAATAGAAGTTGAAGTATATCAGAGGGGAAGAAAGCAGTTCATATTTTGCAAAAAATGTCCCACATCATACTTCCTTCTGTGCTTCCTGGATGGGACAGTCAGGAATGGTCTGTGTGTTGTGTTTGTTTCCTCGTGGACATCTGTTGTTCTTTGCTCATTCTGATTGGTGCACTGGCTGTTAATAATTTTAAGGGAAGGTGTGATTGTAGGTGAGCAATGAACACAGCGACAATTGGGTGGCAAAATGGACTTGTCTGCAGTTATGAACATTTTCTGCAGCAATATTTCCTATTTCTTACTTGGATACAGCATTACTCCATTTAAATTTTATTTTCCTTCATCTGGCAGGATGTGTATTCAGTCCAAATGAGGTTTGGCAGCACTCTATCTATTGAATGTTTCAAAAACACAGTTGCTTTCCCAGTCTTTGCAGGACAAGCAGAGGCTACCAGGGACAGTCTGTGGTGATTTTTTTTCCAAACCACAGTTTGCATTTGGGGGAAAAGGGATGTTTGTGTATCTTCTTTGTTTCCTGGTTGCCAGATCTGTGTTCATGTTTGCATATCTGATTTTTGAATGCCCTCTCAGTGTGCCTCAGCCTTTCAGGAATGAGCCAAAGGCTGCAAATGTTTAGGGTTTCCTTCCCAGTATGTCTTCACATCTGTGCATAGGCTTGAGCTCTGTCAGTGTTCACACATACTTTTGCATCAGTTGAAGAGAGGATTCCAAGTATTTATTTACCCCACAGAGCAGTCTTGTAGGGCCAGCTCAGAACTGAGGTTTGCTGTGTCAAGGGCAGCATCACCTGAGGCCTGAGCTGGGCATCTGGGTGAAGGCTGCTCTTCCACTTAAATATTTGTATTCAGAGTTGCTTGACCAAGTAGGTGCTGGGCCTGTCTTACCTTGAGCTCATAAGGCATGTGTGGAAGTAAATCTGGAGTCCAAATTCCAATTATTTATGGAATAAATCTGAATGCTGTGGCCATATCCTGCTGCTGCTGCCTGGGACCTTGAGAAGGAGGCAGGTCTGCTCAAGCAGGAAGCCTGGCATGGCTCTGCTGCAATTCCCATCCCCCTCAGGAATGGACAGGGAGACCAGAGGCACTGAATGAGCCACCAAGCCCAGCATTGCCCAACACTGAAATGTGCTCTCTCTTGGTCAGCTGGGAGCAGAGGGTTTACAAGATTTGCAAAGGAAACCACTGGTGTAAAGTATTTCAGTATCACTGGCCTCCACCCTTCTCAATTTCTTCAGTCATGCTCCAGCCAGTTTCCTGCTTCCAAACCTGCAGACCAGGACAGGTTGCCAAGGGACCCTCTGGTGCTCCCTGGAGCATGGATCATGGTATGGAGAGATGGACTCTGTCAAGCTAATACAGCTGCACAGTGTGGAAGTGCATTAAGGTGTGTTTTTTATCAGGGTTTGTTACCCTGGGCTCCTGCTGTACCAGAGTGAGCTGGCCACTGGCACTACAGCAGAGATCCTGGGAACTGTGTGTCCTGCACCATCAAGTGAAGAGTTTAATTATGGCCAAGGTTGGGATAAAGAGCTCTTTGCATGAAATTCTAACTTAATTTCTTGCCTGGGGAAGAAATTAACCTTGTTTTTTTGTGTGTTTGCTGAGCAGCTTGTGTTGAAAATCAATGCCATTTACGAGGCACGGAGGGGAAAGAAACGTGTCAAGAGACTGTCACAGTCTACAGAGAGCAATTCAGGGAAAGGTAAAGGAGCTTCAAATCATCATACAGCTAAGACTTTCTGAGGACCTGCCTTGGACTTTAGACTGCCTTAGTGGTTTATGTGACACTTTCCAGCACTTCTTCCAGTCCAGACTAAGGCTGAGCTGGGCTTTCCACTGGTTTGGGTTTTTTTTGTTTTTTTTTTTGAAAGATAAGGGCTGTTCCTCTGCCCAAAGGACTTTGGTTAAAATGGAAGTTTTCTGCTTTTCTTGCTTCATTTTCATTCCATGGCTTTGCATGGTAACCTTATAGGTCATACCAAACATGTCCCCTCTTTTTGATGTTTATTTCTGGAACATGCTGGAAGCTATGGAGAGGAATGTTCTGTCCAAAAGCTCTGATTTGTTGAGATCAAAATATTTTGTGGGAATGTGTCACTTCAGTGAACTGTCCAATGGAAGACAGGAGATTTTGGAACAGCCCTGGTTCTTTCACCATCCCAATAAACAAATAGCCTCAGTTGGGAATCAGGGTTTCTACAACTGACTGTAGGACCATCTCCATCATAGCAGGATTGAGACTTTCAGCCTCCCACTGTCAATTAACAACTTGCCCAAAGCATTCAGCCACTTCAGAGCAATTACTTTTAAGCATCTCATCTCTGTAAAAATTAAGATTGAGTCTTTCCAATACAGGATTTTTTTCCAAAACACTTTAATTTCCAGCAAAAGGTGATCACCTCTATCTCTTTCCCACAATTATTTGTTACTGTTTATCCTGTTTCATAAAGCTTAGACAGCCAAATGGTGGATGAGTTTATATGAACTTTCAGGGGAAGCATCCCAGACTTTTATACCCCTCCCTAAAGCATCATTCAGAGAAATAGATCATTAGAAATAGACCATATAGACCTTGAATCTGATTCAGTCTGACGATTTGTTTGTTTCATTCTTTTCTTGGTTTTATCTCATGTCCCACAGACTACTGCATGTTAATGAGTATTTTGCCTTGGTGGTGTGCTTATACAGACTGGGATAAAATACCCTTCTGGCATTTTATTCTTCATGCAACTCTTCTGGCTGTGCAAAATTGATTTTGTTGTTGGTTGTTTGGGTGTTTTTTTCCCTGAACAAATGGGGAGATAGCAGGGTTGGTAAGCTGAATATCTGTGGGTATGTGCACTAGTGAAAAGAACAAGGCCCTTGGGACCTAAACTGCTTCCCCCTGAAGCTGCCAGGCCCAGCTTTCTCATGCCAATGATAAGAAATGCACAGCTATAAACAGACTTTCCTTAATTCATCTTCCCCTTTCTTTTTTTTTTTCCTAGTTACAGATGAAAACAGTGAATCAGACAGTGACACTGAAGAGAAGCTGAAAGGTAAGGCAAATGTGTGGAGAGAGCAAATGGCTCCTGATAAACCCTGCTCTGAGCTCCAAGAACAAGATCCCTCCTCTGTTCTACCTTTGGAGAAGGACCTTGTTTCTGCATAGAGCACAGCAAGAAGACAAAGATCTCAATACTGCAGGAGAAAATCCATGGGCAGAGAGCTATAGGAGCCCAAAACAAACATCTCCTCCAACTGCCATCAAAGCTCCTTGTTGACTGACTTTCCCAGGAGGAGTATGGGATGCTGAGGAAATACAGTGAGATTTCTCCAAGTGCAGAGTCAGAAATGTGTCACCAGACTGGCAGAAGCAGAATTGCATGGCACTGGGTGTCCAGACACCTCACCACATGCTTACTATGGGAGAAAAGCCACCAGCCAGACTGGCTAGCTAGGGAAATAGAGTTGTGCTGTGTGATTTATTGCTGGTTAAACTCCCCTGCATTGGCTGGGTTGGGATAAAGCACTGCATTTCTTTCTTCGCTCTTCTAGGATTATTTGGTATACTGCTCCTGAAACCTTGTACTGGTAATTAGCCCCTGGACATTCTGGGGACGTTGCTGTCTTTTGGGAATTTGTGTGGCAAATTCAAAGTCCTGGCAGAGTTAGAATGCAAGATGGAAACTCCCTCACATTCCAAGGTTTCCTGACTCACATGCACATCAGATCTGGACAGCAGGTCAGTTCAGTTCCAAGGTGAAAAGGCATGAGCAGCAATTGGGCTGTGTGTCAGCCACAGTGCATGGTGAGTGGGAGTGCTCCTTCTCACCCTCTTCCAGGTTTCCAGAAGTGAAAGCTCAGGCTGAGTTCCCTCTTGTGAGCACAGCTTCCCACTCAAGAACTGCTGTATGCTCTTGCTTTCATCTGCATTGAAGTCTTTTATGTGTATTGCTATGTTAGCAACATCAAGCTGAAAATTGCTGCCACTGCCTACCTTTTGACAGATTCTAAGGCTAGCCTGGAGACAGGAGAGAGGGTTTGCACCAGGATGGTGCAGAAATTACATTCCCAACCCTCCTGAAATGTGATGAAATACAGACCATGTTCAGATCTAGCTGAGAAAGACAGTGTAGATGTGGCCAGGAAGACTTGAACCCTTGTCTGCTGCTGGTTGCCATGGTGAATCATGTGCATCATCCTGTGTTTCTCTGTAACTGCAGCTCAGACTCCCTAGAGAGAGGATGATGGAGATCATATGAAGTCACCTCAAATCCAACAGAATTGGGCTCTGAACAGTATCCATATCCAGACCTTGGTCTGAGTGGCTATGCAAGTCTCCATAAGTGTGAGCAGTTATAGCTGTTTGCTCTAACTACACCTGTATTTTGCTTTATGCCATGTTGAACTGTTGACTTCCCTATTTTTAAATAGGAAAGTGAGATGATTTGGCAAGTCTCTTGTATTTGGGACTTTGTACATTCTGTGTGACATATAAATCACACCAGCCAGCTACCTCTGCTTGCAAGTCACTGTACATCATCTGAGACACAGTAAATCATAAGGCTGTATGTCAGAACTGGAAGTGCTGACCCTTGGAAAGGGAAAGTCTTGGAAGACAAACTCTGCCATGATGACAGCAGTAAAATTCTGGTATCTTTACAATATAAGCAGTGCAGATCTTGAGCAAGTTTTTCAGAAGCACTCAGCATTGCTGTGACACTGCTCCTTTTGAAGTCCCCGGTGAAACAGAAACCACTTCTGAAAGCTTTACAGCCCTAGAGCAAGTAACATAGTAGGTGACTATGCAAGTACATTACATAGTAGATGTTATTTGCATAGAGAAAGGAGTCTAAGCCATCTTTCCAGGGCTTTAACTATCCAGGGTTTGTTACACTTTCTGATTTGAGAGGCACCTCAAGATTGCTTTAAATTGCATTGCCTGGAATAGTCTGTGAGTGGTACAACTTTACCAGACAAAAGATCAACAAGGATATGCCATCTCTCAGGAAGTCCTGTCTCCCAAGCAGATATCTCATGTATTGGAGTTCCTATAGTGTCCCTGTGATTGTTGTTTCTTCCATCAAAAAGTTGCATTGCCACCCACCTTCCCAAAAAGCAAAGCTGTGAGAATGTGCTGTGGCCTCTGCTTGTAGTTAATTCTTTCTTTCTTTTGTAGCAGGGATAAGGGAGACATCATGGAGATTTAATTTGGGATGCAACTGTAAAACCAAGCAGGGGAGTGGTCTCAGGGAATCTCATCTGGTCTCTTCTCAGCAGGCAACTTTTCATTACTTTCCATGCTGGAATGTTTATTGTCCCATGGCTCATGTGTGTGTTGCAGTTACAGCTTGCTTGGCAATTTTTCTTGTTTTCCCATTGTCTTGGGTGAACTTGTGGAAGCATGGCACTGAAAAATTAGTTTTAGGCACAGGAAGAACTGGCATGAGCCAGCATTTTTCACTGGCACATCTTCTCACATGTTTTTTGTTGGCCTACAGCCCAGCCTGTGTGCTGGAGCTGGGAGTCCCCAGCATTACTCAGACAGCAGAGCCCTAGCCAGACCCAAGTGCTGGACTTATAAAACCTTGAAGATTGCTGCCCACAGCCTCCTGTGAACAAAGAGGGTCAATCACCTCACTGTGCTGGCTTTGAAAAATGCATAAGTGAGTGCTAGGATGAATGCCTGGACATTATCTGTTACATCGTGTCCTGCATGGATCTCAGCTTGGGCTGTTTGAGCTGTAAAAGCTATCCATGAAATCCTTCTGCTGCCAGAGTTCTTCAGGGTGATGGCACAAGATTATGGCCCATCTCTGTCAATATTTATCATCCCGCTTCCAAATGGTTCCCACCTGTTAGTCAGCCACTGACAAGGCTGCTGCAGTGAGGTGGTTGCAGGTTTATCCTCAGTCCCTGCAGAGCACTGTTGGTGCTGTGTGAGCCAGGCTGAGCCAGGATGTCCCCTTGTTCCCGCAGCCCACAGCCAGCGCCTGGTGCACGTGAAGTCGCGGCTGAAGCAAACCCCGCGCTACCAGACCCTGGAGCGGGACCTGATCGAGTACCAGGAGAGGCAGCTCTTCGAGTACTTCGTCGTCGTGTCGCTGCACAAGAAGCAGGCTGGGGCTGCCTACATCCCTGAGGTCACCCAGCAGTTCCCACTGAAGGTCTGCCTCACCTGTCTTGGATTGTGGATGCATTGGGATAGCTGGGGGAGCTGCAGCTGCTCTGTTGTATCAGATACGTGTTGTATCAGTGACTCTTCTGCTGTGTCAGTACTAAGGGAGACTGAAAATAGTGGGAGGGCTTCAGTCACTGCCTGAGAATTGTCATGGTATTGCTCACTCCTGAAAGAGCAGCTGATTTATATCTTTTGCTGCACTTGGCTATGACTTTTATGTAGCTATTCCCTTTCTACCCCTTTCCTCTTTAAAGAAAACTGGTGGCTGAGAGAAGATACATGTTCTGAATGGGAAGGAACAGCTTTCGGTGATAGCCTAGCTCAAAATGGGGAAGGAGGAATGGAAGAAACACAGAGCCAGTGTCTCAGAGTGTTTGTAAATGGGATGTGACTCATGAGCTCCCCTCAGACTTCAGTTTTCTTGCCCCTTGCTGGAAATTGTGTCCCAGATTAGAGGCACAATATAGCTGAGGCAGGTGATGCAGAGACAGAGTTTGGAATTGGGGGCACAGAGTTACCTTGAGATATCTAAAGATTAGGTGAGCCAGAATCACAGAAATTTTAATATCTTCCAGGCAGAAGCTTAGCCTCTGTCATCACCTCTTCATTTGTCACAGGAAAAATATTTGAAGTCATTCCATCCCCACATGACTAATTGGAAACATTCCTTCTCTCTATTCTGCTAGCTTGAGCGCTCGTTCAAATTCATGCGTGAGGCAGAAGATCAGTTGAAAGCTATTCCCCAGTTTTGCTTCCCTGATGCAAAGGACTGGGCCCCCATCCATCAGTTTGCCAGGTATGTACTGTACTTTGTATCCTGATTCATGAGAAACAGATTTCTATATTAAGCTAATTAAGTACAAGAGCTGTTACGGTAGAAGATTGGGCAGAGCTCTGAGAGGGGTGTATGGGAAATGCAGAAATGCTGGGGGTTTTTTGGAATTGTATGTCTGAGACTGGTAATGTGGCTGATGGGTATCTTGTCATTCTGGTTTCTCTTCCTGCAGTGAGACATTCTCATTTGTCCTGACGGGGGAAGATGGAAGCAGGAGATTTGGGTATTGTAGGAGGCTGCTGGTAATTATCACTGATTTTTTTTTCTTTTCCTGGTGGTGCAACCTTCTGTGGGGTTGGTGTTACTGGCACCCATTCTGGGAAGTGGAAAGCTGCTGCTCTTCTCTTTCAGTGTGGAATGAAAAGAGTGGCAACAGAGCAGCTTTGCTCTCTTCTGTTCAGTGCCAAAGTCCCTCTCTGTGTCCCATCCTCCAATCCAGACATAACTCTCTTGCATTGTCCTTGCACCAGCACTTTACCATGACCATGGACTATTGTTTCACCACTAAGCTGTAGACAGGGTTTGTCCTCTTTAGGTTTTGATACCTATTAAACAATTGTCTAAACCTATGCTGGTCCTGTAGGTTCAGAGTTGTCTCTGTAGATCAGTCTGCTCTGCCTTTGTGGTTTGATTTAGGTAAGCTGGGACCATGCTGTGGATGTGCCCATTTCTCCTCACTGTTTCTGGGGTACCAGGGTTTGAGCCAGGTTGTCATCGTCACCATACTGTCATACATGCCTGCCAGTTTCTGAGACAGCCAGTGAGATGCAGAGCTAAGAGACTAGTCACTCTATTTTTACAGTAGTTATAACTCTGACATTTCCTTGGTAGATTTTTTGATTATCTTTGCAGTAGTTATAACACTGACATTTCTTGGTGTGTGTTTGTGTTTGTCTTGAAAGCCCAGTGGAAAAGGCAAGCGTCTCCCAGAAGTTTACTGCATTGTGAGTCGCCTTGGATGCTTCAATCTCTTCTCTAAGGTGAGGGCGGAGAAAGAGAGGGAATTTGTGCTGTAGGTCAAGAGGGACCTGATAGTGAAGCCAGAACCTGAGTGAATGAGGATCAGGGAAGCCGATAGCTAAAAAAAGCATCTGAAATGGTGTTGGTGAGGCAATTGCATGTTAATTCCAGAACCCAGCAAAAGCACAGTTCATAGGAAAACTAGATTGTCAGTTCTTACTTCTTCCATCAGCAGAACTCCCAGAATGGAAGAGAGGTTAAAAGGTGGAGTCCTGACCCTGAGTGTAGTGGGGAGTCTGCAAATTTTCAGCTTTACAGTGACCTCACTGGAGTCGTGTTTCTCCTGATAAAAGAAATCAAGGGTCTTCAGTTGCACCTTCTTTTTGATACAAAACTCCATATCAATACTGGATTAAGGAGTGGACACAGATAGATGCTGGTGCGCTTCATTCCTGGTGTTATCTCCCTCCTCCTGATTTGCATGTTTTTGTGTCTTCATGCCTTTATTTCAGATCTTGGATGAAGTTGAGAAGAGACGGGGCATTTCCCCAGCCCTGGTGCAGCCTCTCATGAGGAGTGTCATGGAGGCACCTTTCCCAGCTCTGGGCAGGACAATTACAGTCAAGAACTTTTTGCCAGGCTCAGGAACAGAGGTAAAGACACTTCCTAGAGAGAGGGAAACAGGCAAATGGTGTAGGACTGGCAACTGGAAGTTGGGACCATGGCATAGCACTGGGGATCTTCAAGAATAGTTGAGCTGTCAACTGTGGGGGGAAGCTGGGATTTAAAACAGGGGGCCAGAGGGGATGGAATGGAGCTCAGAATCAAAATGAAAATCCTATGGTAAAAATGAATGTAAGCACACAGCCTAGTATAGCAAAAGGAAACAGGGCATTGGCCTTGAGACCAAGAGGCACAGACAGCAGGTCCTGTGCTGCCCAGCATATGACCTTGGATCAGCTCAAGGACATCCCACTTAACTTCCTGACAAGAGGTTTGTTCAATGTGCTCCAGCACCCTTAATACAGAACCTCTGTTTGTGTGGATCAGGTCAAAAAACCCTTGACACCACAGCAGGCTAATGTTGCAGCCTTTGAGAATGGCATTTTCTCAGTGTGGAGGTGAGGATCTGGGTTGCATCTCACACGATGCAGGGTGAGGACAGCAGGAGGGTTTTAAGAGTGCAGAGCTTTAGGGCATAGCACTGAAGGACTGGGAGGATGGAGGGAGACAAATTGAACATAGTTTGGCCATATTTGCTGTAGGGCATGGTATGCCTTGAATGTGGGTGGGAGGAAAGTGAGCAAGTTAATAAAGTTGTGTCTGTGGGCTTTCAGCAGGGCACTACATGATGACATTCTCCTCAACCCAACTGAAAACAGTCCCAGCTAAATGACATTACTGCAGAGAACATGCACAGTTGGTTAAAAATGTGTGCTGGAGGAGCAAAGTCCCAGTGGTGTGCTGTGAGAATGTTGTGGCTGGTTTGTGTCTGGGATTCTGTTCATTAATTGTCTGATTGATGGCATAAACTCCACATTTATACAGTACAGCACTGGGATGGGGGCAGGCACTTCAGAGAGTACGGGATTAAAAGTCAAAGTGCCCCACTCCCCCAAATTCAAGAAACATGTTCAAGTGTTCAAGAAATTACTGGATGTGGGACTGTAGTCTAGTTGTCATGGTGGTGATCAGTTGGACTCAATGATCTTAGAGATCTTTTCCAGTCTAAATGATACTGTGATTCTGTAAATTGAAGATTTGGTGTGAAAATCAATATGGACAAGAGCAAAATGCTGAGAGGAAGAAAGGAGTAGTCAAATACAACATGAGAGTAACTGAGTGAGCAATAGTACTTCAGAGAAGGATCTGGTGGTCCAGTGGGCCATAAAGTGAGCAAAAGTAGTAGTGTGGTATTATTTTGGCAAAATCATTCATTGTGAAAGCAAGTAATGGGGTAAATAATAAAGGAAAGCAACTTTTCTCCTTTTCGGTACTGCTGGAGTTTTATTTAGAGTATCATTTTCTAAAACATGCAACCACTAGGAGAAATCCCCAGAAGGGTAGTTCTGCTTACTAAGTGGTCCAGAAAATACAGGCAAAGCTTGAGAAAATTGTTTACTTAATATAGAGAACAAAAGACAAAGGAAGACACATGATAACCTTTCAATACACAATAAGTTTCCTACAGAAAGGAATGTGACCAGTTGTTCTGAGTGTGTACTGAGAGTAAGACAACAAGTAATTGAAGTAATTTGCCACTGACATGTTTCAGCTGCAGGCTTGGTGTTGGTGAGGGTAGTTCAGAACTAGAGTAATTTTCTTGTGGGATTTGTGAAATGTGTGGTGTTGGAGGCTTTCAAAAACAATTTAGATAAGCATCTGTCTAAGATAAGGAGTATGAAGTGCTAAGGTGCTATGACAGGCATTATTTAAGTAGATATGAACAAAGAAAAATACCCACAGGCTGCTCTTGTCTGTAACTGATATAAAAAAATTATGGTCAGGAGGTTAGGCATCCAGATTCTTGCAGTAAAAAAAAATAAATCATAACTATAGAAGTCAGAGTGTAGATTTGAAAGGCTCCATTCTGCTGCTTGAATACCAGAAAGCCTGAAAACCACTCCTAGCTGGACACAAACTAGTTTTCTTCCTTATGAAGAGCTCCCTGTCCTCAGTTCAGTGGTTGATCTCATGCTGTGCCTATTGAAGTGGACTCTGGATCATCTTCATCTGGAAGAAGGATTTACGGGAGGCCTTTGGAAGGCTGTGTTTGAGGGCTCACTGCTGTGTGGTGCTCACCAGCTGTCAGTGAGGGCTGCTACCTGTGAAAACACCTGCTGGCTCCTTTCTTGGCACGCTCTGGGTGGGCAGCAAGAGCTCACCTGTGCTCTCTTTGTCCCCAACAGGTGATCGAGCTGCGGCGGCCCCTGGACTCCCGGCTGGAGCACGTCGACTTCGAGTCCTTGTTCACCTCCCTCAGCGTGCGGCACCTGAGCAGAGTCTTTGCCTCCTTGCTGCTGGAAAGGAGGGTCATCTTCATTGCAGACAAGCTCAGGTACCCTCTTGCATTCCCCTAAAGAAGATGCTGGTGGGGAAGGGAGGCTGGGAAGGCTGCAGTGACAGATCTCTCTGCTTTGCTCTTTTTCTTCTCTGCCCTTTCCTGACCTCCTAACAACATGAATAGGGCTGTTCTTCCCAGGAATGGGGAACTTGGGCCATGAACCATAATTTCATTTTGCAGCTTGCAAAAAGTGCTGCTTCTCGTCCCCAATGAGAACCAAATTTCACTTCCTTCAGACAATTTCAGATTCCTGGTGCTGAGGAAGCAAACCCCCTCCCTTTGCTCCATGATGCTGCAGTGTTCCCTGCTGAGCTGTGCTTGCGTTTCCAGGGATCAAGCCTTGTGCAGAGATCACTGTCCTTTCTGAGTTTTTCCCTGATACCACAAAATCTTCCTCATTTTTCAGCTTTTATTTTCATATTGGTTTCTAAAGACTTCTTTTTTCTTATGGAGATGAAAGTAAAGGATGCAGCAAGGGGAAATGAGACAGAGGACTTCCCCCTTCTGTTTTGAATCTGCTCAATTTGCTCTTTTAAAAATCTATTTGTTTGCTCTCCTGAATTATGAAAATGGGTCCAGGTTTCTTTAAGATCTTGTGCAGCTGGTGCCTGGCAGCTCTCCAGCCCTTGAAGCACTTGAGGATTCAGGGAGGAAAGTTCGCCAAGGCTGGGGAAAGAAAAGCTGCCTGGATGAGTAATGACATTTAGGAGCATGCTCAGGTTTCAGGAGTGTACAATGCCCCTAAGCTGTCTGTTTTCACAACTTCCAGGCAGCAGCCTGCAGCTCTGGGACAGAGCACTGGGGCAAAGAATGGAGAGGCCCCTTCTAGAGGAAAATGAAGGGGAAAAAATCATTCTCCATGGATCTGGGGCTCTCTGTGGGCAGAGCTCAGGCAGTCTCATCACAGGAACAGAAAGGCTGGGGAGAGGGAAGCTGTAGCACTGTCTGCTTGCAGGTCTTTGCAGCTGTCTTGGTTCAGAAAGGGGAAAATTTTCCTCTTTATAATCACTGATACATATGTGTGTCGAGACTTGGTATTCTGGATACTTAAACTGCACATTTCATTCAGAGCATTTAGATTTGTATTAAAAGTAAGAGAATGCATCCAAACACTAGATCTCTATTTAACATATATGATTTATGACATCATCTATAATCACAGGCTCTCAAATATTTTTCTCTTCCTCTGTAGAATAAATTTTACATTCTGAGAAAAATTTTTAAGGACACAGATTGACATTGTAGTCTCTACATGAGAGCTGGGTGATATCAGAAAATGGCAGGGAACATTTTTGGGGGGGGATTGAGACTTCACTTTAGAATGAACGTTTATTTGACAAATCTTTTCCTATCACATCTTTACATGACAGCACAACATCATGTATTCTGAGCATGGGGTGTGATATCTCTAATTGAAAGCACCTTGATGGGTTTTGGTATTCTTTTCCCACCCCTGTATCTTTTATCTGGACATGTAGGAATGAATCCAGCTGTACAGGCCTGTAAAGAGAGTGGGAGAGATCTATTGAATCATAGTTTCTAGAATCTCTAAATATCTCATAAACAGTTGGGATTTTTTCCTGTGAAAAAGGAATTGTCATGTTTAAGAGGTCTAGGGTCTGTTAGACCACAGGGCTCAGATTCAAATATTTACCATAGATTTGCCAGCTCTCTATGAGACTTTTAATATTTCATGTTTCTGAGAAGCCCTTGCTCTGAGCAATTTCAGGAGAGTTTTTTTCTTTTCCTCTTACAAAATATGAAGTTTCTCTGGCTCATTTTTGTGGAGCAAAAGCTTGGAAATTATCCCAAAGGACTGTAAAGGCATGAAATGCAGAAAACAAAGAAAATGGCCCCCAAAATTAAGTAACTACTGTATTTTCATCCAGTTCAGTGACTTGAATGGACTGGCTTTGTGAGCCTTTCCTAAGGGGAACAGTCCCTTCTACTCATAGGTGTACCTTCCATGTTTTGAAAGCTGATGCTATTGTAGATACAGGATCTTCTGTCCAAATTATATTTTTCCTGGGATGGGAACACATTGAACTCAATGAGTATTAAGTAGTATTCAGTCTAGGAGTGAAAATGCCAATTTGAGAGGAAAGAAAAGAAACAATTTTTGGAAATAGCTGAAGAGAAGGAAAAAACTATAAAAGCAGCTGTTGGAAACTGCTCAGAGGTTAGGAATGCTAGAAATAATCCATCTGAGATGGATTAATGGGAAGAGTGCAGGTGACATGGTGAAAGATGCACAATAAATTACGCTTATCATTCATCTTTTGCAGTTTTTCATGTGGGCACTATCAATAACTATCTGTCCATGTTTGAAAAGGTGTGTCTGGGTGTGAGTGACAGAGAAGTTATGTGTGCAATTTATTTACGTCCTTTAATTGCTATAAAATCAGTCTGTGGGAAAAGAAGGCTGAAAGGTCTCCTGCCAAATACTGCATGAACTGTGAAATGTTTTCAAGCTGAGCCAAAAAATGCATCTAACAAGTGTGCAGCAAGTGAAATACTTTGTCTTTTCCATCTTTAGAATGAGCACTGAGTGTTTAAATACCTGTCAATCCACAGCTTGGCAGCGGAAAAGGAAAGAATTTGGTTTATTAGTTTTTGGGTTGGTTTTTTTCTCTGTCACTATGGATACTGGAGTATACATTGCCTTGAAACCCAGGAAAATTACTTTGTTAAAACTGTGTTGGTCTGTGTAGTCTTCCTCCAGCTTTTGTTCATTCCTGCACTGTTAACTTTAGTCCTGGGGCAGTGGAGATCACAGCACAAGTTAGACACTGCAAAATGAGAGCTGCTTTTGTTTCAAAGGGATGTTGCCTGGCATACAGCTCCAGGCACTGCCAACCAACCTTTTAGAAGGCATCTTTCAGCTAAAATCACCTGATGTCACAAGGCACCTCAAGCTGGGCAGTTTTTAGTGGCCTGAGCATGAGATCTTTGTGATTCAGAAGGCTTTTTAAAAAGAAAAGTTTGCACAGGCTTAAAATCAAGGCCTTCTTTTTCCAGATCTCAAAAGCTTGTTGTGGGTCTGACCAACTCAAGCAATTGCCTCTGTCTCTGCCAGAAACCACAGCTGTATCAACAACACAAAGTGGTCATTGTTATCAAAGGCAGATCTGAAAGAATTAGAGTCGACACTTTAAATGTGGTCATCCCCAGCAAAAGGTAATCAATCATCAGGAAGAGCCCTTTATCGTGTGCTACAAAAACAAATCTGGACTGTGAGTGTCAGCCTTGCAGCTTTCTCCCTTTCTGCCCTGTGATTAGGGAGAAGAAGAAACCCAAGGATGAAGTTTGGATGTCAGATGATAGCATTGTCTCTTCAGATCATCTTTAATATTCATTTCTGCACCTGCATGAACCTGCCACATTGGTGGGAGTCAGTGAGGGTCCCCAGAGGGCTGGTGGAACTTGGCATCCTCCTGGTGGGGTTTGCAGCAGTGCTGTGTGAAGTCATGGGACAATGCTTGGAAGCTCCTGTGCCTGCTAAATGTTGTAAACCAGATCTGTAATCCATCATAAGTAACTCCAGATGTGACACAGTGTCAGAAATCTGGAGGTGTTTGTAAAACAAATCCTGCTGTGGCAGAGCTTATTAAAAAAAATTAAAAATGTACACATTCAAGCAGTCTTAATTTGCCAAATGCCACCATATTTTGAGCAGTTTGGTTAGAGTAGGGACCACAGGACTTCCTGGCATTAAACTATAGCAGAGTATTTGATTCAATGGTGGTTTTCAGATATCATGCAGTATCCTAAACCCAAAGAGGGAGTCAGCTTTGGGAGCTTTTTATCACATATGCATGCCTTTGGAGTGGAAAACAACCAGGCTGAACAGTCAGTGTCCCTCCATAGAAGCTGTTGCAACTTGTCAAGGTGTCTTTTAGAGCAAGTCAGGCTAGTCTTGGAGCAAGTTTTCCCAGGAGAGGAAGGAGGGTTTCTGTGTAGTTGCAGCTGTTGTGTTTAGTTTCTGTATTGGCCATCTGTGCTCAAGGTGGCTACCAAGGAGCAGCAGCTTCACAGGGTGCTGTGAGGTAGGTTTGTGCCCAGGGTGATGTGTGGTGGAAGGCCTGTTGTTCAAGCAAACAAATGTCACAGGTTGCTGCAGTATCATTGCTCTGACCAAGGGAATGCTTACCCAGAGAGATCTGGGTGTCAGTCCCTATCCAAATTAGCCTTTTGGGAGGGGTCTGAGGGTTCTTGTGTACCTCAGTACTTTTTAGTCTTTGTACTATTGACATCTCAGTCTCAACTATGAGCAACAGGCAGCTCAACCATGTTCCCTGCAGAAGGCTGAATGAACCCATGAAAATGTGCTTAGCATCTTGAAAGTGTTCTTCAAAGACCTGCAGCATTTTAAAGATTACCCATGAAACCAAAAGCCCTAAAAAGTGCTGTCTGTGTCCCATTTGAACAGCTGGACTGAACCTGTGTGGCCTGAGGGTAGTGTGTGACACTTCCCAGAGCACACTGCAGTCACGTGGCTGCTGGCTGAAGAGCACAGTCACACAGGTGGCATAAAAGGGATTTATCAAGCTGAATTCTTTTGCAAGGCTCAGCAGCCTGGTGTGAATCAGCAGTCCCTTAGTGTTTGTTGCAGTGCCAAATGCAAGAGGAAAGAGAGAGCTTAGGCTTGAGTCACTTCAGAAGGCCTTGGTTCTCCTGGGCTCCTGGCAGCCTGCAGCTCCCTGAGACTACCTGCAGAGCAGGTCTGACATGTGAAAAAGATACCTCAGTGATACCTCCTCTGTGTCCATCCCTGAACTGCTCTGCCTACAAAGGAGGCTCACAGACCTCAACCCTTCCAGTACTGTTCCCTGGAAAGGTCTTCCACAGTGAGAAAGGCTTGGGAGCAGAGATCACTGGTTTCACCCTGGAGGCAGTGAGTCATGCACAGATGGAAGGGTGGAAGAGGAAGTTATCTTTACTTCCCACTGCCTGGTGTGTACAATTTCAGGCTTAACACAGCCCTGTCTTTGCCTTGCACTCGCTGGAGCTCAGCCATCTCTCCTCCCCCTCAATCTCTCACGTACCATGTGTACTCACTGGGACTCGAGAGCTGGGCTGAGGGAAGAACAAACCACCATAAATATAGTAGGAGACAGCTTGCCATAATATCTCACCATGCCATAAATCACCATGTACTTCAGCTGCTCACTGTTCCTCTGTGGAGCTACCTGGACTCAGAGATGTTTTCCATAGGTTTTCACATGCTGTCTATAAATTCAGGTACCACATTTAGGCAGAAAATCTGGATACACCTTCAAAATAGAGGATTGGTGACAAATGTAAAACTTCTAACACTTCCACATTTGTCCTCTCCTCAAAGAGGAGTAACAGTGGGTGGTGGTAATGCCCCACTGCTGTGCACAAATGATGAAAGGTGCAGTTCTTTCAGCTTTCACTATGCTGCTGCTGTTATTACCAGATCTATTATCAGTCAGAAATTGAGGAGTGGAAAATACGCTCTGCAGTAATGGAGAGGAAGAGAAGCCCTTGCTTTTGTATCTGCTAACATGACCTGAAATGTATGAGGAGCACAGCTTTGAAGGAGATGGCTTTTAAAGAATCTCATTAGCTTGGAGTGCACTTCTAAGATGACACATTCACTTTTGTTGCAGTTCCTTTCAAGATTAGCTTGTACGAAAGATACAACAAAATTCATCTACTTTGATATTATTCCCACATTTTTTCTGGGTGGGTTTTTTTTAATGTTTCTGTTTCCTGCTAGCTCCGTGTTTTATCATTATTTTAATTTTGCTTCTCTCAGTTTCATTATCTACCTTGCATTTGTGATAGCACGGTGTGGTCTTACTGATGATGGCAGGCACAGCTGGAGAGCAGCAACAGAGAGGCAGCCTGGAGGAGTGAATGCAGGGAGGGGGACACACTCACACCTTCCCAAACAAGGATATGAACTGAAGGTTTTTTTCCATTTAAAGGCTTAAAACTACCAGTCTCTAACTCAGCTTTTGAAGGGTCTTCCTCTGCTTTTACAGAGCATCCCCTTAAAAAAGACAGTCCTCTAGGAGTGAAGGGAGAGGAAACTGTCCTCATTTTGAGGAGACCTTCTCAGAACACACCTCCCAGGCATCTTTCCCAAGTCCCACTTCCCAGCCTGTTGCAGTCCCAGATAAAATTTTCAGGTTAAGCAGATTCCAGCCTCTCCCCTGGAATCTCCTCATCTCCAGAAAGTGTCATGTGTTTAACAATGTTTGCTGCCTGATTAGTTTATACTGTCACACTGATGTCCCAGCAACTACAATTTTGTTCTGCAAACCTGAGCTTACATGCTGGAAGCGAGCCAGCTGTCCCCCAGCCACACCACTCTGCTCAGCATGCCCTAGTGATACAGCACAGGGATACACATCCACCAAACTTACCTGGTGTGGGGAGGGGAGAGAAAGCAGACTTCATTTCTCAGAGCAAGCTCAAGTCCACACCCATCAAAGCTCTTCCCTCTCAAGTCAGCAATAAACCCAGCCTGGTGAATGTAAATTCTCCCATGGAGTCTAATGGGAGCCAGCTGGGCATCCTTCTCTATCCACATGACTCCTCCATGCTGCACCAGTCTCCTTCCTCTCCCTCCTCTCCTTTACTGGATGCTGGTAAAACAAAATGATGTTATATATACAGGATTTATGGCAGCTAGCCTCCCCCTCTCTTGACACATAAAAATGCTTCCAGACCCAGAACAGATGAATAACTGGTGCCCTGTGGCAAGCTCTGCCATGGCTAACTGGATATCCTGCCTGACTCCTGCCAGAGAGCTGTGGGAGAATGAACTCATTTCTCTAAGGAAAGGCAGTGGCATAGAAGATGTCATGATTGTTGGATATTTTCCATCAGGATATTGGAACAGCACTGATCTCTGATACAGTGGAACCTATCTCTTGTGATAAGAGTATGGGCTGGGGTCATCTTTCAGAAGTCATTGCTTCTGAAGCTGAAAAATGGGGTGAGAAATGTGGGAAAGCCCCTTGTAATTAGAGAGATCAATCAGGGAACAGTTGATTTCTAGGAAGCACCCCTCATTCCCTGACTGACCAGCTGTTGTCCTTGCTTGTGTTTTGTCTTCCAGCACTCTCTCCAAGTGTTGCCATGCCACGGTGGCCCTACTGTACCCCTTCACCTGGCAGCACACCTACATCCCCGTGCTGCCGCCTTCCATGATCGACATTGTGTGCTCGCCCACCCCCTTCCTCATCGGCCTGCTCTCCTCCTCCCTGCCCCGCCTGAAGGAGCTGCCCGTGGAGGAGGTGAGTCCTGCATCCCCACCGTGCTGTGCTCCAGGTGCTTTCCTGGGGGCTGAGCTGTTTTCTGTCAGCTGGCAGCACCAGGGAGCAGAGCTCTCATCCTTTGGCTGCCATGAGTGTGGGGTAAGGGCAGAGGTGGATGTTCCCCCAGGCAAAGGTCTGTGCAGGGGGCTGGAATCCCCCACTGTGGGGTTGCTGAGGGTAGGAGATGGTTTTATTAAAGTCTGTACTGGTTTCTGCATAGTGTTGTCTAGGGGCTGCATGCTAATCCTGTCAGTCTGAAGTGTGCTTGCTACAGCCTGGCCAGGGAAGCTGCCCCTTGGCTTAACACAGGTGCCTCATGATAGCAATAAATAACCAAGAATTGGATTCCTGATGCACAAGGATGAGCACACCAAGGCTGAACGTGGTCAGGAAGGGATTTTCCTCCCTGCCTCCCAGGAGACAGTGGCACAGCACACAGGGAGAAAGGATGAAGCTCTGACCCCGCTGTGCAGTGAGGAGCAGTGCTGGAGCACAGCCTCCTGCTGTCCAAGCTGTGCTGTGGTTTGCAGTGACATCCCCAGAGAGCCACAACAAGGGCTCTGCTCCTGGGTCATGCTGGATGCCTTCTTCAGTTGCAGTGGTGGGTAGGAGGAGCAGGGACAGGGCTGAAATGTTTTCCTCCAAAGCAGTTATAGATTAAGATAAACTCTGATGACGGAAATAAATACTTCCCCTTATAATTCTTGCTTTTTCGTTCTTAGGTCCTTGTCGTAGACCTTGTAAATAATCGGTTTCTGAGACAGGTGAGCAGAGCTGATTCATATCCTTTTCTCCTCTTTTTCCTCCTAACTTTCCTCCATCTGTGTTTGCTGACCTGTCTGGCTGGTTGGATTGCTTTCTCCCCACTCAAAAACTGAGTCAGGGCTCGTGGTTGGCAGTGTTGTAGGGTTTGCCGTGTACATGTGTAACATCAGCATCCCAAAACACAGCTGTTGAGGACTAAATCATTGGGAATTACCTCTTTCTCTTTATTTTTTTTTAGAGGGAAAATGGTGGCACTTGAGCACTATTATGGGTCCTTAAGTGTCATCCTGTAAGGCAACAGACAGAGCTGGAAGGCCTTGTCTCAGCTGCTTGTCTGCTGGGGAGCAGTGTGGGTTTTTCCAGCCTGTGTCTGTCAGTCCATCTCCCACCACATACTCTGTCCTGAGTGGGAAGGGAGCCTTGATGATTTTTTGGTATCCTTAGTGCCTTGGGATCTCATGGTTCCTTGCACTGGATATGTCAGAAGCAGGAGGGTGGTACATGGGAGCCTGTGTGTTGCTCTGCAGGCAAGATTGCCTGCTGATTTTCACTTCCCTTTGTTGTGGAGAGGGAGGAGTGGGAAGGGGAGGAGGAAAGGGAAGAGGATAAATGAGCAAACATACTCCTGGCCCAGGAAGCTCTTTTTTCCCAGAGCTCTTTGGCAGATCACTGAGCAGCGCTGGCAGCGCCGGTCTCTGCCGTGCCTCAGCCCCATGACTAAGATGGGATGAGTGCTCCTCCTGCTGCAGGGAGCAGCGTGTGGGTGAGGGCCAAGCCCTCCCACAGTCCTCACTTGCCAGCTGCCTTAGCTCTGGGGTTATGCTTTACCTTGCACCTCTCTTCTTGGAGCTTAAGCTGAATCAGCTGACTCAGCTGGCTGGTAGGAGCTCTGCACAGTCACTGGCAGTTCCTTGGCTCCCTTGCTCCCTGGGAATTCCTTATGCCTGTGTAAGGGGGTTGGAGCCTAAGCAGGGACTCTGCTCTCCTGGCCATGTGCCAGCATTGTTCACACACCTCCTCTTTGTGGTGGGGCCAGTGCTCATGGACAGATGGTGGGGCCACAGGTGAGCCCTGCCCAGTAGCCTCTCGGGTCAGACATGTCAAATTCCTCCAGAATAGGGGAATATTTGGGAAAAGACACTCCCTTTCTCCTTCCTCTCGTGCTTTTTGATAGTACTGCACTGGGTGGTGCTGGGAATGTGTCAAACATAGTACGCCTTCTCCCTCTCCTCAGGTTCATTTCTAATGTTCCCCCTGCTGTGCTGGGGACAGGGTAGGAGATGTTTTTGTCCCAGTCCCTGAGGAGGTGGCTCTGTCTTACAGATGGAAGATGAGGACTCCATCCTGCCCCGCAAGCTGCAGGCTGCCCTAGAACACATTTTGGAGCAGAGGAATGAGCTGGCAAACGACAAGGAGGAGGGCCCTGTCAATGGCAAGCAGGGTAAAGCACAGTGCCTTTCAGCTTAAAACCGTGTCTTTTCCTGCCCCTTTTTTGTCTGTCACTTCTTAGAGGAGAACTAAGCTTGTACCGAATTTAGCACCACAGGTATTGGAGGTAGATCAGGATTTTGGTTAAGCTGTGTGAATATTCCAGCACACGGGGCAGTTCTCTGTGTGAAGAGCAGGAGTACTTACCTCTTCCCAGCTCTGCCCATCCTTCCCTGACAATTCCACCTGTACTCCTTTTCAGAGGGATTTCATAGGCTTCTCTCTGCTGTTGGCCATGAGTGTTGCAGGTTCCTCCAGGGGACAGTCACCTGCAGAGCTGCAGACTGGGTGATGGCCGTGTGGCTCATGGATGCTGGGCTGAGACAGCTCTCTTGGGGTGCAGTATGGGCATCTCCTTGGTGCAGAGCAGCCTGGAGAATGTGCTGGTTTTGGCTAGGACAGAGTTAATTTTCTCCATAGCTGGTATGGGGCTGCATTTTGGATTTGTGCTGGAAATGGTGTTGATAATACAGGGATGTTTTAGCTGTTGCTGAGCAGACTCACACTGAGCCAACATCTTTCTGCCTTCCTCCCACCCCACCAGTGAGTGGGTGAGGGCCCACAAGGAGTGGGGAGGGGACATAGGCAGGACAGCTGACCCCAGATGAGCAAAGGGATGTTCCACATGAAGTGATGTTCTTGGAGTCATGTTCAGCATACAAAATTGCAGGAAGGAGGAGGAAGTAGGAGGACATTTGGTAGTGGGGTATTTTGTCATTCCAAGGCACGTGTACTGGAGCCCTGCTTTCCTGGGGAGGGCTGAACACCTCCCTGCCCATAGGAGCTGCTAAGTAAATCAATTATTTTGCTTTGCTTGCATGAACAGTTTTAAATTCTCTTTATCTTAGCCCATAAGTTCTCTCACTTTTACTCTTCTGATTCTCTCCCCCATCCCACCAGAGAGAAGTGAGCACCAAAACGAAGCTTGGTATCTTTCAAAGTAGTAGCAATTTGGTCTGCTTCTGTGACAACTTCTCATTCCTAGAATGCTGTCTCCCTTGAGCAGCTTTTTCTTCTCAGGCTGGATCTGAAAAAAAAAATGGAATTTTTACCCAGAGATTTTCCTAGCTCATTCTTACAGCAGTGTCCTCACTACTGCCTCTTTATTTTTCCCTTAGAAACCAGCCCTTTGAACGAGGTGGTGTCGGAGGCCTTTGTCCGTTTCTTCGTGGAGATCGTGGGCCACTATTCGCTGTTCCTGACGCCCGCGGAGCGCGAGGAGCGGACCCTGCAGCGGGAGGCGTTCCGCAAATCCGTCTCCTCCAAGAGCCTCCGCCGCTTCCTGGAGGTCTTCATGGAGACACAGATGTTTGGGGGCTTCATTCAAGAGCGGGAGCTGCGCAAGCAGGGGGTCAGAGGTGAGGGGCTCTGGCTGGGCTGGGCTGGGCTGTGGGGGAAGCTGCTGTTGCTCCTATGAGAGCAGGGGGATGCTCCCCAGCCACCACCTCCATCCCCAGTTCTGTGGCTGGAGGCTGCAGTACCTGTTCAGGAACACCAGAAGGTGTTCCTTGGTGGGGTTGGCATTACAGGCATCTTTCACCCTTGCAGTATCCTCCACATGTGTGCCTCTTCTGTTCCACATTGAATTCTACTGCTGGAATGAAGTTTATTCTTGCAGTTCCTCATGTCTTCTTGTGTCTAGAGGAAAAATGGGCTGGATTGGTCATGGTTCTTTTGTCAAGTAAAAAGCTTGGATGCTCATCTCCTTCCCCGAGCTGCTTCTGTGGATTCACTCCTGTTATCCTACAGTCTCAAGGGCTCTACTGGCAGCTGAAATTTCTTATCCCTGCTGCTACTCAGGGCTGGCTTAGCAGCTTCCTCCTGAGCATTAGTAAGCAGGGGATGCTTGAATATGTGGCTGAGTAAAAGAGGTAAATTCTGCATGATGATTCCCCAGATGATGTCACTCCTGGGCTTAGCTGTGTTTGTAGCAGAATGAAGGGAGGTACATTCTGTACCCTGAGTGAGGTACAGCAGCTCAGTCAGCCTTGCAGCAGAGAGGGAGGGAGAGACCAAAGCTTCTGTGCTAAATCTGGCCCCAGCTGATGGAGGAGGTGGGGTGAGTTGTTCTCTCTCCTGTGCAATAATGTGTGAGTAAGCTGAGACAGTACACTTGCTGGTGGGCATTATTACTTGGATTTATACAGACACAAAATAGAAGCTGTTGATTTCTGTCTCTGCAGGTCTGTTTGAGGTACGGGCTCAGGAGTACCTGGAAACACTTCCCAGTGGGGAGCAGAGTGGAGTCAATAGGTTCCTAAAAGGCCTAGGTAAGGAACCAGCAAAAGCCTTGGTTTCTCAGGAGGGCTGGGATTCAGGCTGGGCAGCACAGAAGCTGCCCAAGGGTGACAGGGCCAAGATTGGCCCATGAGCTGTCTTCTAAAGGAGATGGGTGGGCAATGCAGCAGCCAGTGACCTGGGGATGGTGGGTGCAGGTCCTGGTGGGGGGAATGACACAGTTTTCATTGCCTTCAGGTTAGCACTTAGGGATCAGCACTGGGAACTGCCCAGGAGTATTCTAAGATTGAATCTATTTTCCACTGTAAGGGGAACTAGCCAAGAGCTCCAGGCTGAGGCTAGAAGTCCTTGATAAGTCATTGGACACTGTGGCTCAGTTTGATCAGGTGTTAAGATCACATCTCTGGTCCTCTTGTCTGTTCTTGGCCATTTAAAGAGCAGCAGTGCCTGAGGGGCTGGTGTGCCCTGGGCAAATGGGCTCTGGAGGGTGTGCCTGGGAGCTTGCAAGGTCCCAGCCTGCAGCACTGCTCCCAGGGAATGGGCAGAGCTCTGCAGGCCCCTGCTCCCAGCTTTGCAGAGCAGCTGGCTGTGGAAAAGGAGCCAGGGATGGCAGCCGGGCCAGTACCCTGCACAGGACGGAGGTGATGGGAAATGACACTTGTTTTGCCTGTCTCTTTGGGGAATCCATTTTCTTTTCTCTGTCTCTTCAGGCAGCAAAATGAAATTCCTCCACAAAAAGTAAGAGCGAAGCACATCCTCACTCCACAGAAGAGAATGGCTTTACCATTTAGCAGCAATAAATCAGACTTACCAACCATTCCCACTCAGCCTGCTCCCAGGAGCCAGCAGCCTTGGGCACACTGGGCACAGCCAGGATGTGCTGCACAGAGCTGTGGTGCTGCAGGAAGATGGGATGGCTGCAGGGCTGCCGGGACAGGTCTCTGGATGTCTACAGTAGCAAGCACTGGACCAAGCACTCTCTCTGAACTCTGCACTAGCACGTTGCAGGCATCCCGGCGGATTGGATCTCTTAGCTAGTCAATTCTTTATTTGGTTGTATTTTTCTATTTATGTTGAGGTTAGAACAGTTATTAACTGATGACTCTTGCCCTGCCTCCTCTCTGCCTGGTGCTGCAGGAGGCCGAAGCAGGATTCCCATGGGACTGAGCAGGCAGAGCTCAGGCATGGAGGGGAAGAGCAGAGATGTGTGAAAGTAGGTCTCTGCAGAGCAAGGACACTGAGAGCTGCAGGGGTGGTATGGACTGACCAGGAGGAGCTTCCAAGCAAGGGAAAAGGGTGAGGGGGAACCACTAAACCTACTGAGGACCTGATGGGCCAGCCAGCTCCCTGGGTGGCTGTACCAGGGAGTCTTGGCACGAGGAGAGGCCTTTCCTCATGCAGTGTAATTAAAAGCGAGTTGTGTAGAAGGCATGTGGATCCATGGTGTTTTTGTGGAAGGGGATGAGTTGTGTCTTCCCACCATCCCACCTAACATCAAGCATGAGCCAGAGAGGACATCAAGGAGCTGGAGCCATGACTTGGCCAGGCCCTCAGCCTCCCTGTGAGTCTCAGAGGCCAAGTGGGCTCAATCCCTCACCTGGAGCTCACCTGCAGGATCTTGTCTGGGAGACCTGCTTCCCAAAGGTCAGATGGGCTCTTCTCTGCTATCATGGGTGTTGCTGCTGGGAAGCACAGCAGGAAACAGGCAAGGGCAGAGTGTCTGCTGCTGCCCTCTGTGCTCCTGCCTGGGCAGGAGGTCGGGCCTCCTGTTCACCTCTCCTCTGTCTGTGGTGACCTGCTTTGGTGAGGAGGTGTGAGGGAAGTCGAGTGGGGGTTGAGGCAGGGTGAGGGTGTTTTTCCAGCTGGTGTGAAAGCTGTTACACTTGCACTGCTTCTGAGGGCAAGAGCACCTGGAGCATCCTTGAGTCTGCTCTTTGGAGGGGAGTCTCTTTCCCAGCTGCTGTGGGACTGCAGCAAAGCTGCATATGGGTGCCTTTGCTGCAGCTGTGCTATGCTGGACTGCACAGGACTCCCAGAGGCTTTGAAGATGATCCCTGTGGTCCATGGACTTTGCCAGGTGTCAGGACTTTTCTGACCAGCAGTGGGGTTCAGATTACCTCACCTCCATTCTATACCACAGCAGAGCAGTGGGTCCAGTGCTGCTCTGTGACTCTTTTGAAGCCATGCAACCAGGTAGGTTGGGCAAATGGCTCTGGGTGGCCCTGCTTGAGCAGGGGCATGGCCCAGGTGACCCCCATAGGTCCCTTCTCACCTCAACCCCTCTGTGGTTCTGTGGTGAGCACAGTAAATGCTGGACAGCCGTGGTGTCACACCAGGCAGGAGGCAGGCAGGCAGCACCAGCTGCTGTGCAGACAGAGGAAACAACAACAGAGGGGCTCAGAGAAGCCAGCAGCATTTACTGCCCACCCCCACCCAGGCTCAGCCTCCCTCAGGGGTGACCAGCAGGAGGTGAGGGGGCTGCCCCTTGGGTGTGCTGAGCAAAAATGATGCCACTTCAGTCACAGGAGGTGGTGGTGGCTCATTGAAGGGAACTGCAGTGGGGGTCAAGGTGAATCAAGTGCTCTGCTTTGGTTCTCGTTTTAGAAGGAGTTTTTAATGTAAACATTATGAAGCTTTGCAAAGCTGGGGTCACCCCTACAAGTGTAAAAGGGGCCAGGATGCCTGCAGAGCTCTGTGGGATGTTCAATAAAGCTGATCTGTGGCTCTGCTCCAGCCTTCAGAAGCAAGTCTCCTACATGGTCCCCCACTGCCAAGCCTGCCCAACCTGGGAACTCCACATTCCTCTCCTTAAGTGATGTTTTTGGTGGCGTGGGACTTGGCCTTCCTTGGCAGGAGCTGTGGTGAGGAGTGGGGAGGGATCCCAGGTTGCCCAACACTTAGCTCAGCTTGAACTGGTGTGTGAGCATGCTGAGATACTGGCAGCTTTTACTACAATATCCCAATGGCTCAAATTAAAAAGGGTTGTGAAATAGCCCTGTTTGCCTCGTTGGGGAGCTCCAAAGGGGCTCTGCCAGCACAGGGCTCCATGACCACTCAGTGCATTTATTGGCTGCTCTCAGGAAAGTGGGAATCAAGCCTACATAATGTACAAAATCCAAAGGGGGTGGTAAAAAGCAGCAGCATGAGAAGTACAATGAAAGAAACATTTACAACTGTGTCATTAAGCATTTACAATGAAACTTGGACAGGAAGTGTTGATCTCCAGCTGCAGGACAACCTCTTCAGCTTTAGTTTGAGCTGTGCTGCTCCAAGATGAGCTTGACTCTCCATCTACGGGCTCTGTATGCTTTGGAGGAAGCCACCTGTAAGGAAAAGCCTTATGACATCTGTGCTGGCTCTGACCATGGGTCTGGGTGTCCTTCCATGGAGGCTGCCAGCAGTGGGTGACCAGAGAAGACTCTGAACAGAGCACATACACTGGGGATGCCCTATATGCCATGCACACACAGACTGTACCGTACACAAGCATTAGACTTGCCTACTCTACATGCCAGGGGTTTCCTGCACAGAGCTGGGTCTCTGTGTTTAGTAGCCTTGGGTGAGTTTCTATTCCATGACCAAGTGCACGTGGGTGTAGGAAAAACATGCTGAGGCAAGAGGCCAATTGGGGGGAAGTATGGATTTACTAAAGGGTACTGGAGAATCAGGACACTGGTGAAGCATTAAAAGCTGTGATCTCTGCCCCCTGACAGTTCCTGCCTAATTAAACAGCTCTCACACACCAATGTGAGCAGCTCTGCAGGGCCTGTGATGTGCAGGGCTGCACTTGCTGAACTCCCAAGCTACTGGCTAAATCCCAAGCTCTGTACCCCTCCTTGGTTTTCCAGCACAGGCTGTTGGTGTCCTGTGAGAGCTCAGGACACTTGTGAAATCCCAGCCCTCCCAGAAACTTTGGGGAATGTCCCATCCGCCATGCAGTTGTTCATTCTGTAGCTACTGCTGGCAGGACAGACAGCCCTGGGCAGTCAAAGAGCCCAGACCCAGCCCTGCACAGGTCAGTCAGGCTTTGGCTTGGAGTGTTGCAGCCAAGGGGGTGTGCTTGCACTTTGCTGCACGTGGGGATCCCTGGTGCCTGTTGCCAGGAGACTTAGACCTCACCTCTCTGCCTGGAGACAGATTTCAGGTTGCAGGTGCCAGCAGGCAGCTTGCAGGTGTAGAGCCCCAGGCAGCCACCACAGTCAGAGGGCTTCTGGCAGGGCCGGGACTGGACGCTGTGGCAGGAGTGCTGCAGAGAGAAGGAAAGTGGTAGCTGCAGTGCCCGTGGCAGCCAGGACCAGCCCAGTCACAGCTGCAGCATCACTCTGCAGTGGCAAGATAAGCAGCTCACCAGGGTCAAGAGCAGCAGCTTCATTGCAAGGAGCTGGAGAAGCTGAGGCCCAAGGAAGAGCTTCCAGGGGCAGTTAATTACTAGTTTTGGCTGGAAGCACTCTAAGCTGGCCCCCACAGCCACAACACACCCCTCCAGTGCCTCTGCTCTTTTGCTGTGGTGGCACCTGCCCCAGCTGAGTGGCATCTGGCACAGTGTCACCCAGCACTTTGTGGTTAAGGCAAGGTCTACTTGTGTGCCACCAAAATGTGGTTTGGGTTTGATAACGAAGCAGTTGGTTATTTGTGGGATGCTGTGCTGAGCCCATGGAGCAGATTTAGCATGGGCAGAGAAAAGCTGTGCCTCCCTCAGGGCAGTGCTGAGAGGAGCTGTGCCCATCAAGGGGGGTCATCAGGGCATGGTGCCCCCATTGCAGAGCTTGGAGAGCTTTGTTAGCACTGCAGGGAGTGAACACAAAACTTTGGAGAACACTACAGGGGCTGGAGCAGGAGTGTCCTGCAGCTCTGAGGGCAGCACATGGGGACAGCTGCAGCCAGACCTGCACTCTCCTCCTGAGCTGCTCATCCCCTGCACTCACAGCCATCAGCTCTAAGCCTTGCCAGGTACCAGCTGGGGGTCTGGGGGTGTCAGTGCCCACTCCCTTCCCAGCACCCAGACCTACACTCCTGTGAGGCCATGTTGTGACTGCCACCTTCACATGCATCTTATGAGGCCTCAGAAACACCTTTTCTACCTTTTGTTTGCAGGATCATGGCATGCTCAGCACCTGCTCCTGTCAGATCCTGGCTGGTACCCCTGCCCACCCTGCAGCCCCCCAGCACAAACCCTCTCCCTGGCTGTCCAAGGACAGGCTGTGCTTACCGTGTCACTGTTGAACTTCCCGTAGTCCTTCAGGTGGTGGCTCAGCCTCACAGTCCTGCTGCGGGAGGGCTGCACTGGGAGCCTCCAGGGCTTGCCAGGGGGAACCTGCTCCCCACTGCCCAGGAGAGCTTTGGCCATGGCCTTGCTGGGGGACCTGGAGCTGAGATGTGCCTCCCTCATCACTTTCCATGCATTGGCCAGAGGGTGGCTCCTCTCTGAGCCGTGCCCAGGCAGCTTGTCCCCTCCATCTCCAGGTGGCCAAGGAGCTTCTTCAGGACCCCCAGCCCCTGCCTGCCTCTCCAGGTTGTCAGTCTGGCTCCCCAGTGCCCCAGATAGTGCTGGGGCTGAGCAGAGCAGCACCAGGAGGAGCGTGGTGACTGTCAGTGCCTGGACATTCATCCTCAGGTCCTGCCTTTGCTCAGGGTCTTCCTGCCTGGACAAGTTGGAGTCAGTAGCAGAGGTGGAAGCTGCCTTTTCCCCCTGACTCTGGATCCAGCTGAAGTAATTTTTATAGTGCAGGGACATACCTTGGGGGCACAGCCCTTTTCCCCCGCCCCTGCTGTGTCCCACCTCCCAGCTTGTGAGCAAGCCCAGCTGCTTACGTGGGCCCCAATCCCCCTCCCTCGTGTTCCCAAACATCCCAGCACCCTTCTGCCACAGCCCCCCTGTCCCTGCTCGGGGTACACACATGGGTGTGTGGCATCTGAGCACAGAATCTTTCAGCTGAACCACAGTTTGCAAGCAAGGTCTTGGTAAAGGGAGAGCTGATGGTGGATGTTTGTGTGTCTGGTGGAAAGGTGGTGGGCTCAGAGGGAAGGAGTTGCTACAAGCCTGGTGGAAGTAGTCTCAGGCAGAGGAAAGGCACCCACTTAATGCCTCCATCAACTGCAGTGGGAGCTCACTCATTAAACAGCAGAGCCCTCCCAGGAGAGTGGTGTTAGCCCTGATCAAGCTTTGGTTGACCTCAGTGCTATGTCAGACACCAGGGATCTGCTCCTCAGCCAAGGGGCCTCCCTCACTGACAGTGGTCTCTGGATGAAACAGAGGGTGAGTCTGTACTCAAGGTTTACTATCAGTCAGGTTCAAGAACCAGCCAGCACCAAGACCCAACTCTACTAGAAATCAGTTTTAATGAGTTTCAGTTGGCACCTGCAGTTGCATCCTGTGCACATTACATGCTGAGAGAGAGAGGGTGACTTTTCCTCATTGCTTCCATGGGAGATGCCTTGGCACTCTGATCTCTTTTGCTTCAGACTTGATACTTGGGACTAAAGGAGGAAGGAAGCCCCAAGTTCAGAGGAAGGCATGTGGAACAAGAGACTGTCATCTTTTAAAGGCCACCAGTGGTCCCTGGTCACTCTTCTTTACTTTGTCTTGCCTGCTTTCTCCAGGGGCTTTGGATTTCAGAGCAAGATAGTGTGGTGTGTGCTGGCTGCCTTGGGAAGATGGATGAGGTTATCCTGCAGTGTCATGCTCCTGGCAGCTGCACCGTGCCACAGGTTGTGATCCATGGGACCTCTTGGATAGGAAAAAGTAAGCAGCAAGAGCAGATGTTGCTGCTAGGCCCAGCTGAAGAGACATGGTCCTGAAGATCCAGGAGTCAATGACAGAGGAGCTACTGTGATAATGGACAACAGTGACACAAGGTGGAGGAAGAGAAAATTCCCTCAACAGAAAATCTAGAAGGCCTGGAGGTCAGGAAACCAGGAGGTCTGAAAGACCAGAAATCAGCTTTTCATTCCACAAAAGTTTCCTGGGTTGGCGCCTCCTTTCCTGAGGGTTTACTCAGGACCAAAGCAGATGTTCTCAAAGCTCAAAACACAGTCCAGTTCCTGAAAACAGGAATGCTGTGAGTGCAATGAGGTGATAGGTGAGAAAGCCACCGTGTTCTAGTCCATCGTCCATACCTTCACCTCTGGCCAGCTCCTGCTCTTGACTTGCTCCTGGCTGACACTGGAAGTGCTGATTTCTGGGGAAATGGGCTCATAGGAGCGGAGAGACAAGCTGGCAGCCAGCAGACCCATCCGGACACACGTGCCTGTGTCACGTTTAGCAAGCATCCCTGCAAGGATTCCTGCCATTAAACTGTGGAGAGAAAGAAAGGTGGTTTTGAACATGGGGGGAACAGCTTTGAAGCCAGGAATGAGGGTGTTCATTTGTAAGAGCTTTCATTTGGACCCCAATCAGCACTTACAGCAGCAGAATACATCGCACAGGAAGGCTGAGGTTACAATGAATGGGGTTTTGCTTTTTCTATATTTATTTTTAGAGTACCAAATAGTGTAATTTATTTGCATTTTTTGTCCTTCTCATCTGAGAAGTTGAGGTACTTCCTCTTGTACCACGTTTTCTATTCTCCTCAGTTTTCCAGGTGAGGTGGGAGAAAAGCAAGGAGCCTAAGAAGGGAGGAATCTAATTTTCCCCTGCTGTCTATTATTTTGTCACTTCTCTGCTCTTTGTTGGTGCCTCATTATTGTCCTCATTATATTGGTGCCTCTTCTCCTCAAAGGGTTGGATGGGGTGAGAGATAAATTTTCTGTATCTATGTGAGAGGGACTACAGGCATAGCTGGAAAAAAAGAAATTCAAAGCTGAAATTACATTGGAAAGCCAGATTTTGGGAAACATTTGCTATGGTTTTTCATTTGAGATTTCCCAGTAAAAGTGATGTGAGTGCAGTGTTTGGAATAGATTGGGAGCAACTACTTTATTCACAGCAACTACTGTAACATATTCAGAAGCTAGGAGAGGACAAAGGAGAAGAGAAAGAGAATGGAGAAGACAATCACATTTTAGAGGAAGAAGCAAGGACAGGAAAATGTGATGGCAGGGAGGATTAATAAGCACATCTACGGCGAAGGTAAAAGGAGCCCTTATTTTGGACCCCACCTGATTACATCAACATATTTTTATCCATAACAAAGGCCTGGAGATTATGACTTTCACAAAGTGTTCAATCTCTCAACAGCTCCAGGAGTTGAGAGTAAATATTTGGGGGAGCATCCCCTAGCAATGCCTTGTGTGGGCATGTGGTGTTAGGTTGTCATGGCAGCTGGGGGCAAGGAGCAAACAGACACTGCACAGCTCATGGGCAGATCTCTGGAGCTGTATAAGAGCCATAGGGTGGAGGGGAGGCATGAGGTGCCCTGGGTCACTGTTTCTGGATTGCATTGTCCCCTGGCCAGTGCTTCTAGAGTATGAAGGTTCATGGGGGCTAAGCTGGGAAAATGTCACATTTTAGATATTAGAAAATAATTATTTACAATGAAAATGGTGAAACATGAACAGTTTGCCCAGAGAGGTGGTGGATGCCCCATCCCTAGTTGGATGGGGCTCTGAGCGACCTATTCTAGTTGTAGACATCCCTGCTCACTGCAGAAGGGTTCAGACTAGGTGACCACTAAGGGTCCTTTCCAACCCAAACCATTGTGTCATTCTACAATAGTCCTTTGAAAGTGCCACCAGGCTGGGCCTGGGACACGTAACCAGTTTATATGCTGTGGAGATAGCTTGTACAGCATTGCAGTGTCCTGGCATTTCCAGCCTATTTTGGCACTCTTACTCTGTAGAACAGGGATTTCCAGAGTTCAGGGGAGCAGTTGGGGTTATTAGGGAAAAAAAAAACCAACCCTGGATGAACAAGGGGACTATGAAAATTCTCCCACATGATCTTGGGAACTCTGAGGAGAGGAATTTCCAGACCCATGTTACTTCAGGAATGGGAGCAGTAGTGGGCCCCATGCTTTCAGATAGGTTTGGAAGGAAAAACAAGCTTCCAAGTTGTTCAGTGTAACTCAGTGGAGGTGGTTGGCAGTGGTGCATTTTATCTCACCTTTGGTCTTCCCTTGAATTTTAGAAAGGATAAGGAACCCCTAAGAAAGGCGTTTCATTTACATTAGCCTCTAGACAAAAAGCTTGTAATGCAGTAAAGAGTACTTATGTTCAGATGGTGCAGAGGGGAGGCTGTGTCCCTGGAGGGGCTGGCTGGGGACACCTGCCCGAGGCAGTGAGCAAAGCTGAGCTTTCCTTAGGTCAGGCTGACCCTACGACACTCCTCCAGCCCCCATTTCTCTGCTGTTATTACACCTATTGCTCCAACCAACCATTTGGTCTTCTTTGGAGAAGACCAGCTTGCAGTTCCAGTCAGCTCATCTCAGAGGTGATCTGGGACACAAACACCATGTCCTGGTGTTAAGTGGGCTCACCAGCTTGGCAAGAAGTTGATTGGTTTTAAGTAAAATATTGAGGACTCTCTATGTTTAAAACCAAACCACACAAACCTTTTCATTCTGATCAGAGAAAAAAGAAGTGTTGCTATGTGGAATTATTGCTACATAAGAGTAGAAAGGGAAAAGGAAATATCTGTCACATACAGACTTTTGGTCTAGCCCAAGGCAATGAAAGGACAGAATCAATTACTGCAACGTATTAAGCAAGAAGAAAAAAACAACCTGACTGCTACATATAGTTTGTCAAGTTAACAAGGAGCATAATAAAATATTACTCTGACAGACTGAGAATTGATCACTGGGGCTAGGAATAATAGCTGTCATTCCCCACTTCTATGTATGGCATTGTGTGAACAGCCAGGCGAATTATACAGCAGGCTCTTTTGAAGCAAGAGCTTCAAAATTGCCAGAGGCAAATGCAGAACCTGATGAAATGCTTTTATAGGGCCATTTTAGCTCTTGAGTGGCAGTTCCACTTCCATTGGAGAAGTGTGGAAGTAAGGCAGTTAGTTAGTAAGACAGCTTTGATGTAAGGTGGTTTACTTTGCTTTTAGCAGTTCAGCCCGGAGTAATTCAGAATTCTTAGATTGCCAGGAAAGGATCTTGAAGAAAAGCAAAACTAATAATGGCAAGCCTGGCTTCCAAGATGCTTCGGGGGACATTTCTAGCAAGCTTTGCAAGGAATCATTGTAACCAGCCCTGTTCTCATATCCTTAGTGTCTCCTCCTCAAGCAGCAGGGCGTCGCTGCTTTTCCAGTGGAATGTCAAAGGAATCCGATTGTGGCCCTTTCACATGCAGCTGGAGAGGACAAAGCAGGGAGCGACATACCTGTCGCCAGCTCCCGAGACGTTGACTATCTCCTCCCTGCTGATGGGGATGGCGGGGTAGTGGGCAGCACAGAGCCTGGCGGCAGCAGTCTGTGGGAGGAGGGAAGGGAAGTTAGTGGGAATTGCCCAAGCTGGTAAGGCCTGATGCGCCTGACGCCAGATCCTCCTGGATGGCAAAAAAAGGAAAAGGCTGAAAAAAAGGCAATAATCTTTTCTCACACTTTGATCATTTAAATGAAGCTTCCTGCAAATGAAGCTCGCTCTCATGAATATTCATACAAGCACATTTAATTCTAGCTGACTCTAAACACTGCTGCTAGGAGCCAGCAGTATATGGACAGACAATTTGATTTTCTTTCAGAGCTGTGTATTCCACCCCCCCAAACACATACATTTTCCAGCAGTGATGCTATATTCCCCAGGACTGCTGCCATGACACCAGAAATAGCAACAGTGCCATATGGTCCCAGAAAGAAGCATCTGAGAGCTCAGAGGTAGTTTTCCAAGCCCTTACCTGTTCATGAGCTCCTGGATAAAGGGAGATGTTCCCTCCCAGGCTCTTGCCACACAGGAGGACGCCGTGGGCACCGAGGGTCACCACCACACAGTGCAGGTGGGCCAGCAAAGGGCAGGCCAGGGCCACTGCAGCCTGGACAACATCCTCCAACCTGGATGGCAGCTCTTCAGAGAGAGGAGAGGGAAAAATGTGCTCTAACTGTAAAGGTCCTCCAGCAGCCTTTCTGTGGGCTGACACAGCCTATTTATGAGCACTTCTACTGCTATTTATATGCACTTCTGAAATGTTGTTGGTAATGTTTTTTTTTTTTTTTTCTTTATGTTGTGGGAAACATGGAATTCTCCAGAGTTAGACTTCCACACTGTACTTCTGTGCTAAGGAACCCAATTCTCAAAGGACTAAACATATGTCTGTAGAGACCAAAAAAGCTGTCTCGAAGCATGGCTTCCTTGTTTCAATGTTGTTGGATTTCCATCTGCATTTGCTGGGGTGTGTCATTTCTGCAGAGGGTGGTACTGCTGGGACAGGTGTCCTCTGAGCATCATGCCTCAGGGACACGTTGACAAACCAGATATTGCTCCTGTTTAGGTGGTGAAGTGAGGCAAATGGGACCTCTGGTTTTGGGCAAGGACCCATCCCAGCTGCTGTGGGCTCTGATAGGACATCAGTCCATACAGCCCACACAGAGATGGCAGTAAGGGGCAAGATACCATGAGCACTTATGAATCCCCACTATGTTAACACCCAATTTGCCTGTATTAGAGACTGAAGCAGAAAATGCTCTTCTCCAGGATCTAGGTTATCTAAAAGTCTGACTGACCCTCCTGAGTGTTCAATACCTGCTGGTAGAGGGTTCCCCAGGGTCCGATTGATTGCTCTCAGCTCTTGCAGGTTGGGGGAAATGTATGTGAGTGCTTTCCAGCTGTCTGAGAGGAACGGCTTAGAGGCCTTGTTCTCATCTGTTGGCTCATAGCACACTTCAAAACAACAATGCAATTGGTTAGTTAGTTAATTAATTAGTGGTTAATCTCTGTGTCAGAGCAGGATGCAGTGTAGAACACTTAGCATAATCTGCACAACTAGAGTTACACATTTAAACTGTGAGACACTTAAATACTACTTCCCCCAAACTTGGGACAAGGTCTCCCAAGGTTTCCTTCCCAGTGTTCAGCAATGAGACAGCTGCTTCCAGCTCTGGATGATATAACCAGACAACAATTTTGTTACTCCAATTAGCTGCTTTTGGAGCCTCTGCCAGGTTTTTAGATCATTGTGTCCTTCTTTGGGATTTGCTTTTAAAAACAAAGGTGTAAAGGTGTAAACCTTCCAAAGGTTTAGGAAGCCTCGTGGAAGGTCCCCAGCATACCAGTGGAGAGGGGCATTTATTTTTCCAAAATGGAAGAGAATTCCTCTCAAAAGATGCTTTAGTGCTTTTTCTGAGAAGCAAACTATATTGCTGCTCAAACTGGCAGAAGTGCTCAAATTTCCACTTGCATTGAGATTAAAAGGCTCTGAGAGCAGCATTCCCTGGCCTTCTGGCAGTGCTCAGGGGCTTTACCAACTATGCCTCAGGAAATGTGGTTCAGCTGCACAAAGAGGAGAACTCCAGAGAAATCCAAAATGTTTTATCCATTTGAAGCAGAGTGGCAGAGTACAGAAAGAGGTGCTGAATAACCTGGCATGTCAGACAGTAAGTGGGTATCTCCAGCAAGCAGCAGGGATATACCTGGACTCTCTTGGCACACATGCTGTGAGGGCAAGTTCTCCTTACCTGCTAGCTGGTGCTCTCTAGCTAGCTGGCAGACGTACTGAATAGTGGAGAGAGGCACATTTCCATCAATGCAAACAAGTGGGGCCTGACACAGGTTCTCCTTGAACTGGGACACCTAGTTAAAATCCAGGACACACAGGAGAGACAGCCTGAGTCATTGCAGAGGGACAAAAATCATTTCTAGTCAGACTTGATGTAGGATTTTGACTTGTATTCCAGCCTTTAGGTGCAGGCATGAACCTAAAAGAGTGATTCCCTAAGGAAAATGGATTTTTCCATTTGTCTCATCCCCTCTCCTCCTTCCCCTGTTTCTGGACAATAAATGCTGGATCCAATGGGCAGGGCCCCTCCAGCAGAGAAAGGTACCTGCTGGTCCTCACTAGACCACTACAGGGAAATGGACTGCTGCTGTTTAATGCCACTCTGGGCCATGCCTGGCTTGACTCCACCTTTGCTCACTGTGCATGTTGTCGTTTGGATGTCCTCTCTGCACAGTGAGGCTGTTCAGCTGGGTGTTCTACTCCTGGGGCCCACTGAACCCTGTAGAGATGGGGTACAGTGGAGCAGGGGAGTAGAGAGCTGCTGTTCTCTCCTTTGGCTCCCTGAGGTTGCACAACCACTTGCTGGGATGCCAGGCCAGTGCTCTGGGCACTCAAGCAGCATCCCTCCATGTCTCTGCCAGCCCTGGTGGAAAGAGGGGCTGCCAAAATGCACTGTGCAGCACAAGACTGATTCAGAATTTCCACTGATCACAGCTGCTTTGTAAAGCTCAGGACAAGAATCACTCATGTAATGGTTTTCTGTGCCAAAGCTTGGGGGAGGCAGGGTGGGGATGGAAGCTGGAGTAATGACCAGATTTTTCCCTAGGAAGGCTCCATCTTATGGAGATGCCACTGGTAAGTAAATTGCACTTAACTTCCATGTTGCTGTCAGTCATGAAGCACAGGCTTTTGTTCTGTCAATAAAAAGTTGAGTAGGAAAGGAGGGTGCACTGATGGAGCTTTCACTAAATCACTCCTTAATCACTGCTGCCATTATGCTTCCCTGAGGTTTTTGAATGTTTGGACGTGCTGAGCAACAGTTTCTATTGATACAACTCAGTGTGTAGAAACAACAGGGATGGTAGGGAGGGGATGGAACGGGAAAACTTGCTTTAACCAGTGCTCTGTCCACTTTTTTCCTGCTTTTCCCTAAAAGAAAACATATGGGTTAGGATTATAATAAGGTTGATTTCTTGCTGGCTTTAAGATGTGAAATTATAAGTGGACTTGGACAAGTTAATGAAGAGGCTTCTGGCCTACATATCATGGATGATGGTGGTGGTGATATTTACAAACCAGAAACAGACAGAAACTCCATCTGGGTCAGCAGTAATAGGGGCTTCTGGTGGCTCGTTATGCTGCTGTGCCAGTGGCCAGTGTCCAGGGTTAGCCTTAACATCTCCCATGCCCTCTGCACACCCATTCCCTCCTGGTACAAACATCACCAGGGGCCTTTTCTCAGAGGCCCACACTCTTTCCCACAAGAAAAGCTCACAGATCTGAGGGAGTGCATACATATTGCTGTGTTATCTGGTGGTGGATGTCCATGTCTCCCAAGCCAACGCTGAGCTCCCCAGCACTGGTGATCACGGCACAGTAAGTGGCTGTGCTCTTCCCCTCCAGCTGGAGGATGCTGCTCATGTCCTGAAACAGGGAGGACAGTTACACACTGAGCATGTCTCTCTTCCCTGCCACACTCAGCTCACTCTTTCTGTGCCCACCTGGTCTCCAGCCCAGCTCACTGCTCTTTTTTGGGATAAACAGCCTGTCAGGGGTATCTCAGTCTAGACAATGCTGGCATGTGGCCATTTGTTAATATTTGCAATGCAACCAATGCTGCAGGTTAAAGCAATCCCTTAGTAAATGAGTGGCAGGTCTCTGCTGTGCAGTTCCACAGGTTGTGTCCCCTGTGACAGAGGAGTGGTCTGCAGCCCTGCCTGCTCCAGTCACCTGTTCTCACAGCTTGTGTGGGACAGCATCTCTTGGTGGCACTCTGCAGATAGCAGAGGCTGCCTCACTGACTGCCCAGCCTGACTCTGAGCACCCTCTGGAGCCATTTCTACAGCAGTGGGGGAGAGAGCTGTAGCGTGTCCTTCCTTTGTGGCTCCTGGGAATGATCTGCTTGGGGATCACAGGGCATATCTTGGAAAGAACATGTGGATGGAGAAATGCATCTATCTCTGGAGCTGACAGGAAGCTGGAGTTTTTAGGGAAAGGCTCCTCTCCAACACTGGTGGGAATGTATTTTGTTACAGGCAAGGATTGCTAGGTGGCTGGCCAGCAAGGCCACCTTCCTTTGGGAGACTGCTCACTTGGATGGCACAAACTGTGCTGTGGAGAGAAGAGTTTATAGACCAGCCATGGGGAAGCATTTATAATCCAAAATAGAGTTAATGTTCTCATTTCTTCATTTACCAAGTTGCTCAGATAGCCAGAACCAAGGCCCCATGGGCTTTATTTGGGTCCCAGGCTCATAAGGGCACTAATAATAGTCAGCAACCCTGACCAGCCTCACCTGGGGGCTGCACTCACACCCTGCCTGCCTTCAGTCCTGCCTTTTCTCTGTGGAGGTGCCTGATGGCCTAAGTTAGAGCTGCCCTCCTGGGTTTTTTTGCATCCGGCTGCGGTGATGATGTTCTACCTTGCTGTCCTGGGGGGCTCCTGCTGCTCCAGCTCCCTGACCTGTGGACAAGCTGCTGCTGAAGTCAAGTATTCCCCATGTACAGGTAAGCAGAGTATGGAGCTCTGTAGAGGATCCTGCTCCTCTGAGCTTGGGAGGTGTCCAACCTGCAATTCCAGTTTCACATTTTTTCTCTCTTGGGCTTCAACTAAACCAGTTGATTTTGGCAACGCTTTGTGTGTCCTTGGGTTCAAGGTTTGCGTGTTTCTTGCCATGTTTAGCCTCCACTAGAATTGTACATGGTTGCTCCTAATCTACCTCTATCTCCTCCAAGCACCACTTTCTGGAGCTGAATTCAGAGCCCATGGTTCAGACTCCAAAATACACCTAGCCTGTGTTTTGGAGGTGGTTCTTTGCCTTCTAATTGTCTGTAGCTAAAAAAAGCATTGAATTATTCCTACACTTAGCCTGATAGAAGGTGGTTCTGACAGGGCTGGGAAGAATTTTCCCTCTGTGATGTCATCTCTTCCCTGTTCCTGAGGTGCCACTTCTGTGCAACATACCATGTGGTGGCAGTAGTGCAGGACAGACTCCAAATGCTCATCCTTCCCCACGGCAGATAAAAGGAGAGGAGCTCGTCCAAGACGGCTTAAACAGTCTAAAAAGCAAATGGAAACAAAAGCTATTAACAAATCCAACAGATTACTGTGAACACAGTGACAGCTGGTGCAGCATGGGTGTCTCTAGGAAAGCCCTCTCCTGAAAAACTTAATGCTCATCAGTCCTTGCCTAGAAGGACATTCAAGATGAAATTGAGCTGCAGCTGCTGCAAATGTCTGCCCAGGGCTGAGTGAAATGTCCTACAGAGAGCTGAACCAGTACCCTGAAATTTCAGCTTATTTGGAACATCTGGGAGTGGAGGAAAAGAGTGGGAAGCAAATTCTGCTCTTTTCTGGCATCATCTCCCTTACCATCACAGGCATGCGGGTTTTCCCATGCTGCCTCTGAGCACAGCATTTTCTGGTGCTGGCCCTCCCACACTACTGTTCCCACCATGATATCTTACTAGAACCACTGACTCTGAAGGTACTAATGGGAAACCCTTCCTCCTCTCCTTTCAATTTACCACAAATTGTACCTCCATGGGTGATGTGGGTATTTTTAGGGTTTTTTTTCACTCAGGCTTCTTCATTAGTGATCTGAAGTGGCAGTAGATATGTGTTAGGAGATTGGGAAATGTTTAAAACCTGGAATAATCCTAAAATCTTTCTGTAATCTGTCCCTGTTAACTTCAGTACAAGAATACTGGTCTGCTGCTGCTTGTGGTGGAGCCACTGGTGCTGTGTGCTCCCTTCCCATTGATAGGACTGTAGCCTTTCTTCTTCTACAGTAACTCCTGTACCCTAGTTCCTTTTGTCCATGGTATGTGGTTTATCAGTTTGGAACTATGATTATTCTTTTCAACTTCTTGCTGTAAGCATATTTCTATTGTGTCTATATCCTGGCATTAATTAAATCTGAGGCTGCTCAGGATTATTGCACCATGTGCTAGTTCATATTTGCGGACCTTCATTTTCCTGATCTCAACTCCCTCCCCTCTTATTTCTTGGAAGGAGCCCCGCCTTTTCCAGGCAGTCTGCCCACTAGTATATTGCCTAATGTGTCCCAAATCCTGTCAACATTCACCCTCTCCTGCTGCTGGAGGAACAGCAAAGGACAAATCACAGCTGGCATGCACCCGCAGGCAAACCCAAGCACCAGGCACCTGCCAAATTCCTTCCAACACCGCCAAAGGTTCTTCTCACTCTTCCAGCATTTGTTTGCCCACCGCCCTGGAAGAAAGAACTGTTAATTGGCAAAACTGGGAGGGCTGCTTGGCACAGTTACTATTACATAGTCTCCATTACCATGTGAAGTTGATACTGCTGAAACATAGATCAGCAATCAGAGGGAGCAGAGGGTATCCAGCTCACAGATTGATGGCAGTACAAACTTTTTAGAGCTGTCTACTGACTTCAGTCTCGATGACACAGCCTGCTTTCAAGGAGGGGAGACCCACTTGATCTCCCCATGAATAGCTAGTTTGGTCTTACTTGCTAAGGCCTCCTAGAATGGCTAAGGAGTGTTTCAGTCAGTGTGAGCAGCCCTCTGAATTCATCAGTTCACAACAACCTGGGACTCCAAAGCTGCTGGGGCTCTGCCTTCCAGGCCACTTAGCTCCCACCTTAAGCAGTTTGTGGGAGTTATTTATTTGTCTATTTATTTATTTTCCTCTTTGAATGTAAAATGAAATTTGTTATCTTTGCCTGTACTGCCTCTGCACTTCATCCATGGAAGGATCTGTTTCAGAGACTAAAGAGTTTTTCACTGACCCATTGCTTCCCAAACATACCCCACATTAAAAATACCCTTCTTTTCCAGATGTGTGGCTACCAAATTCCTTTCTCTTGTCTCTGCCTTCCACTCCTCTGTCCATCTGCCTCTCTGTGACAGACAAATTGTCAGAACACAGGCAGCCACTCACCCATCTTATCCTAATTTTTCTGCCAGAAGAATTACATCAGTAAGTGCTCAGATCAATTTGGGCTTCATCTGTCTATCAAGTGGTTTTAGAGCTCTTGTTTCATAAAATCCTGAAAACTCTCTTCCATCTCTGAAGTCAGCTTGCCACTGGCAGTCCTAATGCCTGTACATAGAAGCCCCTGGCCCAGTCCCTCTGCCCTACACCAACTCAGCTGCACAGGAACACCCCTGCACAGAACATTTTCTTTGCTTGTAAGCACCACTACCTACTCTAACCAAGAAAGTGTCTTGCCATCTCACTGTGAGGAATATTCTGCCCCCAACCCATCCCTGTGCTTGGGCATTCTCAAAACTCATTTTGAAGCTCCCCAAGGACTCTTCTTCCCCTGCACGAAGCTGCACATCTGTCCTCTGCACACAATGCTTTCTTCTGCATCCAGCCCTGTGAGGGGCTGCTCTCCCATCTAAATATGATCTTTTATTTCTCTCATCTGACCTTCGGGCTCTTTTCCTTGGCTATGACTCTCCCCAGTTCTGTAGTCTTCAGAATTTGGTGCTAATTTTTGATACTTTTGTTTTTCTGTCTGGCAGTTGTCCAAGCCTTAAACTGTTCAGGCCACCTGAGCAGAACTGCCTGTATATAAGCTACCTGGGGCCTTTGTTCATCTTTGTACTGCTTGTCACTCCTCATTAACACAAATGCCCCTCCCTTGCCTCTGCTTGTGCTCCCTGGGAATTGCCACTGGTACTGTCAGGAATGAGGATATTTCCATCTGCAACTGTCTCCTGTTGAGAGGTGCAGATTTCAAAAGCAAAACGAGTTTGGCTATTTTAATTCTGAAGCTCACTCTCTGTAATACAGGCAGCCAAGGGGGAAAAAACCCCAAATCCCAACATGCCAAAATACAAAGCAAGGGTGCTTTTTTCAGGCAAGTCAAACAACATGGTTTTGAACACTGGCCCCTGTTTCAGTCTTAAAAGAGGGTGCTAGCTGCCATCAGCAATAAGCACAAACTGCAGTTCATATAATTCCATTATCTGTGTTTTAAAAGTGATGCCTGCAGGAATGGTGAAAATACTCATCAGCTCCTTTTGCTGCCTGGCATGCTGATCCCCTCTTTTAGTTCCCCACATACCCCAGAGGCAGAGTTTCTGGGTGTCTTTTTTATGCCAAGCCTTGCCCTAAGAACAGAGGTAGCAGCCTCCTGCTCAGGGATCCAGCTGTGGGTGACCTCTCCTGTTGTACAACCCCACAGGGCCTAAAAAAATGAAGATGCTAAATCTCTCTTTAAAGTAGCAGGTGGGTTCAGTGAGAGAGAAACCAGCAGCTGCCTTTTTTAAAGAAAAGGAAATGAGCAGTTCTCATCACACCTTGTCAACTCAGTTGTAACTCCAAGTCTGAGTGGTATTCAAGTATCTCTTCTTGGCTTTGGGTGGGGCTGGCTGAGATTAAAGAATTTAGGTGAAAATGGGCTTGCTAAAAGTGATCTGAAATGAGGCTGGGCTGATGCATTCTGGCAAAGTTTCAGAGAATTGAGGAAGCCTCTGTAACCTTCTTCCATGTCCTAAGAGGTTTGAATTCTTAATGTAAAAATGAGACTCTGCTCAACTTCTGGGTATCCTGAGAGAATGATAACCATAATGCTTTTTCCAGCAACTTCCTCTAAGCAAAACTGTCCATCTTTCTCAGCAGGTCAGATAGTCACATATTAAGCACCTGGCTTCTGGGTAGCCTTGAAAGCCATGTGGGAATTACAACCAGGTCAGAATACAGCTGTTTTCCTGCTGAGACAGCATAAGGAGTGAGTGGTACCCAGTGCTCTGCAACAAATCCAGCAGGCATAAAGGTGGGATCTGCTGGGTGTTGAGCCCTTGGAAAAAAAATCTGTCTTTAAAAAGCCAAAATAATGATATTGAGAGGGTTTTTCCTCTGTGCCTAACCACAGTAGCTGTCAGCAGGAGCCTTTAGGGTGGCAGTTCCCAAATCCTCCTGTGCCTTGGCATTTGGGTGCCAGCCACAATACACCATGAGCTCTAGGGCTCTCTGAAGGCAGAAGGGCAGCTAACACCTCACTTTTTAATGCAACATTTTCCCTTTTCCCATTGTCAGCTGTTCCCAGCAGGACCTACACTGGTCCTTGGCCCCCTCAGCATGCTACAGGTGGTCCAGGGATCTGCACTCATGTCTGACATGCCACAGAGTGTCTGTCCTTCCTTGGACACAGCTCAGCTCCTTGTCCTGATGACTGAGTGTAGGACGTGTATGGTATTGGTTACATCACAGCTGAAGCAGCTGAACTTTTGCTTTTGCAAGCTTTCATAACTGATGCCACAGCATATTTCACCCTTGACCATTATAACATTGTTTGGCCCCTGTATCATTGAATAGCCAAATTCCTTACAGACAGCTTCCCCAGCACATTTTCCCTATCTGACTGAGAGGTCTTCACAGGCTGTCCCATCTGATGGCAGAAGCTTCCTGCCTTGGCTATCATCACAGAGTAATTTGAGACACTGAACAATTTCTGAGCAAGCTTCACTACCTCTATCTGCAGTACTTTGTACAGCTCAACAAAAACTGTACAGGCCATGCAGATAGCAGGCATTTGCATGGGGGACTCCCAGGTTTGGTCCACTTTAGCTTCTTCTTTGCTTCTTGTTCAACCCAAATTCAGACAAAGGGAGTCTGGTAACATTTAAAATGTTCTAATTTTTAAAGCCATCTCTTTTTTTTTCTTTATTTTTTGTGTGAGACTCAAATCCTCTGCACAGAGACTCCTGCTCCTATATGTGCTGCTTTCCATAGTTAAGGCAGTCTCAGACAGCCAGAGATGGCTCTTACCTGGGGATTTCCCCCCTGTGGGGAGAGTGCATGGATGATACATTGCTTTGCCCCTCTCTTGAGTGTCAGGGATGGTGATTTTCACCATGGGGACAGAGTAGGTCAGTATATATCACTCCATTATCCACCTAAACAACACACCAAATATGCAACACTACAGCTCCCAAGTATGTGCATGCACACATGTGGATATCATACATGGATAACACCTTCCCCCCAGCCCCTTTGGCTTGCCACACCTGGAAAAAAGTGAAAGTAGCTGGAATTACATTTGTGCTAAGAAAACTGCTACAGATACAGTACCAGGATGTCAGGGTTCTGTGCCTTGGCTATAAAGTCAACGTTGATACCGCCAATCACCACCTTTAAGAGGGAAGAAAGAGGTAAAAAGTGGTTGAAAGGACTCCAGGAAAAAAATTCCAAGTCTGCTTTGCTTTGCCTAGTCACTTCTCCCACCCCCTTGAAAGCTCTCTCATTCACAGTGTAAGGGCCAGTGCTTATTTTGAATATTTACATTCAATAGTTTGTACAATCCCAATCAGAAAGAATCAAAATCTCTTCTCTTTGTTGCTTTCTGAATTTTGCCTGCTGACAGCCAGCCCCATTGTAGCAGGTGGGATATTACAGTGGACACACAGGGATGTTGATGGTTTCTCTGTGTGGTATACCAGGCCTCAGAAACATTCAAGCACTGGGGTGTAAAAGCAAAGAAAATAGGGAAAAGTGGGCAGAAAAATGCAGTAATTTCTTGCAAGCTCCCAGGAGAAATTGCCATACCCAGTGACACTTTACAGATCACTTCTTTTATTGTCCTACAAAGCCAGAATAAGCAGTTCAGCTCCACAAACAGGAAGTTTCCAGATTCTTTGGGGACATACAGCTGCTTTTTCTCATCAAATGCTGGGTTATTGCCTCTGGAGTCACTGCCCTCTTTTATGTTGACAAATCTCATTGCAAATGGGTTCTAGAAGATCTTTCATGTCTCTAAAGACCACCTAAAATAGATTTCCTGCAAATTACATGGCACAGACAAAATCCAAGAGAGTGAATTCAGTATTAGGGTTATAGTAGATCTTGTTTGGGATGTGCTGTAACTCTTGTGATTTTGTCAATCATGAGCAGGAGGCCAACAAAAAGAGATATTTATAAACATTTATGGCTCAGCAGCTCAAAATATCTCTCCCTACCCTCTTCCAGGTCTACTCCTGTAGTCACAAGTTCCTTGGTACTAAGAGCTATGGAGCTGAAGCTGTACATAAGGGCACAGTAAAAGGTGAAAAGGTGATTAAAGTTTTAATGGCCTTGATGGCCTAAGACTTAATGAGATTAGGCCACTGTCAGTGTCTATTCCTTGTAAATGTGGGTGGGGGGAGGAGGAGAAGACACTCACCTTTCAAGAATAATAAGGGAAACTAAAGGGAGAATGTCTGAGAGTGCGAAGGAGAAGGATTGGTCCCTGGCTGAGTCATCTTTTACTTTTGGGAACAGATATAAATTTATCTTGTGCTGTCAGCAGAGAGGCATCCTATGGAGGCCAGCAGAGGACTCACTGGTTGGGGTGCAGTCGTGTCATCTCCCCCAGGCCGGTTCCCCTTCCTTCTTCTGGCTTTCTGCAGTTTGCTCAGGGCCACTGCAATGCAGCTGCCCACTCTGGCATTGTTCTGGATCAGTGCAAGGTCTGTTTGGCGTTTCTTTGAGGAAAATTAAAAATGCCAGAGAGTCTGACCTGCTGAAAGTTTATGTAGGAACTGTTTAGAGGGAGAAAGCAGGAAATACATGCTGGGACTTGATAGATTTGATCCCCTATGCCACAATCCTTTGGGGACAAGTATAGTGGCTTACAATGCTGCATGAAAACTCTATTTTTATTTTTTTTCACCTTCCTCCCTCAGTGTCCACAGAGTGAAAACCTGCCTTTGACAGGTGAGGGATAGAAGCAAAGCCTTCACAGAGAAAAGAGAAGGTGAAGTACTTAAATTACAGCAGAGAGCCTAAAAACCTTAGAGGATCTTGGTCAGCTTTTCCAGAAAGAGATACCTACTGAGATTTTGCCAAGTCACTATAAGCAAATTTTTTTTAGCAAATTGCACTGGGAGCAGAGTATCAGAGGCTTTGAAAGCCCTACTTTGTGGCTGCATATAGCTCATATCCAAAAATGCCTTTACCATTCTGCCCTGATTGGTCAGGTCTGCTAGAAGGCTGGAAGCAGAGCCTGGATGTGAATCTGGCTCTCCCAGATCCTACACTGGCATCCCAGCCAGTACCTCTACATTTTCTTGCCTGTGCAGTAGGATTCCTGCACACCCAGGGCAGGTGTGTTTGTCCTCCAAGTGTCCCTTTCTCTGTACCCACAGGGAATGCTGGATAAGGCAGTGTGATGTACAGCACAGTGCTCTGGGAAGCCCAGCAACCTTCCAGTGTGCAACCTCAGCACAGACAACAGTATCCAGAGATCCCAGCACAGAGCAGGCAAGCTCTGGGGTCAGATGTGAGGGATTTCTTTGGGCTCTGGAACACCTGCCATCTGTGCTGCCCTCCAACTTTTAATGTAAAAGGGGATGAAGGCAGTAAGGATGTTCCAGAAAAATCAGGATGCAGGTGATAAACTCTCATCTGTTTGCAGATACTGACGTGTTTGCTCCTTGCTAGACTGTCAATAAAGTGATGGTGTTTCCTACCAGGCATTATCAGAAGAGATAGGAAATACATAGGAGTACTTTCTTTTTTTCCCAATTTAGTAAGAGGATACTGGAGTCCAATGATTTCCCATCAGTTAATTCTGTGAGCTTCTGTAACAAAAAGGGGGTCACTTCTTTGCCTGTGATTCCTTTGGACCTGCAAATATCAAGAAAATGGCCACAGATGAGCTGAAATGGCATCAGAGGAGAAGCACTGCTGCCAGCAGATACTTTATCTCCATAACCACATACCATAACAAGTCCTGTAAACAAGCTTTGGGGTAGATAAAGGTACAGTTGAAAGTAAGTTGTGGGCTCACCCATGCCCAAGGTTAAGCTGTGGCTCCTGCAGCAGCGTCCCTGAATTTGTTTACTCCCCCAAGACCACGGGCTGAGCAAAGGCAGAGGCTTAGGCTGTTTCTCACCTGGCTTGGCTGAGAGCTTTCTGGATGGCCTCTTCGATGGCCTGGCCCTCGGCAGCTTGCTCCTGGGGACAGGGCACTGCTATCAGCACCCCGCTGCCCAGCCCCAGCCCCAGAGCACTGTCTGTGAGAGGAGGGGAATATTGTTAGTGGCACTCCTTGCAAAATCAGGTGCTGAAGGAAAAGGACAGAGGAGAGTGGGCACGAGGTGTAGGAAGCCTCAGAGCTCAAACTCCAGTTCTTAGCTGACCCAAGATCAGGATCTTTTCCAGCTGCCAACCAATTCACATCTGCCTATTTCTTTTGAGTCTGTCTGTACAGTAAAAGGGACAAAGGCTTTTATATCTTTTTTAAACTGATTCTCCTTCTAAAGGCCCAGAAGCTGTTTTTGTCAACATATTATTACATGCTGCCTCCACTTCACCAGGTGGAATAACACAATTGAGCATGCCAAGCTGGCTGCAGCTGGCTTGCAGTTTTACTTGCCGTAAAGACTGGACTTCTCTGCTACTGTATTTTCAAAGCATTTTTGATGCAGGAATGGGGGAGGTGGGATGGCATATTTTTCAGGGCAAATTTTTCCTTTTTCTAAAATTTTTTATTTAAAAGAAAATGCCTCATCCAGGGTAATTTTTGTGTCCCCCCTTTTCAAGACCTTAGAAGGGCCTTTGCCACCTGAAACACACCAATGAGTTTAGCTGCCTCCTCTTCATCCCGGACATGATATGGTGCTTGGAAGCCACTCTGGCGTGAGAAGAAGGCTGGGAACTCCCTTGATTCTCCAAAGGCCGCCACGCACACACCCTGAGTCTCCTGCAGCAGTGGAGGTGAGACAAGCAGGTGATCAGTGAAGGGAAAGGGGAGCCAACTAAAGAATGAACTTTTTCCTTCTAACCAGGAAGAAACTGCCTTTCTTTGGCACAGGTCGTGGTTATTTTGTATGTCCCATTCTATTCTATCCTCTCACCAAGAGCCAGACATGGTAAGTGGCTAGATCAGATCTGGCTCACTGAGGCAGAGGAGGCCTGTGCATCTTTGTGTGTGCTCAGGGCTGATGCAAAGCCATGCAGCTGTCATTGGCACCATCCTGAGTCCAAGATAACACCCTGGCATCTGCAGACATGTCATGAACTGACAGGATATAAATGAGATCTGCTTGCGATTGACAAATATCAGTGTTGGCTGTCACCTGAAGTGCTGGCCCTGGTGGTTTCCAGCATGCCAAACCTTAAAAGGTGACTACTGAAAATCAACTGGGTTCCCTTTTTAATTCTGGTTTTATTGCATGTTTGATGGATTTAGCTTTCCTGATCTGTCAGTTTCTGGGAGCATCTTCCCAGAAAAGGAAATCTAATGCCAAAGTAAAAGGATTTGACTAGCACTACCTTTGACCTCAGCTGGAGCAGCTGCTGGAACAGCCCCTTGGACATGGATAGATTTATGTTAGGGAGCAGCCAAGTGCTTGTACAGCCCCGGGACTACAAAACTGTAAACATGGCTTCCCCTCCTTTCAGCAGCATTTCTTAAAATCTTTGGCTTAGGACCCATCCCATTGCCACTGGGCACTCTGTGCACAAAGAAATGCTTTCAGACACCACAGCCATGCTACCTACCATATATTCCAGTGTCCTGCCAATATCAAGGATAGACTTGGCTCCTGCAGATACAACAGCAACTGGAGTTCGTCCCAGCTCTGTCAAGTCAGCACTCACATCCAGAGCTGTCAAGGGACAAACAGCATTGTGTTGGTGATTGTGTTGTACTCCAAGCTGATGAGATCTGACCTCCTAAAAAGCCCAGGATGCCACATATGCCCAGCACTGTCAGACTTTATAGCTGGCTAGATCAACATGCAGATATTAAAGGTTTAGATCATACCTTTAGGTGCTGAGATTGAAAGAGATATTGACAAAAAGTCACATGGCTAAGGGCATATGTGCAGCCTTGTGTTCTATTTCTTGCCTCTTTGATCACATCGATAAAGGGCATGCAAAAATTTGGTAGAAAAGAACAAAAAAGGCGTTGTACAGCAAGGATGAGGTTCAAGGAGATGCAATATCATTGAAGTAGATTTTGAATTTGGAACTGACAATGCTCTCAAAAAAAGAAAGTACCACAGGAGCTGACCTCAGGAAACTCCCTGGTCTGGAATTTACATCACATCTGAAAGGCATGGCATACAACAGGGCACTGCATTTGGGCTGTGCTGGAAATATATATGGCTGAGAAGAGAGAAAGCACTTAAAAGCCACAAACTCTGCAGCCAAGACCGGGCCATCTTCCAGAGAGGAGCACACACCTCTAACAGAGAGCACACTCTTTTGTGGCAAGGCTCTTCTGCTCAGCTGAGAGAGCTGATAACAGCACTGTGCCTGGCAGCCTGTATCAGGTTACCCAGTCGTTGCACAGAGGGAGAGGTGCAGGCAGCTCCTGCTGCACCAGCAAACAATATCAATATAACCCCGTCTAAGTAAAGGATAAAGAGAAACCTCCACCCCCTTAACTGTCCAGGGCTCAAGAGGAATATTTTGAAGCTTCTGGAAAGGGGACATCAGGGAGAAAGTAACCATAGCTTGATCAAGAAGAATGTTAACTTCATTCTTCTGAACAGACATTTACTGTAGGACAGGCTGAGAAAAAGAAGGAATAAAACTGTATAACTGAATAAAACTGTAGCAACAGAGTGAAAAGTAGAATGTATTGATGTTCTTACTGTTCTCCCCATCCCGATGGACACCTCCTATGCCACCTGTGACAAAGACAGGAACTCCTGCTTTGTGTGCCGCGATCATTGTTCCTGACACGGTAGTGCCACCAGACAAGCCCTGTCAGGGAACAACCAGCCACAGTCAGCACCCAGGGTGACAGGGAAAAGCAGCTACAGCTGTGGTCTGCCACACAGCAGTGTGAGCAGCTGACCAGTAAAATTCTAAACAAATACTCCCTTAGCCAAAAAGGCAGAGGAATTCACTTAAGAGCTGGACTCTATAATCCTTGTGGGTCCCTTCCAACCCAGAATATTCTGTGATTCTGTAAATCATCTGTCATCCTTGCTATATAAGCTGTTCTTGCCCTGACAGCAGAGGCCTGTGTTGTCCAGGGTGTTCCAGGGGCAGCTAGTGGCACCTTTAACTGTCACTTTAAGCCTGGGATGGCCTAAGTGTCACATAGTTTACGTGCAGTGTGATAATGTCCTATCATGCCAATAAGAATATTCTAGGCCAAGTGCCCATGGCTTGGCAGCACAGCAAGAATGACTTTTCAGGAGCCCTATTTCATGTATGTCATTCCCTTACTGTGTTGTATTTTGACTCTAGTTAGGGACACTTCTGTGCTTACCGATAAGATTCCACTTCCCATGATATTTCTGAGAGGTTTAAAAGCCACCTGGCTTGAAGCTGGAGAGCATGATACTGTTGATTCTCAAGATCTCAAGCAACTACACTTTACCAGGAAAGACCACACTAGAAAGTTTGCACACCATACCTGGCTGAGGACGAAAGGAAAATCTCTGCGAGACACTTTAACTGCATTTTTACTGCTTGCCAAGAACTCCAGTTCCTCGTCTGTGAGTCCCACGTGGATTTGGCCCCTTAAAATTCCTACAGTGGCTGGCACTGCTCCATTTCTTCTTACAATTTCTTCCACCTCTCTGGCCATGCTGAAATAAGATAAACAAGACAATAATCACAAAATTAGGGATGGAAACAATCAGGCAAGAAAACTGTCATGTTTGATGGCCATCATTCACAGTTCTACAGTTCTTGTGATTTCAGCTACGTCCTGTTCTTCTTGTATCTGCCTCATGGCAGAAATCTTAGCACTCGAACTTTTAGAAGTGAAGAGCTCCCATTTTCAAGGATGGCAATGTCCAAGCTCTGTTTCATTTTTGAGAAAAACCATTTGATTTACAAGCAAATCTGGTTGTACAACTGAAATACAACTGAAAATAGGGATCTTCTCAAAATAGGATGTTTCTGTATCTTTTACCTGTTATTCTTCTGACATCATAGACCTTCACAGAAACCCCAGGTAGTTCAAGTCCTGCTCAAATGACCAGGATATATTTTTCATAATACAGTCAGTGAGATATAGAGTAACAACAGTGCCAAAAATCTGCTGCCTTTGGGTACTCCAGGGCTGCAGACTAAGCCTAAATTTAGCAGATTTTGTACTTATCATTCACACACTATCTTTTTTAGGAGGAGCTTCTTCTCTCTTTCTGAGCTATCTGGACTTATGCTTGACAATCTTTAACTACTGAAACAACCAGATCGAGTTGTTAGAGCTTCATTTTAAGACAGAATGTCAGGCAGAATAATGGCCAGGTAAAAAGCAAGATGGAAAATCAATACCAAAACCTTTCTGTGCTTTCTGGAAGCAAGGATGGAGGGGAGAATGCAACAGTTTCTGGCACTGTAACTCAATGAAATACGAGTCTACTGAAAATTGATAAAGAGTAGATGTGGGGGGTTCCATGCAGGGTACAGGAGACAGTGAGAAGGGACCAGGAACTCTCACAGTAGCTGCTCTGAGTGGGCTAAGGAACAGATTTAACTATTGTGTTTCAATTCCTTTTGCACTACAAAAGATACAGGAAAAGAAAGTGCAGAATGTTTTCAATGTCTTTACAAACTTTGCAGCTGAAAAGGCTGATAGCTCTCTTTTAGAGCAAGTGGTGACATTATCAGCTGCTCCATTTTAAAGGAAGCCAGAAATTTAAGGTGATGGATAAGGAGATAACTAAGCTCTCATAGTTGTCCTTAGAAGTCCAAATCCAATTGTTTTACACTTGAGCTCACGGTCTGCATGCCTAAGAGCTTGACATTTCCATTCGCTGTTGTGACAGCTTTGGCTTGACCAAGAATACTGATACCAATCCAGTAAGTTATGTGCTTCATTCTCACAACTTCACTGAATGAGGAACATCAAAATCCACCACCTCAAATTCAGAGGATAGGCCATGCCATGTGTAATGATGGTGCTTTCCAAGGCTACAACGGGTCTCCCCTCCGCCAGAGCTTCCTGTACAGAAGGATGAATCCTGACATAACCACCTGGGGACAAACACAGAAGAGTGAGTTATTTGTGTGGGTATTTGCAGCAACTACTGAGCTGTTTTATAAAAAGCAAATTGTCGTCATCACAAATTTATCCCCCTCTTCAGCTGTTCCTTGGGGTGAATTTACAAATAACTTTAAGAAGACTAGAACTGTGTTTTATGTAAGTGAAATGTGTGCAAAATATCTCTACTGTTAACATGAATTATAATCCTCATCACCATCACTGAAAGATCCTCTGCCACCATTTTTGCAGTTGTGTGGTTACTGGCTGCAGTAACATTACTTGAACATTATTGTGAACAGAGCCCTGCATCCATGCCTAAAGATGGAAATATATTTTAAAAGAGTGGAAGCACCCAGGATACCATAGTAACTCAATATATTTTAAGACTACCATGCACCAAGACTATTGTGGCTCTTTGCTGTGCTCCAAGAACACTGCCAGCAAGGTCTCTGCTGAATTCAGATGAGGAAAATGCTTTCCACCCAGGAGCTGTTTCAGAATGCACTACTCACCATGCAGAAGTCTTCTCACCTGGGTCGTCCCACGTGCCATGCAGGACACATGTCTTCCCAGGCTGAAGGTTATCTTCCTAAACATCTTGTGCATATGGATGGTCCTGAGATAACAGAAGTCAGGTGAAAAGGAAAGATGTAATTTAGCAACGATGTGACCCTGAGAAGCTAAACATATCAGTTCTTGCCTTGACCTTGGAAGGCACACAGGCCTTGCCTAAGAGATTGCCTGGAATCTCCTGGTGTTTCAAGCATGAGCCAGGATGTCAAAACAAAATGTTAAGCTGCAGAAATGGAATTGGAAGGAGCCACATGGCCATTTTCAATGCTGGGCTGAAATCGTGATGGAGCAGAGGAAAGGATGAGGAGTAACAAACTAGGGAGAATCCTGAAGCAGAAAACCTTTTAAATTCCAAAGTGACCTGCTCATGATAGATGTCAGGCCCAGCCACTGCCCCCTCCAACGTGAAAGGTCACAAGGAGGAATCTACCAGGCAGAGTAGTGCTATAGGGATATGAACCTGTTTTTTGCCTGTGTCTAGGAGAAAATTAGCAGCTCAAAAAGGAGCTGAGAACTGACAAACCAGACTGGAACTGCAAGGAGGAGAGAGCAGCTTTCCCTAGAGCCGGGAGTGCTTTATGCAGGCTCATGTTACATCATCCTTCTTAGCACAGTGCCTTGGAAGCAAAGTGGCAATTCAGCCCCAGCAACAGCTCCAGAACTCCTCTGGTCTCTTAGCAACTCCTTTTCACTCTAATTAAATTCATTCCCAAACAGAGGAAGAGGGGGAGAGAGCTGTAAATGTTAAGAGAGTGGTCTGGTGTGGGCCTCAAGGCAGTTTCACTCAATGCCTGACTGCTTCACATACTTTCCTTGGGCTTTTGGCCATATCCCTCCAGTTTCCCTGTTCCTCACCGCCCTTCACTAGGAGGAAAGGATTCCCTTCCTCAGTCCTTTGTGCCTATTGTTAATTCAGATGGCAAATTAATTAAAATACAGTACTGTGTTCATGTTACACTTATCAGAACATGGCTCTGCTCTCAGTACAGTGTGTGGCACTTCACCTATATAGAAAATTCACATACCCAGGGATAGTGTATTTGCCCAAATCTAAAGATTTCAACTATTCAGGACACCTTGGGCTGTGCTATTTAAGAAATGTGGGACTGGATCGACTAGACACAATACACACCTGACTGAAACACTAAGATTTTCCACTTTCTAAATCCTTTTCGTGATAAGCTCAGCAGCCTGAGCTGTTCATGGGTTCATGCAAATGTTCTGGTATGGCTCTGTGTGTGCCTACACACCCCTCGCTCTCTGGGGCAAAGTCAGCTTCAGAATAAATTCATTAAGCCAGCATGGTTACACCAGGGATCGGTTGAGCTGCTCGAGTTGTGCTCTGAATTTTAACAACCCCCCAAACTCTGAAGCACAACACCAAGGAGTGCCCAAGCTGCACTGGCCAGTGGATAAAAACCAGCTGGTCGTCACCTGAAACCCAACAGGGCTGAGCTGATATTCACGGGAAGCTCGGCCAACATTCAGCCTGAGCTGGCTCGAAGATTTTTAAAGCTTGGCAAGTTTTGCTTGCAAGAGCCATAGAACCTTTTGCCTTGTAACCAAACTTTGCACACTCACAGTGCACGTCTGAGGCAGCTCGAGCACGGAGCCGCTCTCCTCCCGCCTCCCCTGTGACCCATGCGGTGTGTCCCCAGATCATGGAGCAATGCCCTGCTGTCCCTTACCTCAGTGTCTGTCTCATGGAGGGAGGCTGGGCGGGCACTGGAGCCGTGCCTGGGCAGCCCTGGGAGGAGGCAGAGGAGGGGGGTGCGGCTGGCCAGAACTCCTGGCCAAGAGAGTCTATTTATTATTAACCGCAGGCACAGCTGAGCTCCACAACTGCTCCCTGCCCAGGGTGCGGGGAGCCACTTCACGGCAGGGCCAGGAAAGCTTCTGTGATTATTTTTGTTCATGCAGGGCCAGATTTTCCCCTTGCTCTTTAAAAGACTTTTCTCATTTTTCAGATTCCTTTCCTATTAGATTTTTTTTAAATCAGTGAATTACTTGCTCGCTAAAACAATGCCTTTGCAGACTGAGTCTCTTTGTGCTTATTCCTAAAAAGCAGAGGAATCACATTCATGCCTCCCCCACAACTTTGCCAAATGCAGCTGTTAAAGCTCTTTCTTCCCAGGGTGAGATCTCTACCCAGCTCTTGGCCTCTCCAGCAAGGAAAGCTGCAAGTCTAAAGACAATTGTGGCCATGTTTCTTACGATGCAGATACCTGGCTACACCCAGAACACAAGCTGAGTTCACAGCAAAAAACTTGCAGTTCAAGGGCAGTTTTAAGCAAGGACTGTGAAATTAGTGTTTGTCCCCTCCTAAGAAAAAAATGATACTTTGATATCTAATGCACTGGTATTGTACATGTTTCAGTTTTATATTCTGCAGAAAATACCAGAGTTGAGAGTTAGATGGCCATGAAGGAACTGATTTACAGGTTAAAAGACAGACATGATTCTGTGCAGCTTCCACACATAACATAAAACTAGCTGAAGTAATTACTAATGTATTGCTGAAGTAATCAGTGTCAGGGAACTGATTTTACTGCAATCCATTAATCAGGAAATTGTAAAACATAAGTTGTTAAAGCAGGATTTGCACTTTACACTCGTCCCTTTCAAAAGAAATTTCTTGCAACTTTTGTTTAACCCAGCACTAACAAATTGTGTCTTACTTTCTATATCCTTCCAATCTCTTCAACTAAACACATCCAAGGAAACTTCAAACAAAGCTTGCTGAGTTACAAAGACAATCTGCCTCTGACTTCTGATACCCACTCCGGAGGGAATTTAATTGCAGGAATGATAGATTGCATCCTTAGATACCATAAATGGATGCTGAAGATTTTGTGAACAATATTTTTTTCCTGGGAGGATGGGTAGACAGATGTATTGGAAAGAAAATGTGTAGGTAAAATAACATTTTTTAAAAATACACACAAATTATAATGACATAATTTTATTTTCCATTAAATCTATTTGGAAAGACTGCAGTATTGTAGGAATCTATCTGGACCATCATGGTTTTGACATACTCTCAGGCAAGATGGCTTTAGTAACCAAGTCAGTTTCTTGGTCACTCAGTTTCCAGTTCTCAACATCATCTCAAGGTGGTCTTATGTAGTGGGCATCGAAGTCCAGCCTGTCATATTAGGTAAGTCAGGGGTACAGATGTTTTGCTTGATTTGTCATTTTTTTTTCCTTAAATCCAACAGAAAATCAGCCTGTTGGATTTTTAGATCAGCTTTCCAACATGAACCCGTAGGTCTCTGAGACAAAATGAGGCAGGTCAAACAGGTTTCTGAGGGCACTGCTGCAGTCTTGTGCATATCCCAGCTCTGGAATTGCTCCCAGCAGGCTTCTGCAGTGTGATATATGGCTGACAATAGTGACTGTGGGGTTTGGAAGCAGCCAGTAAGTGACTGGCAGGAGAGAAAGCCCTGGAGAAGAGCTGGAGACAGGTTTGTATGAAAGTGTGGGGCAGTGTATAACTCCCTCCTCCATCTGCTGCAGTGTTAGCTGCCTTTCCAGTCCTGTCTGCCTGTGACCAGGAGCTTGCTGCTGGTACTTCCCCCTCCGGGCCTCAGAAGTAGGAGTTAATGTTAAACAGGTTCCTGAGTAAAATGGGAGTGGCTGGGAACAAAGAAATTGCCATGGCAAATTCCTACTGCCCTGGTAGCTGGGCCCTAAGGCCACCCTGGCGTTTTTCTTTCTGAGTGATTCCTACTATTAACATCTGCCCTGAAACCTTTCTTCTGTCAGGAGTGTCGCTGCCAGAGGCATTAAGGAAATGGGAAATTACATTACTTTTGTCACTCTGTCACGTCCACCATGGGACAGTATTTTCCTTTCCCTGTGTACCTGATTTCTAAGAGTCTATTTACAGTGGTTAGGCTGGGATTTGCTCATTGGTGTTCCTCTGTTTTTGAGGAACTTGCTTCTAGGCTGCCAAATATCCTAGGAGACCTCCTAGGGACATGCAGAATCATACAGAATATATTTAACCATTCACTTATTTTACCTTAGTGAGAACTCTGGTGCCCGGAACTGTTTGTCTTGTCAAGGCAACAATCTAACCAATACCAAGGTCTGACAAAGTTGCTCTTCAGTGATTTAACCTCTTTAACTGTCTTGACATCCTTCCATTTTCATCAGCACATTTTCATGATCATTCTAATGGATCCAAAATAACTTCCCAGATTATCTTAATAGCTTAAATGTATTTGATTTTTTTCCTAATATATAGTATTTTTTCTTCCAGTTGTTTCTAACAGAATGCAAGACTGAACATACACAACTGGAACAGTTTTTGAACACCTACTTTAGTGCTGAAAATTGTGTGAAAAATGCTCTATGATGGAACCAGGTGCAGAAAATAAGTTTCTTCTTTTAGATATTAAAAAAGGTCTTCCCAATTCTCATGGGAGAATTTTGCATTGAACATCCAGGCTTTCTCATAACAGGGGTTTGAGGAACTGAATTTATGAACTATTTGGCATTGATCAATGTGCTGATAATATCAGGAGGGAGTCTGCTGCGTGGAGAGCCTGGATCAAGGTTTTTATTTGGGTGCTCCATGTCCTGGATGAAGGTTGGTCTTACACAATCATTAAAAGAAGTTGCTCATTTGAAGATTGTTGGAATTCAAAGTCCACTCCAAGAACTAGCCTTTTTTGTGTTTTATGCATACCTGTACCTTGTTTTGAAGCCTGTTAAAAATGATATGTATATTTCACCTCCTTTTAATTCAGAGCTGTGTTCGCCCAGGTCTGGATTCTGCGTATTCCAGAAAATGCCAGCAAGCATTCCCATTGTGTCACTCCTTAGGTAGTTTGAGAGCATTGAAGTCATTGTCTCGAGGAAATCTGGAAACAGATTTACCTCTTCTCTCTTGTCTAGTGCTCTTCCTAAAGTCCAGCATCTTAGGGTACTGCTGTGCCGCCTATGTTTAGAGCAAAGGCTTCATTTCAGTATTTCCTGGACTGACTGATGACTTGGATATGTTTGATTTATTAATATATTTGCAAGGACAGAGGCAAAATATCAGTAACACTGCACTGACAGGCTTCTCCCTTCACCTTGCCCCTGTGCCCCAGCTTGTCACTATCTTTTAGGAATGTGTTTAGTACTTGGCTTAAGGTTCTTGGCAGTAGGAAGCCAAGGGCACCACGCGTATCAGGCAAACAGTACTTTCACAACCAGGATTTATTACAGAATCACGGAATAGGTTGAGTTGGTGGGACCATAATCTGGCCCAACTTCCCTGCTCGAGCAGGGTCGTCCTAGGGCACACGACACAGGATTGCGTCCAGAGGGTTCTGGAATATCTGCAGTGAGGGAGATACCACAGCAGAAGGACGCGATGTTTCCCACCCCATTAATGCAGCACTGGGCGGCTCAGTGCCAACTCTCGGGCTGGGCCTTTGCGGCACCACTGTCCCGTTTTGTTCCCCGCCCCCCGCCGGCGCCACGTCGCCGTTCCGTGTCGTTCCCTCCTGGAAAAGGCCCTTTCCCGCCGCCGGCTGATCCCGGCTGGGCGAGCC
>JBBMKD010000053.1:58790423-58861980 GCA_037834095.1 Argya squamiceps | reverse complement strand
TCTCCCAGGGCTGCTCTCCACCACCTCTGTGCCCACCCCTCAGGGATTGCCACGACCCAGCTGTAGGAGCTTGCACTGCACTTTGCTGAACCCACAGTACTTTAAAAACAAAGTTCAGGTTGAGAAATTAAATGCTACACCTTCCACAACTTAATTAGTAAAACTCCCAAGATTTTACAACAGCACCTTCAACTTTAAGTTGCATTTATACTACTGCACTCTGAAGCAGATATTATGTTCCTTCATCTCTATAGTATATATATTTTTTCCAGGAGAGTAGCATCGGTTTCTGCTTCCATTCCATCTCTTGCTTGGAGGAGTTTTGTTTCTGCAGACTAGTGTTTTATTTGGGTAAGGCCTTATTTATCTTTATTCTAAGTACATCCTGCTCTGCGTTTACATTGGAGAAGACAAGGTCAGGGTAGCATACATCTTATTTAGACTGGAAAGTGCTGAAGTCTGAGGGCTCCCAGTGAGAAGTCTCCCAGCAGTAGGCATTACTCTTACTGCTCTCTCAAGATGACCTTCATTAGCTCCCACATTAGTTCTTTGCCTTATCTCCCAAGAAGCTTCATATCTGGGACATGTTACACAGTGGCAAAAATTACATTTAAAAGTACAAAAGCCATATTAACTTCACTAGACTGGACCAGACTTACATAAAGCACCATTGGCATCTCCAGTCTTCACCATCCTCACAGCACTGCTAATAAAGAGGGATTATTTTCACATTACCTACAGATGTAGCAGCACAGCCCCAGGATGGCCATCACCCAAGGTCGGAGAGGCAAGGGCTGGGAGTGCAGCAGCATCACCCACAGTTTACAGAGAAGCATTATAGGTTAGCCCAAGCTCAGGAAAGCTGGCAGCCAAGCCTGGGCACACTGAACCACTCACCATGGAGTTTGCTGTGTGATTTACCTACACAGGAATTTTTATAACAGGAATGTATTTTTCTTCTTCTTTCTCTGTCAAGCTTGACTGAGCCCATGGTTACAAGACAAAATTGCCTTTGCTTCCCAGTAGTGCTGTCCCTGCCTGTTTTCCATCGCTGCTCTCACACCCATTCTTCTCTGTCATTTCCAGCTCTGTTGCAACATCCCATCTTTGTTCTTCTCCTCTTGGCCAAGACAACTTGGAAAACTCACATTGCTGAGGGTGAACTCGGTATGCCAGAGTACTGTCTTCTCTCCCTACAGTTCCCCATGTTTCTAGGCACACGCATTTACCTTTGAACAGTTGTTTTAATCTCTCTTTTATCAATCTCTAGATAAAGCCCCGTGTGTTTTCTATCCAGTCAAACCCCTCATTTGAATTCCCAGTGCATGGCTTTCTGTACTTAGGTTCAACATCCTACCCTCTCTTATCACCCCTCTTATCTGCTACCTCCAGCTTAGCATCTTTTCATCTCCTTCTTTTTCGTCCCTCTCTCCTTTTTCTGTCCATTTTTAAGTGAGTTTGGTGCTGCTTCATGCAGCACCAAACCCAGCCCATGGCGGCGGTGCCGTGGTTCCCAGTCCGGAGCTCCTGCACACCCTGCATGCCCTCCTGGATAAATGGCCAGCATAAGGAATGCTCTGAGCGACAGGAGCCCCTGGCAGTGCTAATGTGCCACCTCTAGCGCATCTCGCTGCAGTCCTCACATCAGTCCTGGGGGAAATGACAGCGGGATGATCTACGGCGCTCCTGTTTTAATGCAGGCAGCTTTGCGTCCTGCTGGAGAGAGGGACAGTCACAGCTGGAAATGAGCGGCCTTTTATCACAGATCGCTTGTGCCGGCTCCCATCGCCTGCTCCGCACCCAGGGAGGATGCGGAGGAGCCGGGCAGCGGGGATGAGGAGCGCTGATGGCCGGGGAGATGAGGCTGATAATGGCTCTGTGGTGCTTCTCCACTGGCGGGGGAGGGCAACAGCCATGCGGGAAAGGGAAAGGTCACACACCGAGGGAAAGAGAAGATACTTAAAGCTAAATGTCAGGACATCAATTTGGAGAATTGAGGAAATGTTTCCTCTTTGCAGAGGGCCTTCAGAACGGTCTGGGTGGGATTGGGGTACCCGGCTCTGCTCCCGGCCATCACAGGGAGCGTTTGTCCAAACAGTTCCCGAGCATCACTCAGCACGAGAACTGAACCACATTTCGGCAGGATTTCCATCGTCACGGATCACTTGCTTATGGAGACTTAGGGGTGAAAACCTGCCTGTAATGCTCCCCTGTCACAGCCCTGGGTGCAGCTGTAACCATTTTGTCGGCAGCGCCGGGGTTTGCAGAGTTAAGAGCTCAGCTGCACCCCGGGCTGCGGGGCCGCGGTTCCCAGCGCAGCGCTCACGGGTCGGGCTCTGTAGCAGACACGTCCCAGGAGGCTGCGTGTGCGCGGAGCCCGAGAAATCCTGGACACTGCTTGGAACTTCAATTATTAATAGTCACCTCAAGGCTTCCTCGAGAAGATGAGCTGAAAAACCGCAGTCTGTGCTTCGCTCTGAGGATACTCCACCTTTATGTTTGTGTCAAAACAGGGGACTTTCACAAATGACTTTGTTGCCAGGGGCTTGAATTATGTACAGGGAATTTGGTGCTCCGCTGCATCGCAGTAAACAACAGCACATTTCTGTGATTTATTAATCGGTTTTGTGTGCATTTATTTTTTCTGTAGTGGTTTAAGCAAATAAAATGCAGTAACAAGAGGATTTTTACTGAGTTAATTAAAGAGGGGAGCAGTTCTAGGCAAGCATGACATTAAAGACTTGCCAAATACCTCTTTTCTGAAAATACTACCAGCCACTTTTAAGTCTGCTCCAATTCTTAGGCTTTAATGGAAAGTCCTTTCCAGACCAACTTGTTTGAGTTTCAAAACAAGTTGGCTGTTGGCAAGTTTGTAAAGGGGAATGGGCAGGAGGAGAAAGGCGGGTTATGGGGAAAACAGGGAACAAAGTGCATCTGAGATAATAGTTTAGAAGTTCTAGAGTGTCCCCCTTCCAAAGCATTGTCACAACTCTGTTCTGTCTGAGGCTCCCAATTCAGGGATTGTGTGGTGAACGAGCTCAGCAATTTCTAAGCTGTAGCTGAATTTGGCCCTCATGTCCAGAATCTGTTTGATTTAACATTCTTGTGCTCTTTCCCCAAGTTTTAAAGCTCTGTCCTGCTGTGCTGGCTTTGACAGGAAGCCCAAATCAGTCCTCAGTTTCAACAACCAAGATATTTGCCACAAACAGCTCTGTATTAAAATCAATGAGAGATCTGACCTGTTAATTTCTGAAGTGGGCTCTGGTATGCAGAGAGGCTCTGCAATATTGTCTGGCTCTCAGATATGAGAAATTACACTTTGTATTGCTCATGGGGTGTTAAAAATGTATAGATGTGAAGTAGATTGGGAGGTCTGCCAGTACAAAGTTAATGGAAATTCTCATAATTTCCCCAAGTGACATTAGTGACCTGGGCTTGAAGTGAAGCCAGGTCTGGTTTCACATCATCTAACATTTCACTAAATGTTAACCCATTGAGATACAATTTTTATTAGGTATGCCAGAATTTCATCATCTACCACAACCTCTAGATACATATTTTTCCTTTTACAGTCCAGAAGATGTTTATTATGGTCTTTCGAGATGCATTAAAGGGGCGTTAGTAGAAATAAAGCTCCCTCCCTTAATCTCCAGGCAAGCTGCAAAAGCAATTTAATCTCAGCACTCTGGATACCCTCTGGTGTGCTGCTTTAGCACATAAGGATCCCACAAGTACACTCCAATGCTCTCGAGGGCAGATGCTGGATGACCCAGAGCTGCTGCACTGGGAGAAGGCAACACAAGGATGCCGAGGGGAGAAAGCCCTTCTCAAAGGCAGCCCACCAACAGAGTGTTATTCTTCAAAATGTACCCACTCAACCCAATGGCACCCACAGCGGGGAAACATAAGGTAAATTAGTGACCTTTCAGGCCCAGATGTTAAGAGAGTAGAATAGCTGAGAAATCCGAGGGCTAAGGTCAAGATAAAGAGTGCTGCATAAATGCAACAGCTGTAAAGGCACTGAAAAGGCATCAGAGACAGTGAGCACCAGGAATATATAAATCACTTGGAGCAATCTGCTGCAGCGAGGCGTGCTGGGCTAGACAGTCTCTTTAAACTATTGCCAACACTTTCCAAAAGTGCGTGGTTAAAATTAGGCTTTCCAAGTCCATATTTAGAAATTGAAAGGCACCAGAAGTACTGAGCACCCATCGAAACATATGGGCTCCCAAACCCTCTGGAAATCAGGTCACACACTCGAGGCAGAGATTTCTGTGCTGAGCTGCCCCTGAGCTGAGAATGGTCCTGGTCTGAGAGCAGTGTTACCTCTACTGCTTTTCAGATCCAGACTAAAGAAACAGCTAAGGCTCAGCTTCTCAGTTATGAAAAGCATTGACCTATATAGAAAACTTAAGAAGCCTGAGCAGCAGAATTAATGAAAATGTGATTTCCAGCAGTTCTGTCCACCTGGATTTCCCAATTCCCATAAGGAGTGGCTTATAACAGGGTCTGTCTCTTCTACACTCCCCTAATTTTTGTAGAACTTGCATAACTTTAGTGTCTTCATCAAGGGTACTTAGAGTTAGCCCATGTTTTCAAACATCTCTTTGCTTATTTGGAAGTATTCTCAAGGGTTTGGGGACCCTGTCACTTATGGTACAGGTTAGACAAACCACACAGGAACACAAACTGAAGGGCTTTGTGCTGTCGATGTCTCTGCAGCCTCGCTAATTTATTACAAGATTGTTACAAAGTAGGACCCTTCCCAAGGCTACATGTATGATTACAGGGACTTTTTGGAATCTGGTTTTGTCAGTCTTTTTGTTGTTTAGGCAAAAACAGGAAGCTGGTTTGTGCTAAAATATGTGTTATATTCTCCAATTTGTTTTACCGAGAAATTTACCTGAAACATTCTAAAATCTGAGAGGTAGAAAAAAAAAGAGATAAATCACCTTTAATTGGTACCTATGGCCAAAAAATCCCCCAACAAAACCCAGTTAGTTTATGAGTGTCCTTGTTTACTCACAGACCAGAAGCAGCTCACAAAGGATATAACTCTTCATCTCAGATGGGAAATAAACATTATTCCACTGGACTAAGACACACATATCTATAAACAACAGTGAGTATTCATTTTGGTAGATGCAATTCCTGTGGCCCCAGCAGCTCCCTGTGCTCTCTGCAGGGAGAGGATGCAGCAGGAGCTTGCTGGGTTCACAAGAGCAGCAGAAACAATTGACTAATTTGGGCACCAGAGAGCCTGAGCTTTATTGCAGAAAACACCAGGTGTAAAGCTGATCAGCAGAAAAATCTCCTGAACCACTGGGCTTTTTCCTCCACCAGATCCCAGTTTGGGCAGGTAGAGTTCTGATTTATTTGCTGCTCATTAGTTTTTAAGGCTCTGATTGTGTAAACAGTCATGTGTTTGTGTTTATTCCTATGGTTTCAATTTTTGCCCAAAACTGTTGCACAGAGTTCAGTTGCTGTGTTTGTCTTTCATATGGAATCCAGTCCTATCAATGTGGCCTCATTAAAATGAAAATTAGGCAGCGATTAACAACTATTTCCTAAATCAAGAGGAAACAAAAAAGCCCTTTTGAGACAATACAAAGCTTTGTGCCTTCTGACAAATTTTTATGTTCCCCAGTCCTTGTCACATTCAGGGTTTACTGGTAGGAAGAAGAAACTCATAAAAATCCTCTTGTTTTCTCAGAAAGGTGTGTTTTTCCATTTAAAACAGCTTTGAGAAAATACCCCACCAGCAATTTAAAATTTGTTTTCTCAAAGCAAAACAGAATGTACTCCAGCTCATACATATGTACATATAAATAAAAAGACACAAACAAAACACTTATAGAATCCTTGATTATTAATGTGTGTGTTTTGTAACATTACTGCTTTCAAGACAAGCTGAGCTCACCTGAAGGATCTTTGCTGCTGTGACAGATGCTCAGAGCAGCTGCAGGGCCTCTGGTGCTGGGCTTATGTTCCCAGGTGAGGCTGTTCAAGCCCACCCTGCAGGAGGGTGACAGGTAGCCTGGGGCTTTAAAGAGCCTGGAGCAGGGCAAGGAAACACCAGAAATATCCCTGTTTGGAGCAGTTTGGTGGGGTTTGGGTTGTGCCCTCATTTCAGAGTTGCCCAGACGCTGAGCCCCAAGGAGGAGCAGGGCTCTGCTGGCTCAGGCAAGGTCGGTCACTGCTGCAGAGTTTGCCATGTGTGTCTCTCCAGCAGCTGTCAGAGCACAGGGAGGCAGCCAGCACAGCCACGGGCTAATGAAGCTCATCTGGTACATTAGGTACAGGAGGTGTAATGCAGAAGATTGCATGTTCAAGCCCTACTAATTCATGCACAAGTTGGCTGTGTGCTCTTCCTGAAGATGGAGTGGAGGCTTGCAGTGTCATTACTGGGAATAAAGATGATAAATGACAGTTGCTTTTCTAACCATGTGCATCTTTTCCCTCCAGTGTGACTCGAGTTCCTCCTGTGATCCACTTGGGGCAGCTACCACTCCAGGTTTTTTATTCTCATGCCTTTTACCTTTGCTCTTGAATGAGAGCATCTCTTTGTTTGTATGCCCAGTGGTTTGCAATTCTGCCTGTTCCTGACTGGGGTGAGGAGCCCTGTGGTGGTTTTGTAGCCCTGTGTGTGGACCTATTTTATCCTCCCCTGTGTACACACCAGGCTCTAGGGCTCTTAACTGTGTCTCGGGGATTGTGCAGGTGTTGGAATTCTGGAAACTTAGATTTTAAGATTTTGTTGCATAGTAATATATGTGGGGCAAGATGGAGACTTTAGGGTGGAGGTTAGTTGTTCTTTTTTTCACTTTCTTCTTCCCTCTTCTTCATGGTTTTGGGTGGTTTTCTGTAATTGGTTGATGGAGTCCGCATTGCAGACCTTCAAGTAGTTAGTTGTTGGGTTTAAAGTAAAAATAATTTAGGTGGCATTTCATAATTGGAAATGGTTCTCTAGGTTGTCCTTGAAAAGGCCTGGTAGAGATAGAGAAGTTCTCCATTTTACCTCATTTCTCTGACTTGCTGATTAGAACTCATGGCTTATGAGTCTGTAAATAGATAAGAAATAATAAACATCCAGGTCCAAACTCAAAACCTTAGTTTCCCATGTATCAATCCCAAACCTGGCAGAGAAAAAGAAGCCAGAACTGTCACATGCAGGGGTTCTGGCTGATTTGGGTGAAACCACTCAAGAGGAGCTTTCAGAATCTGACTCTTACTCTGTGCCCTGCCACGCATTCCTGACAGACCAACAGCAAAGGGCACAGAGGAGTGAAGGGTTTGGCTTTGAGCCCAGGCCCTGCACAGAGCTGATTCCCAGGGGTTCAGCTCCAGTTAAGGCAGATCCTCAGGGGATTCAGCACTCAGCAATGTCCATGCTGATGGGAGGGAGCAGGGTTGTCTGGAGAGCTCAGCATCTGTGCCCTGAACTCTCCGGACACCATGGAAGTTCCTCCTGGTGCTTGAATCAAAGCCAAACTCACTCTGCCATCTGTTCCTCATTGTGGGAAAGCACTGGCCTTCATCTCTCCAAATGAAATTCTCAGTCCACTGAACTCAAGAGGACTTTTGCCTTTAGCTTTGACTGAGCAACAGGATTTCTCTCACTCTGCCTCAATGTTCACCAGTGACCCTGGGAATGTCATACATCTCCTCTTGTCACATCTGGGTTCAGGGCTGTCATGGCTGTGTGCAGCCACAGTGTCTCTGCTCCCAGGTCTTCTGTGTGCTGAAAGAATGAAAAATGCTTAAACCAGTCAGTGACAAATTTAGTCTTTTCATGGGAGTCCTCAAGAAGCTCATGGGATTCATATGGCAGACTGAATTTCTCTGTAAATGAATCCACAAAAATGCTGATCCCCTGGGGTGTTAGTGATACCATTCAAAAGTCACAGATAACATCTTTGCCAATGTTCTGCAGTATCAATGCTGTTGTCTATCTTATTTTCTCCCTTATAATTTCTTCTTACTGGTCTTTTATGTGGAACTAGAATTTTTGTCCTAATTAGACAATTGCACATTATGATACACTAATTTGTTAACCTATGTTCACAAATCTTTTAATTACAGCAGTTGTCTTTGATGTGCTGTTATTATTCAGCTACAGCAGTAAACAATTCAGCAGCTAACTGGAAGGAACTCATTATTTTCTGAGAGACGTTGTCATTATTTTTCAAAGGTTTTTTTTCCTTAAAATACAGTCAGTGAAGAACCAGAGAAACCTGAGGGCTGTTTGGGGGAGCCCTGCCTGCAGCCTGTAGGTTTCTCTGTGACCTCCCTTCCCACCACTCCTCTGAGCAGCTCTGGTTTGCAGGAGAGGAAGGCTTTGCCCTGCTGCTGGTGTTGGCTGAGGCTGTCTCACTTTGCCCCAAAGCCACACAGATATTTCACTGCAGTGGGGAACCCATGAGCCCTCACATGCCTCTCAGCAGCCCTCGGTGTTCTCCTTTCCTCCCAGGAAGGGAGGTGTCACATACAGATTTGGATTTTAGCTGAAACTACCCAACTGTGGAGGCTTGTGTTTTATCACCAAGCACAGCATGAAGACACCACAGTTGCAATGTACAGATTGCCAGGAGCAGACTGTCTTTCTTGAAGATCAAGTTGTCCATGTGAATATTTGCCAGCTGCAAAGGACAGATTCAAATTTCTGGATGCTCCACTTTCCCAGGCCTGGGAAAGACTTTCTCCTGATTTTGCATCCCTCAAAAGATCAGCAACAGCTGCTGAGACCTCTTGTAAGAGTAGGCAGGGGGAAAGGGGAGCATAACCAGGCCATCTGTTGTAAAACCACAACTCCTTATTGATTTCAATAGACTATTTTTGGTGCAAACAGTTCCAGCACACAGGCACTCACATGCCCTTTCTGCTGGCGGTAGAAAGCCGTGGCTGTTATTGAGAGCAGGAAAGTGAATGGCACAAAGTAGCATTGGGTCTCCAAAGCAAAAATCAGCCACCCCTCCTCATTGCTGGCAGATGTTTCCCTAACCCCTTCTTAAAGCCTTGTAATGATGGAGGTGTTCCGCCCTTTCCAGCAATCTCCTCCAGCGCTGAGCCCTCCCTGCCCTCGAGTGCTTTTCTAATGTGTAATCTGTGTCACCTCTGCCGCAATTTAGGGCCATTATTTGTTGCTCTACCCACTTTTCTGGAAGAGAGGAGCAGAGCAAATGAGATAAGAGCGAGAGGAAGGGAAGACATCGGCTGTGTTCCCTGGGAAGCAAGCCTTGCCGACCTCTCTGTGGTTTTCAGCCTGCCTCATTTCTCCTGCTCTGCTTTCCACTCCATAAAACCCAGCAGAGAACGTGCCCTGCTGCGACGGCTGGGGAGGACTTGGAGGGTTCATTTTGTCACAGTTTTAAAATGTCAGATTAGGCTGCACAGTCACATTAGTGCTGTTAGCTTTAATATACTCGATACCTAATCTGCCAGGGCTTCTTTATTGACAGGCTGCATCTCTATTTGAGCTTGAATAAACTTGTGCATAAAATGTTATCAGCAGTGACAGCTGAAAAGAGGTCTATTGCTCTTTAAATTTTTGATGGGAGGCAAGCATTCTGTCATTTGTGATAGCATTATATGTAATCCAACATAACAACTTGATAGTCTGATATAACAACATTCCAGCTTCCCTGCTACCATTGTAAAGAGATGCTGTGTACAAGCTGCTCCTACACGCAATAATATCAGCACTGACAGCTGGCTCCTCTCTTTCCATTTCTGGGAAGCAACCCTCATCTTCAGTGTTTTTTTTTTTTTCTTGGGTGTGGACAACATCTTTGCCCAGAAGTCCTTGGGAAATTGTGCTGGTTTGGGAATTCAATACAGGACAGAGTTTTCTCATGAGATGTCTTTATTTTCACAGTGCTGCCTGCAAATGTGGTACAGAGGGATGGAATTCTGTCCCAAGTCACAGGACAGCAGCTCCTCAAAGCCTTTGCTCCCTGCATATATTTCAGTTTCATCTTCCATGTTCTCTCATCACTGTTGGTTTCCAGTGTTGCTCCAGCCCTGGAAGTGTCCAAGGCCAGGCTGGATGTGGTTTGGAGCAGCCTGGTCCAGGGGAAGGCATCCCTGCTCAGGGTAGGGGATTGGAACAGATGAGCTTTAAGCCCCATCCAAACCATCCTATGATTCCCTGCTGAGGGACTGAATGCTGTCACTTAGAGCCCTGATGTTCTCCTTCCTTTGCTCCCAAAACCCCAGGATAATCTCACCCAGCAGGTCTCAGTACAGCACCAGAAGGGGTGTGCTCTGCCACCCTGCAGGGATTCTGCAGCCTGTTCCTCCAGAGAGCACCTTTCCCTTCATGCTGGACACTCTGTATTCACACTCATGTCAAGGAAGTGTAATACATTAATCAAATATTCTGACCAGTACTGGTTTATCAATTGAATTTTAACTTTTTATATTGCAATATTTTAACTGCTTGAGGTCAGGTAATTTGGAAATTAACTTCAAGTTAGTTCTCACAAGAAGAAGATCAATACACAGGATAAAAGGTATCCATTGGATTATGAACAGATTCTTCCTAAAGAAATATCTACTCTACTTTTTCTTTAAGTGGACTTGATTTTCACTCTTTTATACCTCCTCAATGCTTGGATAATTAACTTAAGTCAATGAAAATCCAGTGGAGCAATGCAGTTTAATTTATCTGAGCTGCACCAGTGTGAAAGTGGCATGGAGTAAGGATCAGTGCTGGCTGCTCAGCTTTGGCAGTAGTGTCCAGACCAGTCCATTTTGTCACATGCTCCACTGCACAGTACAGCAACATCAGCAAGCACCCAAGCGGCATTGAGAAATATCCAAAGGTATGCTCAAATGAAGGAGCACATTTTAAAATGACACCATATGTTGCTGAACGAGCTGTCAGGCAACACTTATAAGCAGGTGGGTACCAGACCCAAACATAAATAGCTGAGGTGTATTTTAAGGCACAGGTTTGTGGAGGAAGCTGTGCTTCACCTGATTTCTGGTTGGCAGGAACATTGTGATAACCTCACCTGACCCTAGTCAGAACAGGAATTACAGAATTTCACAGGGGGTGTTTTACCCTTCTGTTCTTGTTTTTATTCCTGTCTGTACATGTTAAAACATTGTTGAAATACTTACATTTGTGGTTAAATCTCTCTGCACAGAATCACAAAATGGGCTGGGTTGGAGTGGGACCTTATAGTTCATCCCATTCCACCCCTGCCATGGGCAGGGACACCTTCCACTGTCCCAGGCTGCTCCAAGCCCCATCCAGCCTGGCCTTGGACACTGCCAGGGATCCAGGGGCAGCCACAGCTTCTCTGGGCACCCTGTGCCAGGGCTCACCCCACCCATAGTCCAGACTCCTAATCTAATCTGACCACCTTTTAGTTTAAAACCATTCCCTCTTGTTCTGTTACAACAGCCCCTGCTAAAATGTTTGTCCTCATCTTTCTTATGGGCTCCCTTTACATACTTGAATGTGCTCTAAGGGCTCCCTGGAGCCTTGTCTTTTCCAAGCTGAACAATCCCCATCCCAGAGCCTTTCCTTACAGGACATGTTCTCCATCCCTCTGATAATTTTGGTGACCTCCTCTGGCCTCCCTCCAGCAGGTCTCTGTCATTCCCTCACTGTAATTAGAACACCCTTCTCTTGTCCAGAGCACCATTACAGATGCTGGCCTGTCACTGCCTGTGCATGTGGAATCATAGAACCACTTAGGTTGGAAAATACCTTTAAGGTCATCAAGTCCAACAGTAAATCAAGCACTGCTGCATCCATCACTAAACCATGTCCCTAAATACCCCAAGCAGAGAAACATCAGGCTCAGGCTGGCTCTGTTGCAGAGGCAGCCAGGGCACACACAGCCAGGGATGAGCAGGCTGCCTTTCCACCTTACACCACAGCACTGGGAAAGTGCTGCTTCTCTTGGCAGGAGGATGAATTGAGGCACTTGTGTCGTGTCAGTTCCTCCTGCTGTCCATGGGGCTGAGCTGGCACAAAGCTGGGGAGAGCCCTGCAGTCAGTGTCCTGTCCTTGGACAGCCTGGGCTGAGACCTGCTGGCTCGCTGTGCCAAGGCAGAGACTTAATCAAGCTGGACATGGTGTGGAGAAGGTGTTACTCCCTGCAGAGCTGCATGGAAAAAGGCCTTAAGGCAACAGTGCTGTGAATATGATACAGACAGGAAATCTGGAGGGTGAAGAAATATTTCAGGAGTGGGTTCTCCCAGCCCTCCCTGGTCCTGCTGCCATTGGAAATCAAATATGGTTTTATCCTGATCAGTTCTCTAGCAGAAAGTGGTGGGAAGATAAGAGCTTCTTGAATTAATTGGGGATTTTATTATTAAAATAAAAGAGTTTCAGATACTGTGCATAAAAAAATTTCATTTTTATGATGCATTCTTTTCCAGAACTTTCTGAGGCTGTTGCTAAAATAGGTAACTCAACACCTTTATGTTGCTTTAATTCATGGTTTCCAGACAAACTTCTCAGGCTTAGACTATGGGAACACAAGTGTGTATGTGATACAAAGTAAAGGCATAAGTGTCAGCAGTTAATGAGGTAAATTAATAGTTAATTGGACCACACATGTACAATTAGTTCCAGTTTCTAGGATGAAAGTAAAAAATACCTCTCTTCTAAAAGAAAAATTGCAGTTATTAAAATAATCCCAACATGTTGTAACCTAACCCTGGGTTTCTCTGTCTCACTCACAAAACCAAAGGCCAGGAACTGCACCCAGCCAGGCTCCACCAGGGGTGGCATCAGGAGCAGAGCTCTCTGCTGAGCTCCTCCACCACACCCCACACCCCAAAAGGGTAAAGCTGTGAGGGTTTGACCCTTCCAAGCTCTGCTGCAAGGCTGTGACTGTGGACTAAAGGTGTGCTGGGGTGGGTGGTGGCTGCTGATGGCCATGTCCCCTCGAACAGGAATTTGGGGGAGCTCCAGACAGGGAGTGATCTCCTTCCCCTCCGGATCATCCTCCAGTGACACAGAGAAACCCCTCCTGCCATCAGCTCAGCACCACTCTCCTGTGGAGTGCCAAGTGCTCACTGGTGCTGTGGCTCTGGCCAAACTGCTGTTTGGCACTGGGGCTCATTGGGCTGAGGCTGCAGAAAAGGTTTTTGTGAATCTCCATCCCCTAAGTTGCTTCACTGCAGCCCAGGGAGGGCCACTGCATTAAAATTATTTCTCCATTTTAAATGTTAGGAATGTGGCCTTTGCTGGAGGATCAATAGGAACACGGGAGGAGTATTTTCAGTTTTGCATGCTTCATTCATCATTATCTTGCCTTGCTTGTGGGGCTGCCCCCAGCCAAGCTAAAGAGACACAGTCTGTTATTCATGTTTTGTCTCTTTTCTGAGATGCAGTCCATTGGTCTTTCCCTGCAGCCTGGGCAGTGTGAGGAGTGGCTTGTGCCAGGAATGGAGGAGTGGTGGAGTCACCTTAATAAACCATACCTAGAAGTATTTTGGTCATTATCTGTCTTCAGAATATATAAACACTGCTGCGCTTCATTTCTTGATATTTTCCATTTTTTTAATATTACAATATTGTTCTTCAAAGCAATGTAAAAAATTCCCTGGAGATGATTTCCATCTGAAGTGGTGAGGAATGGTAAGGTGGTAATGAAGAAGTAGTACAAAATAAATCTAATCAATTTTTACCATTTCATCTACTTCTAAACTTTGATAGTTTGCACATTCTGATCAGAGTCCTTTCTCTTAAGGGCGAGTCCTTGCATAGCAATATATATGAAAACATCAGGAATGGTTGAAAGGAGAATCTCTTGTCAGGTAACTCTAAATGGCCAACGTTTCACCAATTCTGCCACTCCTCCAGGTGGAGAAGAGCACTGGCTGAGGAGGGAGCCCCGGGCAGGGCTGCAAGCCTACACCTGCTGGGGGAAACCCAGTGCACTGAGATACCCACTAAGGACAGGCTTCTGGCCATAATTTGTCACCATTGTTGGCATTAAAATATAAACTAGGAGAGCAGAGTGGAGGGAGGCAGTCAGGAGAGCTGGAGCCATGCAGGACCCCAGGCTGGAAGCTCCCTGCCTGCTAATGAGGTGTGAAACATCACACGGGTTGTGTGAGGCACAGCTCGGGCATGGATGGAGCTGGGCAGCTCAGGGTGGCAACTGGGAATTAGAGAAGGTGCACGAGTGTGTTTAGAAAAGGAATCAAACCAGTGTTAAGGGCAAAACTAAGCTGGGTTAGGAAAATGCCTAATGGAGAGTAGCCTTGCTGAGGCTTAAAAGGCTGATGCTGTTGTCATCAGAGCAAATCCACCAGCTCCATTTGGGGGAAACTTCATTTTACAGTCAGGATGGGCCCTCCTTACCTAAAGTCCACATCTGTCCTACTGCTGATCACCTCAGGGTGAGCTGAGATGACATTTCTTTAGAATCTACCTACCTTTAACAGCAGCTGAGAGAGCTGAGAGAGAGCCCAGAGATGTGTATTAAACTGCAGACAGCTTTTTTTAGTAGTTCAAAAATACCTTTTCAATGATAACTTAAATCAGAGGGTGAGAGAAATGGAGGGAATCCTGTGATTTTGTTCCTCTTACCGTGCACCAAAGGCAGGCTCTGAGGTGACAGCCACTGCACCTTACCACTCATGGGTTAATTGAGTGCTGCTGGTTTAGGTCTCATTTATGCCATATTTTTTCAGTAAACACACATCAACTCTGAAGATCTTAATTAGAGTCTTTGGAAAAACCCAATATGCTATAATTCTTCCACCGAGGTCTATATGGAAAACAAGGAACATATTTCAAATGCAATGGCAACAAACAAACAAGTGTGCACAGCCCCAGTCTATAGACCCTGTACACACACGTGCACTTCCCTAATCTGCTTGCTTAGGCTTTACAATCTGTTTATTAATTCGTGAGTAGACTTGATATGCCCTCTGGAAAAAATACTAAAATAATATCTCTCCATTGGCTTCGCTGCTGCATGCCTCTAATTAAGTAATGTACACCTCCACTTGCTATTAAACAGTTCCATGATTTTTAACACCAGTGTTGTTTGGTGCTAGCTATAAAAAATTTTAACAGCTCTCCTGTTACCACTCTTCTTCTAAGTACATGAAAGTGGCTTTACATAAGTGACCTTTCCCTTCCCTGCTCCCACATTTTAACCCTTCTCTCCCACTGCAGCGAGGAGCTGAAGCATTGAAGGTCTCATAGAGATGAAGATGAAAGATCCCCCCACTGCTTGGCACAGGAATTTCCACCAGCATGCCTCTGAGGACAGAGTCCTCTGGGCTTCCCCTGAGACTGCCAGGGATGGTTTGAGGAGCAAAGTTCCAATTTTGTGAGTAAAACAAACCCACAGGAGTAAAGCTGATGCATAGCAAAGGGCAGGAGAGATGCAATGGCAGCATCTTTATGCCAGGAGCTGTCAGCCTGGCACTAAACCATCACTTAAACTCCAAATAATACAGAAACCCTTTAGCCAACCCACAGCCTAACACCCAGTAATCTCCAGCAAGGCAAGAGCAAATCCATGGGATTATTTTCCTTTTCAAGGTAAACAGGATAATGTACTCAGCTGGAGTTGGGCCACGGGGATGACAAATCTGGGGATGAGGCACACCCTGCAGTTAAGGAGAGCACCTTAAGGAGAGTCAGGTGGATCCATGCAAGGATCACTAATGCAGAGGGACCCTCTGGCCCAGTACTGAAGCAATGGCCAACCAAAAACCTCATCTGGAGGAAAAGCTGCCATGTCCTGACCAGTTTCTCATGGTCAGTTAACCAAGGGAGTAACAGCTCATTGTGGCTGATGGAGCTGCAGAGGCTGCAGTCTGCAGGGACCTGGCTCTGGGCCATGATCATTGTGTGTATTTTCCTCTTACAACTCACAGATAATGAAAATTCTGGTTTTTACCCATAAGCTGAAGAAAGAAAAGCAGATCTGTGCCCTGTCCACAGGGAAGGCAATGAGCAATTTCTTCTGACCACTCCGATGCCAAGGACGCACTGAGTGCTCTTAGGAATTCTAGTCTGGATCACTCTCAAAACATCCAAATGTCTGATCTCTAAATCCAGCACTGTGTGATCCCAGTGAACAGGTCAGAGCAATGTGGAGGCTGCTGAACACCCTGCTCAGAGCCCTGCCCCTGGCATGCAGAGTGGGAGCAGCAGCAGCAAGGGGAAGGTGCAGCCTGAGCTCTCCTCCTGCAGCCCCAGGCACGGCCCTTCTTGGTCAGAAGCTGCACTAATGGATCTGTGAGTGATCTTACCTGTCTGTGAAATCCTCTGCAACATCCTGGGAGAGTCACACTTTAACAACACGAGTGTGAAAAACCCTCCTTCTGTTCTCAGCAGTCTGGCAGGAGCTGAAAGCAGTTGAAATGAGATCCTGAAATCTTTTTGCCGGCAAACCAGCATCCACCCACCCCAAGCCAGTCCCTGGCTCTCTGGTCAAAAGGTGCAAATGGCTCAAGGCAGCTCTGTGCAAAATTACTTGTCTGGGAGTTATCAAGCCATGCCACAGAGGTTGTACACCTGCCTCAGACCTGTGGGGTGGTTTTGTGACCTTAAAACAATTTTTTGTGTATAGTTTTCACTTCCTGAGTTCAGGGGAGGTTAGTGTCACAGCATCTGTCATGGCACTGGTTGCATTTGCTGCCTCAGGCAGGAGGGCAGGGTGTGGAAGAGGCTGTGCTGGTACAGCCCTGCCTGTGCTGCTTCCCAGAGCTGCTCCCTCATCAAATTATCTTTAAACTATCACACAGCTTTGTCTCAGCAAAGGCACTTGTGTGTTCAGAGGAGAGCCAGCACATGGGGGCTGTGGTGCAGATGATGAAGGGACCTCACTGATAGGCAAAGGAGGGCACAGGAACACTGAGCAGCACAGCCCCACCCAGGCATCCCTCAGGATCCCTCAGAGGTCACTGCAGCAGCGAGGGGCTGTCACACCCCCGGGGGATGGCACTCACAAACAACAGGCACCTGTGACAGCCGGGAGGAGTGGCTGTTTGTAGGCAATTCATGTGAAACAGGCAGACAGGTGCCATCAATCCAGCCCCAGCCCAGGCCAAGCCCTGCCCTTCCTCACATTCAGCACCAGCCACAGCCTGGAACTGCCTGGCTTCCTTAAAAGCCACTTCTGAATGCAGGGTTTGGTGGGAGGACTTGCTGTGTTCCTGCATTGCCGCTGTCCCTGGAAGAGAAGTGTGCCTAATGGGGGAGAAGGGTAATCTCATTTGATATGAAATTATATTAGTGCCAGTTCATTCCTGGCACTGCTGAGAGGGCTGGGCGGGTTGGATGGGGCTTTCATGGTACTTACTGATCCAAAAGTAAAGAACTGAAGAAGCAAATGTCACCAGGCTATGGGCCACGGGGAGAGAGCAGCAGCAGGAGCATGTGGGGATGAGCTCAGGCACCATCAGCAGCCCAGCACACAGATGAGAAAGGAGAAAAAAGGGCAGCTATCCCCCAGGGCAGGGATGGAGATGAGCAGAGGAAGAGAAAAGGGAAGAGTGGACAGCAGCAGGGCCTGCTTGGTTATCCCAGGGTGAAGAAATTTCCTGCAGTGGCTTTGCTGCCCTCGGTGCCTTCAGCTCAGAGCAGGCAGGGGCTAGCACCCACTGCCTCTGCTCTGCCCCAGAGAAATGCCAGGCTCCAGGCAGGACAGGCACACCACACATCTCTGAACTGTTGCATTTCTTCACGAGACACTTCCAGTGAATGGAGAGTCAGCAATTTGTATGCAACTCTATAGGGCAATCAGCACTGCAGAACTGATTGTATGCACCCTGATAAGGACCTCGTAAAAGCCTACAGCAGGTCACTGCCAGATTTCTGAAACAAAAGGTCATCATCTGGTGCTTCATCATGTAGCACCAGCCTCCTGGCAGGCAGGGCCAGGATGAGCAGAAAACCCCATCACAGGACACCCTGTAGCAATATATCTGTATAACAGGCCATCCTGATGCACCAGACAAACTGGTTGTGAGTAATATTATCAAACCACCTGCAGTTTTGTTGTTAGAGCTCTCAGGAATACATCAAGGTAAATGAGAAAACAACAGGATTAAAAATAAGAAGAGAGGCTGAGAAAATGTCTACAAAAAATGTAAACCCCAGATAGGGGAAGCACAACGTGGGGATGGACACTTGACCAATTGGACGTCCTGAAGGATGTGCCTGCCTCAGGGAGAAGCAGCTCAGCCAACCCAGAGATGTGTGCCCACGTGGACAGCAGACCTAGAATCTATATGTGGCATGAAATGTAAGCAATAAACAGCTTCTGTTGGAATCATACTGGTTCAGTAATTCAGTGGCCCATTTCCCCCCTGCAACACCTCTGGCCTCAGCAAAACTTCAGCCCACAGCTATGGGTGCACTGGTGGAAACTGGTGCAGGTGTTCATGGCCAGCAGAACCATGGCCACCTCCATCCCTGCAAGGCTGCCAGCAGGGCAGGAGGGATGAGCCAGCTCAGAGGTGAGGACTTTGCAGCTGGGGAACAGCCATGAGAAAGATGCTCCCAGTGCAGAGGAGGAAGAAACTCTGCTCTTGGGTCCATGGACTGACCCTTGCCTTGTCCCTGCTGTCAGAACATAACACCTGCCCTGTCATTTAACAAACAGATCAATAATTAGTTATTTCTGCTTAAAAGCAGCAATAAAGTACATTACATGTGGTTTGTTACTTACAGTTAGTAATACAACAAAATAACATCAGCTGGTGGTTTAAAGGTTTGGGGAGCTGAGATTGCACAGACAAGAATCCATTTTGCACATGAAAGTATTCCAGGGAGTGGGAAATGACCCTGCCTCTGCCTTCAGGTGTCCAGGGGCCAGGAGGCCTTGTGAGGTGCCCTTGCCCCTGGCCATGGTGGTGCTCTGTAGCCCTGGTTTCTGCCTGAAATGTTTTGGTTTTCTGAATTTCTTTTCCCAGGGAATTTTCTGTAAACAGGAGAAATGTTTTTGTAACTGTACTATGTTCACATTCTTTCCCTGGGAGGGACTTCTTCTTGATGTCCCTCTGATCTAACCAATGTGATTGAAAAGGTTTGCCTTTGTTTCACCCATTGACTTGATCTGTGTAAAATAGTATAAAAGGGGAGACACTTCCCAAGAATAAAGGAGTCATTTTCAGCCTTTTGAGGTCAGAGTCTCGTGTTGTGGTGTAAAACAACATCAGTGCTGAGCTGCAGTTCCTGGCAGAGCAGCACATTCTGCAGGGCTGGGTTACCCCTGGGCTTGGCTTTGTAGAGTTCTCACATCAACTGCTTTGTTGCAGGAGGTGCTGAAGCAGCCAAATGGACTGAAACACAGCCAGGCCTGGCATTCCCCAGGAGCACAGGCAGTCTCTCACTTTCTTCTCCAGTCTTGTCCTTGCTGACAGCTCTGCTGCACCACGTGCAAATGTCAGAAATGTCTTGTTTCCTTCTGCTCAGAAAGGAGAGGCTTGCTTTGTCCACAGTGAGGCCCCATCCTCTCTTTCTGCCACTCTCTTATCTCCTCCTGCTCACTTCAGGCTGACTGTGGTCAATAAACTCTTTTTTCTTGTGGCAGGCAGCCTGACTTACTTTGCCACAAGCCAAACAAACAGCCCAGCAAACAAAATGGGGTAGATTTCTTTTGGTTAATGCCTTCAGGTGGCTCAAAGTGGGTCTGAGAACCACCAGAGCTACCACAGGAGATCATCATTGACCTCAGTGATTTCTACTCAGAAAGCTGAACACACACTGCATCTCCCATTTTCCCCTGAGTTGGGCAGGCTGGTGGAGGAAAAGCTACTTTCCATTTCCAATCCTTTTCCATTTCCAATCCTTTTCCATTTCCACTCCATTTCCATTTCTATTTCCATTTCCATTTCCATTTCCATTTCCATTTCCATGGTTATGTCCAATGGCAGGCACAGCTGTGACTCACCTGCCCACAGAGGGGACAGCTTGGTGACCACACTCACTCTGTGCCACTGCCACAAAAGCTGCCAAGTCCAGCCCTGCCATTCAGCCACTTGCAAAGCTCACAGAGCTCTCCCTCTGTGCCTTCACACACAGCTGTAAAAGCTGGATTTGGTTTTTTCTCCCATGCCCCCACCAAGGTGACAAATAAAGCTCTGCCCCTCTCGTTGGGCATGCAGAGGTCATCCACTGCCTGTGCTTCCTGTTTGTAGAGCCCACTGAACATGTGCTGTGGAAGTGATAAGCATCAAAGAAATTATTTCTTAAAATGCTGTTTATTGGCATGCCATTTCAGGACAAAGAGGTTTTTTTTCTTCCTCCACACTATCACAGATACCACAAGAGGAACAGACCAACTAGGGCTATTGCCTGAGCCATTCCCTCCAGGGTTTTGTGCAGGGCAATGTATTACAGGAAAGCAGCACCATTTGTGCTCTAAATCATTTGTACCTGAGTTGAAATACTGCTGAATTAATTCCTTGTGCTGGGAAGAATCCCCACATGATCCATCTGGGATACAAGGGCATGGGGATGGATCCTGAGTGTCGGGCTCCTGGTCCTTGCCATAGCCTGAGGTTTCTCTCCTGCCATCACAACACACTCGCTGCAGCACCGTGACAAAACATGTTGCCCTGATCTTTTTCAGCCTTCTGATGTTTGCATTTTTGTACTGGAGTTTCTCACAGATTTTCATGTAAACAAAAATGATGTTATTGTAAACTGTTCTTCTTGTTATCGTTCCTCTCTGGAGGAGGGACAATTGATAGACTTCTAGTTTGACCAGTGTGGTTGGAGAGGTGTCAACCTCGTCCTCCAATCCGTGGTCATTGTCCAAAATCTATATAAATCAAAGTGGAAAAATAAACTTCCCTCTTTCTGCCCTGACAACCTGATGGTGTACGTGTCATTCTTTTCATGCCCTATAGCGACAAAATCACATTATTCTGATCACATTCCTCCACCAAAGACACATGGGGGAATTCTTCTGTGGCAATTAGAGAGGGACACCAGGATTTTACTGTGAATTAGAGCCAAAGTATCTACAGAAAGTGGAATCCATTGGGGCAGAAAGAAGGGGACATGCTCGGGTACATTATTAGGAAAGACTGGTTTTGCTCATCCCTAATAAACCAGCTGCATGAGATGTTCCACCCAGGTGGTCACGAGGGGGTTTGCCCAGTGCTGAGGGTTCATCTGGGCTCTGCTGGGCCATGGCCAGGTCTCTGAACAAAGAGAGGAGTTCAATGTGTTGCATCCTAAAATGGGGCTTGGTCTGTGCAGGGCTCAGGAGTTCCTTGCAGGAACCTGCTCTGCTCCACCAGCAGGACCCCGTCAGCTGAGCTGGGAATGGAACACCCTGAACCTGAAGGTTGTGAGTTCAGTCCTCACACAGGGCACCATTTCTGATGGTTCTGGCTTCTTTTTCCCTGCCAAGGTCAGGATTAATACACAGGAGTCACCGTTCATGTTCAGACTTGGATGTTTATTATTTCTTATCTATTTACAGACTCATGAGCTGTGAGTTCTAACCAGCGAGTCAGAGAAATGAGGTAAAATGGAGCACCTCTAACTCTTTCCAAGGTTATTTAAGCACTAATTACCAATAACGGGGTGACACCTCTATTATTTATATTTCTGACCCAATAATGACCACCCAAGGCCCACAGTGTGGACCTTTTTCACCCAGTTAGGAAAAACCACCCCAAACCATGAAGAAGAAAGAAGAAGGTGAAGAAGAAGCACTCAGACAATGCCCCAAATCCTCCACCTTGCTTCACATATACTACTATATACCAAAATCCCAAAATCTTAAGTTTCCAGAATTCCAACATGAGCCTGTCCTGGGCCAAGGGAGCAGGAAGGCAGCTCCGACCTGAAGAGCACAAGAATTGCATGAGGAAAATATCTGCAGGGCACAGCAGGGCTGGATTAGGGTATTTGTGGCTCTTCAAGGCTGATTTCACCAGCAGAGCCAGGCAGCCAGAAAGAGCCTTCAGAGCACCACATAACCCCAAAAGTCCCAGAGCAATTAAAAGGCAGATGGAGGGCACACAGTTGTTGTTTGGGTGGGGAAAGGAGACTGCCACGTTGAAACAGAGGTGCAGAGGAGCCAGGCCAGGCTGAAGGTGTCCCTCAGCCCAGCTCAGGGTGGTGTTTGGGATCTTGTTGGGTCCCTGCAAGGGACACAGTGTCGAGCAGGGGAATGTAACAGGCATCACACCCCACTTACATAACTCAGCAGTGCCAAAAGAAGGGCCCATTGGCCACAACACTTCCTCACCTTTTTTGACAAATAACTGCTCACAGTTTGGGATGGTGCCACTGATCTCTGTCCTGCTCACCAGCAGCTGCCCCACTCACCCACTCCCATGGGGTCACCAGCCCAGCCAACATTTCCCTCCCACAGGGACCAGGCTCTGGCAGGGATTTGTGCTGTGTTTTTAATTACAGACTTCGATATGAAATGCTCCTGAATATGTGCTAGAGCAGCACTTTGCTCCCACCCCCTTCCAGCCTTTCTTGGTATCAGAGGCCAAACCACAATGAGGGAAATTTTTTGTTCCATATCTTTACGGTGCTTCTTCCAGTAGCACATAAAACAAATTAGCCACTTAGGCCATTATTAGGCACTTATGGCCTTTTGATGTTTATGATTTATAACAGCAATTTGCACTTATGTAGCACATTTCAGTTGAGGCTAATACAGCAATGATAGCACTTTGCATTGCAGTCTCGTCCTCCCTCTCCAGCTCCCGGAGAGCTCTGTGAGACCACGCTGGGCTCAGCAGCAGGGAGCTCCTCTGGGGTGCCAGGAGTCCTGTGCTGCTGGGCAAGTCTCCATCTCATCCCCCCAGACTGGGATCCGTGCTCAGGGCCAGCCTGGCTGGCCAGGCACCACAGCCTGGTAGAGGAAAGTGCTGAAGAACAGGCTCTGCAGTCCTTAAGAGCTGCCCTGGTAGAGGAAAGGGCTGAAGTCCATAAGGGCTGGTTCAGCTCTGTGGCAGACACAGGAGAGTCTGTTTTCCCTTCACTGCTGTTTTTAGCTGCTCTTCCAGCAGCAATAACGAGGTTATTTCATTGTGTGAGCAGATGCTTTGCTCCAGCCCGGCTGGGCAGGGAATGTCAGCTGGGCACCCCTGGGGCTGGGCTGGGCTGAGCTGGGCTGGGCTGAGCTGGGCTGGGTTGGGCTGAGCTGGGCTGGGCTGGGCTGGGCTGGGCTGGGCTGGGCTGGGCTGAGCTGAGCTGAGCTGGGCCGGGCTGGGCGGCTGTGCCCGGGGCTCCCCAGCAGCCCGGATCGTTCTCGGAGCATTCGGGTGCTCGGGACAGCCCCTTGTCCTCCTTCCCGGGCAGCATCCGGCTGGGCATCCGCGGTGACAGACGGTCTGCTTGTGCTGGCTGCCGAGGGCCCCGGGTGGGTTTGGGGTTGTGCCACTCTTCTGTCTGTTTGGAAATAGGCATAGGAGTGTCGGGGTTTGTAGGTTTGGGTTTTGATGGGGTTTTCTTTGTTTGTTTTTTAAAATTATTATTATTTTGAAGAAAAAATCCCTTCATTTGTTTTGCACTTTGGAATGGTAAGGCTGCACTTTCCTGCCGGCTTTGGAGGGCAGTAGGGTAGCATTAAGGGTGTTTATTTTGAACTTAAGATGTCTTATTTTGACTTTAGGTGAAGGGATAAGGTAGAACACCGAGGAGAGCTTAACAAATAAGGGTGAAAGCCTATCAAAAGCTTACTCAAAATACCGGCTGGCTGAAGGTAAATAGTGCTAAATAGTTAGACAAGGCAGTCTAACACTCTAAAAGCACTCCTCTTATTTTCTTAAAAGCATGTGCCTGACTGTCTTCAGTTCTGTGGGTCATCCTGCTGCTGAGTTTTTGCTCCTCCTCCACCGCAAAGTTATTGTGGTGTTCTCACAATAATTAGAAGACTAATTTTAAAGAAGAACCTGGTTGCAGACTTCTAGCCTAGGAAGAATGCCAGTTTTGAATATAGAAAGGGCAGGATAAAGAAAGAGGGAAAACAAAATCTTTTGTGGTTATCTCTACACTGGTGAAATGTCCTGTGCCAGAAGATCTTCGAGAAAGCTAGTTGAGATTAGGAAGCTCTGAGGAACAGATTGTTTCAATAGTAAATGCTGTTAAAAAAAAATAGGTGACTTTAAGGTCAAAGCAGGTCTTAGCTTTAAAAGGACTCAGTATCTTGGACAAATAAGATCTACATTTGCGTAATGTTGACATGAAGCAAGTAGTAAATCTTGTGCTTTGGGCTGCAATCTGATTACCCAAGGAAGGAACTTTTCCCCGCAACGTTGCACAACTGGCAGTGTTTTGCTTTCCTCGGGACAGCTCTGTTATCTGCCTGGTGGGTGGGGAGGGAGAGTCAAGGAAGCTGTTGTGTTTGACCAGCAGACCGTGTGGCTCACAGGCCTGTAAGGACCATGGAGCTGGGAAATGAATGCCTTGGCTTCCCTTTTCTGTGCAGCTTGTGTGGGGGACAGCCCTGAGCTGTAGGGTTACTGCTGCCTGACAGGGAGGAGCACTGTGATATTTGTGTGGGTGCTGAGTCTTCGTTCGCTGATGCTGAGAAATGGTCTGGAGACCTCAGGTGAAGGTAGTTGCCTCTCCCAGGGCTAGTTTTGCCTTCTCACAGCTCCATTTGTAGGCACTTTTTTTCACCCTGTGTGAACCCAAGCAGCCTACATGTCCCTTGTACAGACTCGCTGCATTTGTCCTGGATGGCAATGGAGATGTTCAGGTGTGGTGTAGGATAAACGTGACTCCAGTGTCTCAAAGATGTCATAGCTGGCTCTGTGTTACTCAGAGGATCTCTGTGCCACACTCTGTTTTGGAGGTCAGATGTGATGTCAGTTTCCACAATGGTTGACCTATCCAGGAGTAACTGAATATTGCTGTTGGTCAGGCATGTGTCATCACTGAGAGAACAGGGAAGGGAGACAGCCTGCAGTGAAAGGTGTCTTGATGAAACCTTTACAAGGAGAAATAGAAAGTCTGTGTGAAATAAAGGGTTTTCAGCAGGGGAAATTTGGATGAGAGACTGGGCAATGACTTCTGCTTTCCGCAAGTGAGGTTATGAAGCTGAACTTGAAAAGTCTTCTGTCAGATGTGCAAATAATTACAAACAGTTCCTGTGGATACAAAAGACACAAAGGCATTATATTCTGTCTTATTTCAGTGCTAATCCTTTGGGGGATCAGGGGTGGTGCTTTATTTTACCTCTCCTCAGCATTCAGAATGTTTGTGATGTTGGCATGTCTTCTGAAATGTGTGGAGAGAGATTCACCCCCTTGCTGCCCAGTGGGGCTGTTTCCCAAAATCTCTTAGCAGACACTGTCCCTTAGCCTTGCCAGCATAGCTGGGGGATTGGAATGGTGTGATGTGGAGCAGCATGAGGAAACTGTGTGTCCATCATGGCCTTCTCTCAGTACTGATGGTTTCTGGTTGTCTCAAGGTTGAGGCAGGTGTCACCCATGCCCTGCAGGTAGGGACAGGAGGGTGTGACTTGTGTGCTGTACTAATGAGTTAGGGACAGATGGAGCTGTAATGTCAGGCTTGAAGAATAAACAGGCAAGGATTCCAGCTGTTGGATCTCAGCACTGTCCTCACAGTTACTTCCCTTTTTCCATCTATGCAAGTCCACTCTTGGATATATTCCTCCAACAACATCTTAATGAGGCAGTCAGATCCCAAACCCTTCTCCACCCACAGCCAAGTGCTGCTCTTGTGGCTTCATCACCTGCCTGTGTCCAGCCAGGTGGCAGCAGAAAGCTCTTATTTATGGCCACTCTGTAGTGCTCCATGTCTGTAAATGGTGCACAGTGGTCTTTAGTGGGACAGTGCTGGAAACTGGTAGATCCAAGGGGTACTCCTTTGGTCCTGGGCACTGAAGAGGCATCTGCTAGGAGAGAAACAAAATAAAAAGTGCCATGAGGGTACTGGGAGAATGGGAATAACAAGACACCTTAAGCCATAGAAGTTACTGAGGAGTGTATAACTGATGAGATGGGTAGTGGTGTGAAACTAGTTAGAAAGGCATGGCATAGATTTGTTCTGTCTGAATTTGGGCTGTTTGGGGAGCAGAGCTGTACGTCATACATGTGTTTTAATTCAAATATGTTTTCTCCTCCCTTCCCACCTTCCTCTATTTCAGTGAGCAGAAAAATGACTTAATCACCATCCAGCCCTCGTGGCCAAGGCAGGAGCAGGGGTGGGGCTGCCAGGAACATGGCCATGCCTGGAAGCTTACGGAGGGAGCCTGCCAGCAGAGGCCTTGTGTCCCACTGCACCCACCATCATGTTGTTGTGTTCCTGCTGACCTTCTTCAGGTAGTTTGAGTGTACCTCTGCTCAGAGATTTGTATTTCCATCCTTTCCCCCTTGACCTCCAGAGGAGATTGGGCCAACCCGTGTCTGTGTGTTTTCTGGCAGTTATTCCCTGCTCCATGCCTCCAGAAAGACATTCAGTAATGTCAAAGTCAGCATTTCCAACCAGTGGACTCCTAAACTGAACAGCACGGCCCCCGAGCTCCGGCCATACGAGGTAAGGACACCAGGGAGAAGGAGGTGCTGGGAAAGGTGGGCAGCTGCCAGTGGGCTGAGCTTGTGGGGCTGAAGAGCCTCCTTTACATGTTCCTCTCTTCTCAGAATGTGAGTGGAAACTTTAGGCATTGGCACTGTAGTTTTATGGATCACCAGGTGATGCTGAAATCTTCCCTAGTGGAGACCAAAGAGAAACTTCTCAAGAAGCTACAGTGTTCCAGTGGGAATGGGGGCCCCAGAAGAGTCTGCAATAGGAGGAAGGGGGGAAGAGGAACTCTTCCTTTGAAGTGTTGGAAGCAATAAATCAAAGCAGTTAATGGGCTTACAGAGGGCTCTGTGAAATCCTGGCTGTGCTTTCTCTGTGGCAGTGGTGCTGCTGCCACCCTCTTAAAAGGATAGCCAAACTAGGAGAGAAGAGAGCTGTCTGACAGTGCTGGCTGTTTATCCTACATTGATAGTGAAGAATGACATTTTGTCTTGCATCCTAAAGGCCTGATTTCCATGCTGAGCATCCAGTACCCCTTGTCTGTAAAATCCTGGTTTCACTTAAAGCAGTGGGTGTTTTGGCAGTGCTTGCTTGCAGGAAAGGAAGTTTTAAACTGCTTGGTTCTCACAAATGGGAATGCAAGAACTACCTCCTGGTTCCTACCATGAGGTTTTTAGGGCCATGCTTGTTTTTAGTAATGCTTTGTCCTGATGCTTTTGAGAAGTGGAAGGGATCTCACATTAAAAGCTCGGTCGCAGGCCATGAGATCTATTAGAGCTGGGAGTTCCAAGTCAGCTGCTGGAGCATTGCCTGCATTAGAAATCATTGGTTATTTGAATGTTTGACAGAAGGAACAGAAGGATGATAAATGCTAACTGCTTGTGATCAGTGAAAACAGTAAATTTGGCTTGTAACGTGTTCATGACTTCATAGTATGGCCAAAAGGAGTGAGCATCTCAGGGATGCTAAAATGAAATGCCAGGTGTTTATATTTAATTCTTTAACTAACATTCAAACTATTAGTAGATTTTGGAAGCTGTTTTGATTTTTTTTTTAAATATGTATTGATGATTTAGTGTTTGCTGGATGTTGAGATCCATGTGTTTGATCAAGAAAAATGGTCAAACTGGTCCTTTAGGTTTCAATTTAGGTTACATCTGTTAAACTAAGTGGATGTATGATTAGTGTTCTCTGTACAGGATGTTCTCCTGGAGAGGTAGAATCAAGCTGAAACTGATGATATTTCAGTTAGGCACATCTGTAGGTCAGCCTTGGGTTGGAATTGTTTGTTTTCTGATGGAGCCATGATGGGAAGGGAAGAAAACTTTGTTCTGATTAACTTTATTAATTCTTCAAGTTTTCCTCAAAGCTTGCTATTTTTTTCACCTGATGTCACTAATTTTTCTTTGGGGACAAGTGAGACTTTTTCCCTTTTTTTGATCTTATTGAAACTAAAGTGAAACTCAGGGTAAGCACAAAACCAACAACATTAGTGACTGGAATTTGTTGTAAATAGTTTCCAACCAGTCTATTTCTTCTCCTTATTCCTTTTGTGCTCTTTCTTTTCTGTTTGTTTTCTGTCATTTCTTATTTTGGCTGCTGCCACAAATACTTTAAGGGAATTATTCATTTAGTGAAGACAGCAAGAGAAGTATGGAAGAGGTGCTGCACATAAAACAGAATATGCCTTTATTGTATTATTCATTAAAATGCTCATCAGTGTTTCAGAGTAAGAAGCTGTCTAACAGTTGCATGCTTGTTAGAAGTAGGGTTTGTTTTGCACTCATTTGTCTTGATCCAGGTGAAAGGAGCATTTCTCACTTCTGGTTTGCTAGCTTGCATTTTAGAAGTGAAGCAAAGTGTCAGTGGACATTTTTTTGCCAGAAGATAATGCCAGAATTGTTCTTGATTTGATAACTCAAGTGTTGGAGAAATGGGAGCCTGCTTGGGCCAGATGCTGTTCTGCTTTGGAGCTGGGGTTTCCACTGAAAAAGAGTAGAATGAGCTATGCCTCTCCCTGTTTACCTGTCAAAATTTTCCCTCTGTAGCTCTGGAACAGCAGCCATTTATTTTCAAGTGCAGAAGAAGCAACTCTCTTCCTGGGGACATTGGACACCATCTTTTTGTTTTCCTATGCTGTGGTGAGTAAAACTAATCCCAAGCTGCTCAGCTTTGGTTGACTGTTATTGGGAAGATCACACCCACAAATAAAAAGCTTAGTTCAGAGGCAGACCTTCTCTCTTTCAGTTTTTGTTAATTCTGCCTATGCCTGTCACCCATGTGAAGATGCCTGTTAACAAACACAAGGGAAATACTATCACTTCAGAATTTCTTACACTCCTGTCACTGGGGAGGACTAGTTCTGTCTCTCCAAGAGTTCTCAGCCGAGTTATTTTAAACTAGAAATGTAATGAGCAGCTACAAGCAGGATTTCCTTGGTGGCCGGAGAAGTGGTTAGGATCAAATTGTAAGTTGGTGTAACAACAGTGTTTGGATTAGTTTGGCCTTTCTGTGTAATTTTAATTCTTACAGGTGCAGATCTTCTGGCTTTATTTAATGCTGTGTTTTGTTGTCAGGGTCTCTTTGTCAGCGGCATAGTTGGGGACCGCCTGAATTTACGCTGGGTTTTGTCCTTTGGCATGTGTTCCTCTGCTCTGGTGGTAAGTTGGAACATAGTAGTGGGATTTAAAAACCTGCCTGAGGTTTTCTGGGTAGGGTTTTGCTGTAGGGAAGAAGAGGCTCTGTTTCTGTGTGAACCTGCTCATGAGCTGTAGCTGTACCTCAGTGGTCTCAAAGCCTGCAGGTCTGACTTGGTGCTGGATGCATGTACTGCACTAAAGCATTGAGCATAGGTGACTCTCCTCATCTTAAAATGTCTAGCTTGGCAGAAGGAAATTCCTAATTTTGAGACACTGTCTACAGACTCGATGAACAGCTTTTGTCAAGATTGGTGTATTTGGGCTTTTGGGGACTGTTTTGTAGTATAACTTTAATCTCTTAGACCATATATGTTGTTATCGAGGCTTTTGCTTCAAAACAGTCTTTGTTCTGTTCTTTAAAGGACATCCTAACAATACCAGGCACTCATTTACCTATTTTATATAGTTGCTAGGAGGGTATGTGTCAAAAAAGAATGTCTGCTTGAAACAAAAGGTGTTTTGTGTTCAAGTTCAAGCCGCTTCAGATAAGTGTAAATCAGTTTTATCTTGTGGTTTTCTGGTTATTAAAGTAGCTGTGAAATGTGTGGAGTGTTTTATTTACCCCGTGGCTACAAACCCCATTGTGGCCTATTGTGCTCTGCAGACACATGACTACAAGTGTGCATCAAGCACCCTGTGCCACAATGTGTGTTTATTTTGGGTTAGAGCACTTAGTGATTTGAGACCTGGCCGTAGTATTTGTGTTAAATTTGGTGAAGATACATGACCTGTGAGGGTTCTGTGTTTGCAGAGAGCCTCACGGATTAGGATGTCAGTACAACAGCAGATCAAGAGGCTACTGTGTTTTTAGTGCTGTCACTGAAACTATTTGTGTCTTCCTTCTCCTCCCCTGTTATAACTGTGCTGTCTGGGGAGACAGAAGTCTTTTGGAGAGGAAGTGCCATGACACACGTTTGTCTCTGGAGTCAGAGCTGTGCTGGCTCAGCAGAGGGTGCTGTGAGCCCTGTGCTGTGTCTCAAACAATGCCAGCCTGGCCTCTGCCCTGGCCCCTGCATAGCTCCCTCAAAGCTTGTTCCCTTTTTTAGGATCCCACTCCTGCCTGTCTTTCAGCAGTAGCCTCAGGGTGTCTTCTCTGTTTTCCCCCTGCTCTTCTCTAGGTATTTTCCTTTGGCACACTCACAGAATGGTTGCATTTCTACAACAAGTGGTTCTACTGCTGTCTCTGGGTTGTGAATGGCTTGCTGCAGTCCACTGGCTGGCCCTGTGTGGTTGCTGTCATGGGAAATTGGTTTGGAAAAGCTGGGTAAGTTGAGTTTTCTTCAGTGACTCACTTATCTGACCTGATGAGTAACAGATTGAGATGAAATTCTCAAACCTGAAAGGCCAACTGTTAAATCATAATTGAAATTAAGTAGGATGAAATGTGCCTTACATTCTCTCTCTCTTTCACTTTTTTCTGGAGCCACAGAACAGCCTGGTGTGAACACAACTGTGTGTTAAAACCACAGGTTCAAACTTCAAAAATCCCATTAGTGTAGAGTGACTGAATTTTAATTTTCATACCACTGAAAAACCTGTTTCTGTCTCCTTAGCAAAAAAGAGAGCAAATGGTGACTGAGTCATCCTAAATTCTGCTCTCACTTTGGGGTTTTGCAGATGATCTCTAGTCATAGTTTGTGACCTTGTTGCCAGCTCACTCTGCTTTAACACAGATGTTTCAGGGTTCCTGGCTTATCTATTTGGCATCTCCAAGTTTTTATGTGTTTTGTTTTAAATGAACTTTGAGTCTCTTTGAAGTGGTTGGGGGAAATAGTGTAACTGCATTCATAAGTTAAAATTTACTTGAATGTTTTGTTTTTGTCTTGTTCTTAATGTCCTCTGTCCTTGTATTGTCTGCCTCAAATCTTGTTCCCCTTCTGCAGGAGAGGTTTTGTATTTGGACTCTGGAGTGCCTGTGCATCTGTGGGAAATATCCTTGGGGCATTCCTGGCCTCCTGTGTTCTCAAATATGGCTATGAGGTGGGTATTGCTGCCTGGCTTCTAGCTGCACCTGCATGTCTGAATAGACTGTGAGACACTGCTTTCTTATCCTGTCTTTGAGAGATAACAGCCTCATGTGTCCAATTTCATTGTCCTGAATTCTGTGGAGGTAAGCAGTAGGCAGAGTAGAAAGGCTTTTCCTTTCCTGACCCTTCCAAGCTGGGAGAAACGAGCCCAAGACTCCTCTGTAAATGGGACTGATGTTATTGAGGAGCTCTAGTGGCACATTGTACCTTCTTCTGATTTGGGTGGCCTCAAGTGCTCTTCAGAGTCATCCATCACATGTTCTGAGTTGTCTGGAGTCCCTGGAGCTGGAGGGGCACGGAGGCATAGCTGCTGTGACTGGGAAGAGGCCAGGCTGTCGTGTGGCAGTGGCCAACTGAGCATAGGGAATAGGAGTGACCCAGCACATCCCATAGCATGGGGCCTCTGAGGACAGGCTGGGAGAGCTGAGCTGGTCACTTAGAGTACCAAGAGCAGCCTTCTAAAGCCTGGGAGAAGATTGCTGAGAAATAAGAGCCAGAGTTTTTCCAGGTCTGCACTATGAGAGAGCAAAAAGGCAGTGGGTATAAAGTGAAGCAGGGATGGTTCGATTTGGATGTTTGGAAAACCATTTTCTTATGTGTATGTTAAGCAATGGGACAAGGGGACAGAGCCTGGAGGATCTGTCTTTGAAGGATTTCAAGAATCTGATTGACCAAAGCTCTGAGCAACCTTGTCTGAATTTGGTGCTTGACCCTTCTTTGAGCAGTCCCTTCCAATAGAGGTGGATCTCTGGTTGTGTTGGCTCAGCTCCTTCCTCACTGCTGTCACCTCAGTACAGATAGGCCTGGATAGGACCAAGTCTGCTCAGGAGATGCAGGGATCACTTGTTTCCAAGTGTCATGGATGCAGCCTGGGTTGTTGTAGCTGTGTTTGCTCTCTCATGAGGCTGGAATGTAAAGAAACCCTCATTAGAGAGGGAGGTGTATGTGGCTGAAAGTGCTTTAAAAAAGAATGCTTTATTTATTTCTCCTCAGTATGCTTTCTTGGTGACTGCCTCAGTACAGTTTGCTGGAGGAGTCATTGTGTTCTTCGGGCTCCTGACGTCGCCGAAGGAAGTGGGTGAGTGGAAGAGCTGTGCTATTTCAGTCCCTTCATGGAAAGCAGATCTGCAGCTTTCCATGTAGTACTACTCATTCTGACAGCATTTATCCTCAGGGCTCTTATCAAATGGTGCTGCACCTTAGTGCATTTAATGGAGCAAATGCTTTACTTGCCAAGATCACACTAAATGCTACCGTGCATTACGTGAATAGGGTCTGAATATTTTTTAAGGCAAAATAAAACAGCCTGGCTCTAACATCTCCACTAGGATATACCTAATTATCAGCTTTTCTTCACCTGAAACATCTATATTTGTTAAAGAAGCAGCAGGCAAACTGATAACTGGCTATTGTAGGAGAAAACTATGGCAAGCCTTAAGTATAATGGGAAGGGAAAGTAGTTTTGGTCTGCAGGTGTCCCACAGATAAATAACTCTTGAGTTGGACATGTTTCTTCTCAGAGAAGGTGGCAGGCAAGTCAGAGTGCAAGAGGAAAACAAAAGAACTTTGGGGCTTTGACAGGGCTGTGGAGGAGGTTTCCCAGGTGCCTGCAAAGGCTGTAAAGTTGGGAGCTCTAAAGCTGCCGTAAAGTGTGCTCGTGAGAGTGCTCTGCATCCCAGGAAGCACAATGCAGTTCCCAGGCCTCCCATTCCAGCAGAGGCATTAACAGGCAGCAGGTGTCTGAGTCCCTGCTGCTACTCTCAGCCTCCACGCTCAAGGGAGGTGGCACCCAGGAGCCAGGGCTGAGGATCCCAACCCCTCAGTGAGGGGGGAAATGCACTAATTTGTTGTGTCTTCCAACTAATGGCCAGACACTCAGAACAGACAAAGCCGACGCCAGGATCACACAATACTTTCAAGAGCCCTAGAAGACAAAGGGTAGAAACTGGCGGCACTGCAGAACACCATCTAGAAGAGTTTCTAAGCCAAAGGAGGATGGAGGTATGGGAGAGCAGGGGAATGGCTAGAAGGTAGAATTGCTTAAAAGAAGGGAGCATAGCTTTAGAGTGGGGAGAGGGTGAACAGGCTGTGGTCCGTTTTTCCTGTTGCTTATTCCTTGTAAAACTTAGGCCTCCCTGAGCTTGGAGCAGATGAAGATGGAGTCAGTGTGGAGGAAGATGCCAACAGACCCCTGATGGGCAGTGATGATGTGGATGATGATGACCGGAATTACTCCATTCAAGCAACTGACAGTGACAACCAGCCCAAGGCCATTGGCTTTTTCCAGGCTTGTTGCCTTCCTGGTGTAGTGCTGGTGAGGACACAGATTCTTAAGTAAGAGCTGACTTAGCTGCTGAACATCAATCTGGCTTTTTGTGTTGTCAGGATTTGTTCACATCATTGTTAATATGTTGACCATATGTTGTAGTGGTTGACATCTGTCATCTCATGCTGTTAAAATGTTGGGGTTGGGCTTGTTATCCATGTGTGCATGGATGATGCTGTCTGGGTGTGTGGCGTGTGTTGCTCTTCCCATCCTGCTTCATGGAGTGCATTTAATGAGCCAGTTGAAGGGCAGCAGAGATCCTGCCATCCTGCTGTGAATTTGCAAAGGAGGCCATGAGCAAAGGTGGCTGTAGGATGCTTCTTTGGTAAGATAGATGCCTGCCCTGAGGAGTGGGATTCCCACTCCTAACTGAGCATCACACAGAGCTCTGTAGCACTGATACTGAGATTTAGAGGTTTTTAGTTACCTTAAAGCAGGAAGCTGGCCTGAAAAGCCTGAATCAGCATGATGTAACATCTGGCAAAGTGTGTAGGGTTTTTTATGAACAACAAGAAACAAGGCCTGGTGATGCAGTTTCCACATATCCTTCTCCTGTCCCTTGAAAACTTTTGCTTCTGTATCAGCAGTATTGCCCAATTCGTGTTCAGCTGAAAAGTTAACTTGTCATTAAAAAACAATGTTAAACTTCTGCATCAGTGGGCTGTGTGCCCCCTGAATACTAGAACCAGTACAAGAAAGGGGGCAGAGTGGCTGCTCAGCAGAACAGTGGGAGATGCCTGGATTTGTCATGGAGCAGAACTACTGAATGGGCAGTGTTGTCAGGTACCTTTAATGAGCAAAGCAATTGGCTGTTGTGATTGAGGCAACAGGAAATCTAGAAAGGAGGGGTGCATTTGTCAGTGTGTTGAGTGCAGGACAATCACAGTCCTGCTGTTAAGGCTGTAGTTGAGGGATGGCAAAAGAAAGCAAACCCATCTTGTGTTCTTTCCTACTCTGGCTAATGCCTCACACAAAATGTTAGCAATGGTGTCTGCCTCAGTTGATGTGTGACTTTTTCCACTGGCCGGAGCAAAAGGAGATGGCAGCAACTGAGGTTGCTGGCTTTGAACTTTGGATTTTGGGGACATGTTCCACACCCTAATCCAGCAGCCTGAACCCCTCTGATGTCAGCTTAGTGCTCAGCCAAACAGGGATGCCGTGTCAGATTGGTGAGAGACCAAATGCTGAGAGAATCTCCAAAGCCTTGTCAAGATTCTACAAAGAATTTATTTGACGTATTTTTTTCTGTAGCTCCTCTCATCTCCTGCTGAGTGATACAGTGGAAGAGTTTTAGTACAGACAGCTTTCCCCTGAGCCTCTAAGAATTCAATGTTTAATCTTTCAGACAATCTGGTAGACAGTTTCTTAGTGGGTTGTAATAAATACCACTTTGTACAGTGTACTTTTCACACCCAGAGGCAGGAGAACTCTACCAAACATCCCCATGTCTTCCGTGGATGGTGGAAATTAGTTTGTGTCCTGCAAGAGTGAAAAAGCCTTAATAAGGCAGCTAAGAAGGCTGTACCTATTAAAATAATATGAATGCAGAAGAGATGATTTTTGTGGAGTTTAAAGTATAAAAAGATCTGCTTTTTGAAATACAAAGTTTAGTGCCCATATGCACAGAGCCTCAAAGGCTGTGCTTTAACAACTTCATCCTTGTTTGCCTCTTCCAATGGGTTCCTTGAACTGCTCTCTTTACTGAAATAGGGTGACCTGTCCCTCTGCATGCTGGGCCAGCAGTCCCTGAGACCTAATCTTTGCCACACACATGAAGGCTTTGAAGGAGATCTGCTAGCTAAGGACAAATTGAGCCCAGCAGCCAAAAGAAAGTTGTCTCAGCTGTTGGGTTTGAAAACCTGTGCTCAGCTTTGGCCAAACCTTTCATCCCATGTCCTGGAATACCTGCCTGGGGATTATGAGTGAAGCTTTCTCTTCTGGTGCTGTAAGCAGATGAGCCTTCTGAGCAGCACAAGGTAGCACAGAGGAACCACTTCACATAACCTTTCTCAGCATGATGCACAGATGACTAAATCTCAAGCTTGTTTTGTGTCACGTGGCTGGCTCCTTTCTCTTCAGAAGGTGAATTAAATTTTCTTCCTTTTTTGAAGCCTCGTGTCATTTCCTCTCAAGATTACACTGAAAGTGTTTTAACCCATTGCATTCAGTGATAAAAAAACCCCTTCTTGACAGTGGTTTTTGTATTCCTGGGTTCCCTTTGATGTTCAGCATTAAACTTTCATGATGCTGCCTTCTTACATGAAATTCAGAAGTGCTTTGCCCTGAAAGCTTTAGGTGGATCCAGAGCTTTATGGGAATAAGCAGAAATGCTGTTTGCATTTCTCAAGTGCTAACTGCTCACTGGCCCTCTCTTTGTTCCAGTACTCCTTGGCCTATGCTTGCTTGAAGCTGGTGAATTACTCATTCTTCTTCTGGCTGCCCTTCTACCTCAGCAGCAACTTTGGATGGAAAGAAGCAGAAGCTGACCAGCTCTCCATCTGGTATGATGTGGGAGGAATCATAGGTGAGTGGGCAGGGGAGTGACATCTTCTTGCAGCTGCCTCCAAAGTATTTGAGAATGAAAGACAGTGGATGCAGCCAGAGCAGTTGAGTTCAGTGGGATCTGGCTGTTCACTGAATGTGGGAAAAGTCTAGGTTTGAATGTGGCTGCTTGGCTTATCTTTTTTTTCTTAAACACAAAGTATATGACCCCCTAAAGAGTTAACATATAACTAACTGAAGGGCATTGTCATACTCTTGAAAATTAAGCCCAGTTGGCATTTTCCTTCACTGACTAGGACTTCTTGAAAAGTGCTGTGTACAAAATGGGGCCCCCCTGTACAAAAGGGCTACTTCCTTTCTGACAGGTACCCTTGGGGAAGATTTAGATCTGGACTTCCTGGGTTCTATACTGTCCCATCAGACCCAGGACAGACTCATTATAGATCTCAGCAGAGCAGGCACCAACTGTGTTACATTCAGAAATTAAATGTCTTTGCTTTTATTTGTGCTGGATGTAAAACCTGACCCGGTTCCTCCTGAATAAAGAATATATTGTATATGTGTTTAGACTTCCACTCTCCTGTGCTCAGGTTCTAGCTTTATTCCCTTGTCCAGTTAGTTTTCCTATAATAGACATCCTTGTTTGGGTCCATTCAGGGCCTGGTTTTGCCTCTGTGCCCTTTTCTGCATTAGGCTTTTCTGCTGCTTTTACCAGCAGAGCAGTTCCTGCAGAGGTACCAATGAGGCGATTTTTATTGGCCTTTGGCATTTGTTGCATTCAGTTGCACCTGCCCTAAGTAGCTGAGACAGCAGGGAATGTGAGGCCTCTGTGTCATAATGTTTTCCCTGTGAGAAAGAGCTGCCTTTTCTTGTACTTTCAGTTAAAGGAACCAGCCACATCAGGCTGGTCGTGGTGGTCGTAGAACTGTAATGGTCCTGTAGGGGAAGATAAAGGAAAGTAGGAGCATTGGCTAGTGGCATGCCAGAAAAAAAGTAATAAATTCCCAGTAAAGCAGTATGAGTAGTTTTCTCTGCTTTATCTGAGACACTTAAATTTACTGTTGTCTCTGTGTCTGGGGCAGTAAGGGGAGGGGGCTTAGCTCTCAGGATTTTAGGGGGAGTGTGTATTGATGAGGAGGCCAGAGGCCACTGCACTCAGTGAAACAAGCTTTGTTCAAGGTATCAGCATCCTGAGCCCTGACAGTGATTTTTTTTTTTTAAACAGGTGGGACTATCCAGGGCTTGATTTCTGATGTGCTGCAGAAGAGAGCCCCTGTGCTGGCAGTGAGCCTGCTCTTTGCTGTGGGCTCCCTCTTTGGATACAGCCGTGAGTACGCCTGTGCTGGGCAGGGATAAGAGGTTCATTCAGCACCTCCTAGAGAGAACCACAGCACAGCCTGTTCTCATTACCTTTTCTGGTCTTGAAACTGCTTCTGGATCAGAATGGTGCCTTTTGGTCTATTTTGCTCAAGTGTGGCACTGCACAGAAAGAAGTCTGTTCTCTGGTTAATGGGGTGGAAATGAATTCTCTAAGTGGCTGGGTTTCTCTGTAGTGGTGGGTTATTTACTGATCCTTCTGGTACTGATCCATCTCCAGTGTCAGTGAGATTTTTGGCATTGTGATTGTGTCAACACCATAATTGGCAGAGAAAGAAATCTCGGGTGCTTCCCTATATTATGAAGAAAGAGAATCTGTGGACAGATCTGTGCTGGAGTATATATACATTACTCAGAGGCAGGAGAAGCTCTTAGACTTTACTACTTACACTTCTGAAAATGGTGAAATTGGAGAGTTTCTGCCTCTTTTATGATAGATATAGTTCTTGGTGTCTGGCTTTTGGAAGGAATCTCAGGAAAACAGAGTGTGAGGAGATGGGAAGATGTAATTTCTGTGAAACATCTGTGAAGCACTTTTAGGGGTGACAGGTTTGTGTCTTCAGACAATGTCCTGTGGCACAGAGTGATTTAACTCACTGGGAGCCATTTCACTTCACTGTGTGTTCCTCTGAAATGGGGTGGTGGTCCAGACAGACTTTTATAGAGCACTTTGAGATCGGTGGGTAGAAATCCCTGCTGGATCTGGACATGAAATTGTGGTTTTTGGAAGCATGCAGGCTTGCTCAGATGGTTTCAAAGTAAGATGAATAAGTTATTATCATTGAATAGCAAGGATTGGGTTTGGTGGAGTTTTTGTAGGGTCTTGTGCTAACTCATTGTTTTAAAAAGTGAATTGGAAGTAAGCATGAAATTATTGCTGATGAGGTGTGAAGTTTGTGACTAAGTAGCAGAACAGGCAGAGCCCCAGGTGCCTTGTGCTTAACTCAAAATGTGCTGCTGTCCAGGCAGACACAGAAGTCCCAGGTGATCCGAAGTTCCTACAGTGTGATAATTGAGCTTCCATCAGCCAAAACAGGAAACCTTATAATGCCCACAGTGTGCTGCACATAAGAATAACAATGGCCTGAGAATATGTGAAGAGAGTGCACCTTGCCTCGTGCAATAACTCACCACGTGTGGGCCCTGAGTGCAAGGGAAGTGAGATACCAGGGAAAACTGTCTGAAAGGCACTGAGGGACTGTAATGGAAAACCAGCTACACGTGCTGCTGGAAAGGCAAGGGGAGCCTGTAGATGTTCAGCCATGGCTTTGTAAGGAGGAATTAGGATATGGGGATTTGCATGTTTTGCTTTATTGTGCAGCATTATTTGGGAACTTGGTGGGTTACTACCTCCAGGTCCAATCTCTGTACTCTAAAAAATGTTTTGGAAAGTGGAGAAAGAGTGAAAGGACTGATTCCAGTGCTGAGTACTTTATGATGAGAGAGTTTGAGCTGAGTCTGACTTCCCTAGATAGAGATGAAGGATTTTCTTACTATTCAAATTTTATTTACACTCTCCTGGTCTTTCCCTTGCAGGTTCCCCAAACAGCAAACCTATCAATGCTGTGATTATGGCAATTACAGGTAACTTCTCAAAATCCACTGTTACTCTGGTAGACATCTAAATCCATTGCAGAACAAATCAGTAACACCAGCCAGGCAGTGGTAAGGTATTTGTGTGTGCTGCCATCTCTGCTGATTTTGCAGAAGGGGTGAAAACCAGGCCCCAGTTTCTTTGGAAAACAGCTGTAGGAAAACTGCCTTACAGAGGGAGGTACAGAATATAGACTGTATAGAACAACAGCCTGGAGCTGAGGGGATCTGCTTTGGCTCAGTGTGATGGTGGATTTATGCAGTGGTCTGGTATCTGAGGAAGTGGGTATATGGCAGAGTCATGAACTGCAGCTCAAACTTGAGGGTGTTTGTCAGAATTCAAAATACCCTGTGTGCTGTGAGAGGTCACAAGCTTTTTGTGCTACCACACATACTGTGCTGTGTTATGGAATTAAGCCTGCATGAATAGAGCCTTTCTTTCCAAACACTCTTATTTCAGAACTCTCTGTCCTGTTATTGTGGGCCTTTTTTTTTTTTTTTTTTGCCTGCTATCTCCTCTGTGAACCCTTGGAGACTGAGGCCATAGCATGGGCAGATGCTACTCCAAACTAATTAAAATATTCTTGTTGGCTATTTCTGTGTGACTACTCCAGATATTCAGGGTGTTCCATGACTGTGTGTTTCAAGTACCCCTCTACCTGCAATTAGTCCCTGAGCACTGTCCCTAGACTTAATTCTTGTCCTGAGCTTTCGTGGTAGAAAATCTGTGTTTTGAAGATGTTTTGTTGAGAATCTGTCTGTTTTTGTTTTTGCACCAAGGCTGTTTTCTTGTCACTTGCAGGATTTTTCATCGGGGGCCCTTCTAACATGATAAGTTCAGCAATTTCTGCAGACCTGGGGCGTCAGGATGTGGTGAAAGGCAGCAGCGAGGCCCTGGCGACAGTCACAGGGATTGTGGATGGAACAGGCAGTATTGGTGCTGCTGTGGGCCAGGTGAGGCTGCCAAAGGGGAAAGAGAAGTCTGGGGAAGGAAAAAAAGTATCTGTTGTGGTTACAGATGTTAGTGCATTCCTCAATCTGAAGTTGTGTGGGGAGAGAAAGAGAGGGTTGGGAGTCTTTTTAAAAATAATTACTTAAGAACCAACCAAGGCCACCTGTCTGTTTTAATAGTTTCCAGTAGAAACAATGTAATTAAGAACTAAACTAAGTATTCATAGTGCTAATGTTAAAGCACTTAGGTAATTCAAGGGAATTTTACAGACTTTCATATCCTGAACTTCAAAAAGCTTTGCAAAGAGTGAAATAATACTTTGAAGTTTGAGATTTTTTGTTTTGAGGTGATAGGAAAACCTTCTCTTACAGAAAAGTGTATCTCTATAACTGAGTAAAATTGGACTACCCATTATGAATGTTACAGTGTTTATGAAGTGATTTAAAATTTGCTCTTATTTGTGCTTTCTCTTTTTATCTGTGGATGTCTTTTACACCTTGTAAATCCAGCCCCACTTGCTTCAACAGTCCTTACAGTATGCTGCCAGAGGTCTGAGGAGTAGAGTGTTACAGAGGAGCAGGCTGACAGTGTGCCCACTGGGGATGTTTTCTTCTCAAATACAAGTGTTAGCTACGTGAAAGAGCACAGTGGTGCTTTGGGGAGGATTCAGTAGAGAGATCAGAGGCAGTTCTCCTCCAGGCATCCTCCAGTGGTGGCAGAATACCAAGGATGCAGGCGAGGCATGCGAGTTCCTTTTCTAGAAAGAGATTTGGGGTTGTGCTTGCCTTTGATTGCCTGATAAATACAATCATTCAGTTACTGTTTTGTAGGATAAATCCTACTTATCTCCTCTGAACATGGAAAATTACGAGTGCTTTGAGGACAGATATCAGTGTTACACTCGGTGTTCTTCTGGCTTTGTCTCAGTGTTTTTGTCTTCCCACACACATACCATCCAAACTCACGTCATCATGAAAAGTGGGTCTTTGGTTCTGAGAGATTCCACCTGCCTCCCCTTCCAACACTGCATTTATTCCAGCAGAGACAGCCACGACGTCATTCCGGGGGTGTGTGAATAACAGCGAGCGCACAATGAGCGTGTTAGAAATTCAGATCCTGTTTTGATGTACCCACTAGTGAAGAAGGGAGGCCCTTGTGCAGCATCTGAATATAAATCTGCTAATAAGGGATGCATTTTCTTGTGTGGCCTGGGCTGCCCAACTGGACCAGGGTGTAGCTCAGAACAGAGTGCAATCTCAAGTGTCTTGCCTAGATGGAGGGTTAAGTAGTTAGTGGTTGCACAGCTCTTGAAAATGTGTTCTGTGTAATTTATAAGCCATTCTAGAGCTTTTAGTTCTTCTGAGAGTACTTACATCCACTTGTGTTCCATGCAAAAACCTGGTATTCAGCAGAGTCAATTTGCCCCCCTTTGAAACTCTAGTTCAGTTCTGTCTTTGTGCTGTTCTGAGTTACTGTAAAGCTTCAGGATGATGTCTCTGCTTTGCTGAAACTGTGGGTTTCATACAGAAAAAGGCTGCTGTCCTGAGTCATCTCTTCTGACAGGAAAAGATCAGTTGGTAGATTTTGTGATCAGCTCTGTGTGGAGTGCCAATAGCCCACAAAATCTAGAAAATGAAAGTGTCATGCCTGTAAGTCATGCTTATCTTCCCAGTTTGAATAATATTTTTTTTCATTTCTGTTTAGTATCTAGTGTCTTTGATCGAGGATAACCTGGGATGGATGTGGGTTTTCTATTTCTTCATTCTAATGGTAAGAAATCACTTTTCTAAAAAATGCTTTGTCAAAGCTCAATTTGCCATAGGATGTTTTTGTGGGAACCTGAGAATTTTGACTTCTGATACCATTCTCAAAGTGGCCTGTGGTGTGGCTTTGCCTCAAGTTACCTAAGTCAAATGGGTTAATTTTGGATCCTTTAAAGTCAGGTAACCCAACAGGAACTGAGATTGTAGCAGAGACACAAAAATACTTGCCCAAAAATACCTGTATGCATTTCCTAAGGCTCATACCATGTGACTTCCAAGGCAGGCCTTCTCCCTCCATCTCTGTGATACAAAGTTTCTAATATTTTGAGAGAGGTGAAGTTAGGCTGCTTGTTTGTTAGGTCTTGAAGATTAGTGGAAAGAGTGATGAGGGTGTTGAGACTAAACTGAGAATGCCGTGGCCCTGTTCCGCTGCTGGGGCAGAGAGCATCACCACAGTGGTGACCACTGCACAGTTTACTTGGTCTTCCCTGCTGGAAGTGCTGGGAGATGTCTTTGCATCTGTGCTGACAAGGGAGAAGGCCACTTTGGTAGGCAGCAGAGGTGCCGAGGAGGAAGGTCACTGAGGAGCTGGAGAGCTCATCTTTATGAAAAGGTGATCGTGACAGCTGAAATCGTGTGAGCTTTCCTGCAAGCTCAGTCCTTCCTCTGCTGTGCCACTCCATCATTGCTTCTCTTGGCCTGTGCTTTCCTGGGATGGCCTTGGATGCACATTGGAGCAGGGGATGGCTGCAGCTCTGGTTGCTCCATGGTCATTGTCCTGGATCTGCTTCTTTCCACAGACGAGTTCAACAATCCTGTTCATTTCCCCGTTGATAGTGAGGGAGATCAGGTTGCTGCTGCACGAGCGGCGCCTGCGAATGCTGGCAGAGTGACTTCTGCTCCCCTCTGCAAGGACTGCTTATGGAACTGACAGCTGGGACACTCTTCAAAACTCTGGGAGACTTGTTTGTTACATCCTCCAGGTCTGGACTGATGCAAAAGGACTCCACAAGACTTGACTGACTCGCTTTAGGCGAGTGAAGCACTAAATACTTGTCCTGAGACCACCTGTGTCACGGAGCTGCTGACCTAAGCCAGACAATCCATGGGACTGATGGATTGTCCCAGCTTCCCAGACTCTTCCAGCAGTCACACCAGGGTCTTTTGTTGGGTGTCTCATTCCTATACCTTTTCTTATTTATTTCTGGATGTGCTGACCAAAGTCAGCTGTTTGAAACTGACAGTTTTTGGGAGGCTGTCTTGCAATGTACCTTGATGCTCTTTTGTACTGGTGAAATCATACAGTGCAGCTTATGGATAGTTCTAAATTTCAGATCACCTTAGCTTTTAGAAAGGGCAGAAATAATTATTTGGGATTTACACTGTCCAGTTGTGCTAAATCTCTGCACAATTGGACCTCTGCTATCCCCTATCTATTAATTGTTACATATTCCAGTAGAGTCACACGAAGAAGTTACCTCTGTACTTGTTTTTAACATTTTTTAATAATGTTACTAATCTCTGAGAAATGAGATTTCATTTTTTTTAACTATTGAAGAAGACAAATAGTGTGCAATACTTTATTGTAATCTCTGAAATAAGCCTTAATAGGTCCTTTGTGTCTAAAGGATCCTTGAATGGCTTCAGGGATGAGTAATGGGATACAAATACTTTCACTACTTTGTTTATTGAACCTGACCAATACTGACCAAAATGGGTGTGAGGTGACCTACTGAAGGAAACTGGTGTCACTGACTTCATACTCCTTGGGCAATTGCTCATCTCTAGCAAAGAAGGATCAGAATGGAATTAAAGGAATTTAAGGGACCTGGCTGCTCTCAGGCAGGGGCTTCCAGGCAGGGACTGCAGCCTACTCATGGGATAGCATTAATGAGCAACTGCTGCTGTCTCCCCTCATGCTCCTGTGGTTATGGCTGCATAGGGGACCTCAAGCTCCAGGGCTTGGAAGCTTGAGTTGTACCTTGAAGGGAAAGGCAGATGCAAGTTTACCTGCAAGCACTAAAAACAAGTGGGTGTGCTTGGTGTGGTGGTGTTTGAGTGCTTTGCAGTACTGCGGTTAGTGTGGTGACCTACTGACACCCCTAACATTTGTTAGTGATCTTAATGGGGTCACTGAGTAACGTGGCAAAAAATTTTCTTTTTTGTTTATGCCTTGAGATGTTTCATTGTAATAGGTCTGTGTTAACCTGCAGAACTTGTGAGCAAACACTCTGTCTAACTAGTGTGCTTGCTGGGATGGAGGTAGGGAGGAGCAGAAGTGTTGGAGCTGAGAATTTGAAACTTTTTAAATGGGAACAGTTGTCTTTTCAAAATGTACATTGATTTTATTTTATTTTTTAATTGATGAATGTCAATTTTTAGTCATGTGTTGATTGTGATGAGTGGAACATCATTAGTGCCTTACGGTTTTACAGTTTTGAACGGTTGCTTGGTGATTGCTGCTTCTGTAGTTATGTCTCCATGCATAGCTTTGCTTAATGTGGAACTCAGTTGCCTCATTTTATACTTTTTTTGAATCTTTTTCTCTGGGTGGAGGTGATGGTTGCATATTTTTGTTAACCCTCAAAATATTTCAGTGCTTGGGAAAACTGCCATTAAGCTGATATGGAACCTGAGTCCTGCTCTTGACTCCTCTCATTCCCATTCCAATTTTCACCTGTATAATTAGAGCAGGAGACTGAGAATCTTTCATCCTGTTCTCAGAATTATGCCCTGGGGTTAGTGTTCACATCCCAAGCTACTCATTAGCCCCTGTACAAATAGAATGAAAACTCCCTGAAATTTAGTTCTAAAATTGATGGTGGCACCGTTTGCCCCAGCCACAGCATCTGAGAATCTCTGTTTTCAAATTCCAACCTGGGTGAACTTCTTGGCTCTCTCTCTGGGCAGCAGATAAGCTTCTGATGAAAGGTGGGGTGGGAAAGGGACGTTGCTGGGGTCGGGGGGAGGAGAGGCCAGCCCCTGTAACAAATGGCTTCCTGTAAACAGTTCTGTCCCCTCTTGAGAAGTGTCAGGAGTGATGGAGCGCCGAGCCCAGCAGCTGCATCCGAGCGCGCGGCGCTTTGGGGCCACCCCAATTAGTGAGGCGTGCCTAAGGCCTCGGGATTGCTGCCCTCACTGTTGTCCTGGGTTTTCAGCTCTCTGTATTTCTCCAGGGTGCTCTGAGGGAGAAAGGTGTTCAATCTGGTCATGTCTGAACTGACCTCACATGAATAAACATACTTTGACTTGATCTGGGCTAGTTGTTCTTTGTGCTTCATTCCACCCCCCCCGGTGAGGTTCTGCTGAGCATCGTCCTCTTCCTTCTCCTCACAGGTCTGGCTCTAGCAGCTGATTTTCATTCAGCTATGAAGACCTGAGCCCTGACTAGTGCTGAAACCAAACCCTCATCCCAAGCTAAAAAGAGACCATGTTTCCAGGGCTGCAGTTTGGCGTTCTTCCTGATCGGGCTCACAGGAAGTTTTGTGAGAGTTCCCTAACAGAGATGCCCATAATGGTGTAATTAATGGTCTTAAATTAAGGAACCAGACCATATACTTGGTTTTATTAATTAATTTCTTTGTTGATCTGCGTGTAGAAGTCAGGTATTCTTCCCTTGGAATGAAATGTGCCATGTGGCTGTGGGCCCTGCTGTGCCTTCTCTGCCGTGGCTTGTTCCATTAAACCTGAACCTACGTCTTTGCTTAGCTGTGTTTAAATGGACACAGTGGGGAACGTGGTAATTATGTTTCTGTTTTATAGTTTATAATAAATTCCGAGTCAAGCACAATAGCAGACCACTGGAGAAACTCCTGTGCCTGCGTGTTCTGGTCTCTCAACCCCAAGCAGTTTGGTGGTGCTATCATGCTATTCCTCAAGGAAACTAACAGTTCATGTTTTTACCCCTTTTCTGTCACTTTTTTTTCCCACCTACTCATCAGGAACTTCCCAGCCTACTCTGGAAGTACTCTGAGGAGTAGAGCTGTGCTTGAGTATCTGAAAATGCTGACAGTAGCAAACCCCATCACCACCACTGTGACTGTGATCTCCAGAGCAGAATGTGTGGGCAAGCAAAAGAGGAGGAATTGCTTAACTTCAGACGGGCAAAGGAAATGCATAAGGAACTGATCTCTGTTGCGTACTGAATGCCAGGATGTGACAGACTGACCAAACTGAAAGAAGAGGTGTGCTTCAGCCCCATGACACTTGCCTGTATCATGGAAGGGCCTTGCAATAGATGCCCTACAAGCAATGCTGCTGTGTCCTGGTTTTCTTGGAAGTCTGGAACCCAAAAGGTATGGATGTCTGCCTAGTAGGTACCACCGTGCTCTCCAAAGCAGGGAGAATTGAGCTTCTGCTCTAAGTGCTGGGCAGCCTTACACAGCATGTGAGCTGCTTGTCCTCACCAAACCCAGGAGAGCAGCTTTCCCTCCTGCAGGAGAGTGGGAGGAGAAGCAGCAGCATGCTTTAGGGGTTGTTTTCTCTCAGAGATAGAAGGGAAAAGTATTTTGAGATAGTCCCACAGACCTCTCCAGTACAAGCAGTGGCTGCTCTGGGATGTTTTGGACACACTGCTCTTTGGTTACCCTCCTGTCATTTAACCCTCTACCCAGCTGTGGCCAAAGTGCTCTGCCAAACCTGTTTGAAATTTCTCCCCCTTCTTCCTTTCTAAGTTCTTTTCTAACTGGAATTGCCTACAGGGCTGTTTTGGGTTCTGTATTGCAAAAGTTTTCTAAGGCACAGCATGCCCACCTTCCTACATCTTTGTCAAGCCTTATCTAATCCTTTTAGTAAACAGCTTCCTGCTCGCAGGAGCCTGTAAATACAAGCTCTTAGGACGCTGTGTGAGGCTGGACTGGGGCTCCCTGTGCTACATACATGCCCATGAAAGCATCTCCCATCCCTGGAAGTGTTTAAGCCCAGGTTGGATAGACTCTGAGCAACCTGGTCTAGTGGAAAATGTCCCTGCTTACAGAACGGGGGGCTGGAACTAGGTGAGCATTAAGGTCCTTTCCAACTCAAACCATTTTGTGATTCTGTTAAAGCCTCTCTAAATGAGAGTTGCTTAGAAGAGTATTTAGTACAAAGATGAATTTAGGCAACTACTGGGGATATTTCTTTTGGTTCTCCTGCACTGGTGATGATATTTCTGTATATTTGGATCCCGGGAGTTTCTCTTGGAATGTCTCCTTTGACCGGGGCAGCAACAGCATGCAGGTGCAATAGGCAAGTTGGAATCTACTCCTGGAGCAGAGGACAAGCTTTGTTACTGTCTTGTAAAGTTTAAGAGTACTGCCAGGAGAAGACGGACTGCTGCTGAGAACAGAGAAGTCCAGGTAAGTTATTTGGGGACAATCTATTTTGTTTGGGAATAGATTTTGAAGTGGCAGGTGGCAGCTGGTGGACTTCTAGGTGAGTTGGTGAAGTCTCTGTCATTTGGTCTTCTTCCCCTGTTGTGAAGCAAAGGAAATCCATGCAACACCACCTCTTGTCCTTGAGGGCCACGTAAGTAGCAATAGAATTCAGAGTGTGCCAGTGGAATGACATTGCTAAGGAGGAGATTACTTACATGTGCTAATTAAATCTTCTTTCTTTATAATGCAGTTAGTAAAGTATTGGGGATTTAGGATGGGTTGATTTCTCTGGGCTCCTGGATTCCAACACTAGCTCAGAGAACTCCCACACCAGGACACCTGTGTCCTCACTCTTTTTCCTGTTTGCCAGGTGGGACAGTTTCTAGAAACTCACTCATCTGCTGTGGGGTGCATGGCAGAGAAAAGGATGTTGGGCTGACAAAGGCTGGTGCTTGCCTGCAGCAAGTGCCAAAGATGACAAAGCAATTGGGTTTTAGCCCACTGCACTATCCAGCCAGCAGGATGGGAGTGTTTGAGAGGTGGCAGTTTCACTGGGACTGGCTTTACTACCTATTTATCACTTCTTCAGCCTCCTTGCTCTCTGATATAACTCCTGCATCCTTCTGGGAATGGTAAGGTTTCAGTTCTCCCAGTCAGTAGCAGGTTCATCCAGGACTGATAATCAAGTCATAGCAACAAGTAGGGCAGACAGCAACAAGCAGCTGTGTTTGTTCCTGTTGAATGCAAAGGAGCTGTTCCATGGGGATGGACACAAAGGTGGGAGCCCTGCCTGTGAGAGCAGTCCTGTGTCAGCATCAGGGACTTGGGAATCAGCCCATGCCCCCAGAACGTCCAGGCAGTGCCTGTGCAGGGCTGGGACAGCCTCTGCTGGAGAGAGCTTTGTCTCTGTGTGTATCTCTTAAGCCTCCAGGCCCATTTTAAAGCCCTGTTTTGGTCCTGTGTGGTCAGGTGGCATCAGGGCTGGTTTCTCTGCAGGAAGGAGAAAGGGAAACACAGAGCTATGGCTCCAGCAAGCTGAGTGCCAACCTGGTTATGAGGGAATCTGGCCTTTGCTCCCAGATGGCAAAATCCCAACTGCCTTATGCACCTGGTTCCACAGTTCTTAGTCACCTGCTTTGGTTGCTGTTTTGCTCTCAGCAGGATGAGGATCTCTGCCTGTCTTCTCCAACTTTATTGAGGATAATTTTCTCAACTGCCTTCACTTCTTTCACAGAAAGGGAGCAGGGAGGTGTTTTGGAGGGTTTATTGTAAGACAAGGGCTGGGTTTGCTGACTTTTTTCTTTGCTCTTCTCTTCCTGATTCCACTATTTTGCCTCAGTTTACCTGATTGACCTTGGATGTACAGGGCCATTTTTTGTGTCCCCAGTCTTTTCTTTGCTCCAGCCTTTGTGGTAGCTTGTCCCCAGGACCAGAGGAGGAGACAGTATTTTCTGTGCTAACAAAGTGAGCATTGTTGTAATGCTGTTGTAGAGTGGGTGGATGTGATTGCCGACAGATGTATTCCTTCTGCTAGGGTGTGGATTAAGGCTCAAGGTGACTTTGTTCCTTCATAAATTCACTGACTTTCCCTAGGGAACTGAAGGGGCAGGACTGGGAGGGGAGAAATATGATAAATGGAAGTGTGGGAAGGAAATGCACTTACATTTGCTACCTAAGAACAAATGTGTGCTCTGTGAGGAGCTCTCACCATTGCTTAAGGTATCACTCAGTGGGTTAAAAAACCCAGGAGGATGTTTAGCTGACAAGTTGAGCATGGCTCCCTGCAGGCTGCTCTCCCAGTGTGATTGCCTGGTAAGTGGATTAGTGAGCAGCAGCGTGGCTTGTTCGGGGTTAGGCAGCTCTGAGGGAGCCAGCAGAGCCCTGTCCCTCACAAGAGGACACGATGCAGGCAGAGCTTGCAGCGGGGAGCAGCCTTGCTCCCTTCCAGTCAGACCTGTTTGAAAGCTGTGGCTGACGGTTGGGTGTCATTGCGAGGGTTTGCTGGGAAGGGTCCCATGGAAACAGTTCCCTTCAGAGCTATCACTTGTCCTTATCTGCCACAAGGTGGGTATGGTGACAGCAAATCACATCTTGGGACACTTCTTTGTCTTTGTTGCCATGGGAATCGGTGTCTTCCACAGCTTTGTCTTCTGTGAAAAAAAGAGTATTGTTCCCTCCCCTGGCTTGCCCACCAAAAGGGTGAGAGGGGGGTTGTGGTCAGCCACAGAATGCCAGGAGAAAACCTCAGTGCTGGGGGCAGGCTGCAAGGTCACTTTGTTTAAACTCTCACCCAGCCGTGCAGGTCCCTCTGCAGCAGTTGCCACACCTGCACTGTGGGGTGGTGATGCAGAGCACAAAGTGAGGTGCACCGGCCCAGGTGGCCCTGCCCCACCAGCCCTGGGTGTCAGATCTTATCAGACCTTGCCAGACTAACAGGGTTGGGACCTGCCCTCGCATCTGCTCCACGGTTAGGTAGAAGAATCTGGGTCGTGTGTGACGTGCCAAAACATGACATTGGTTCAGACGCCTGGCATGGCCCAGAGAGTCAAACATGGGAGCTCAGGTGCAGTCACCTGCCTTTGTGGGAGTTGTAGGGTATGGGCAGAGGTGTGCCAGATTTGTAGGAAAGCTACTGTGTTTTGTTTCCCTTCCTGGGTGACTGAGTAGCCCCAGCAGGGATGTGGGAGCTGTGCAGCTGGTGATTCTTTCACAACCAGGAGGTGAAGGCACTGTGGGGCCACTGAGGGGACCCAAGGATTTGCCACAAAGCAGGACCCCAGCTGGATTCATAACCCAGGATCTGCATCTCTCCTGTGCTACAGTTCATGGTCAAGCCCTTTTGAGTGTGGTAGGGAGGCTCCCTGTGTTCGTACCATACATCTCATCGCTTCTCAGCCCACGCTTGTGCCATTTCTTTAGAATTGCAACTGATCTTTATTTTAGTTACACTTCTAGTGTGGATTCCAATACTCACTTAAAAGGTGTCTATTTACCCAAAACTCCTACGTAATACAGTGGTGGTGTTATTTCCCCAGTACTGAGGAACTGAGTCAGAGGAAGGCTAAATGACACATCTGAGGTTACCCAAAGGGGCTGAGCACTGCTGGGAACTACATCTGAAAGTTCCTCTCACTGTTGCCAGAGCCCTCACCCTTTTCTTATGTGGCACTGGATGTAGGGGATCGCCCTGCTCTGCCCCAGCCTTTCATCTCAGCCTGGGCCCTTGGACTCTGAAACGAGCCATAAATATAATCAACCCCTTTCAAGGGGAAGGAGTGATTTATCTCAAGCTCTAAACTTTTGGCAATGGAATTAAAAATAGAATTTGAACCTGTCTGTGCAAAAAAACCCCACAATCACAATCCGGTGCTTTTGCTTAGACATTGATGTTTGTGCTGCTTCACGCTAGGCAAAGATACTTTTTAATGTTCAGCCATTCAAACTAGAAGTGGTTAAATGTAGAAATATAGATCAGAACTGTGGAAGTTCTAGAGCAGCAGGAAAATACCACAGAAGTTTAACCTGAGATGAAAAGGAAACACAGTTTTCACCAAAGTCTGTGCAAGTGCTATATTTTTAAAAATACATATTAAAAAAATACCTGTGTAATAAGGTGGCTTGAGGGAATAGTTCAAAAGTGCAGGAAGTTTCACTTTCTAGTCTAAGAGATGCATGTTCCTGTATTTATACTTTTGCATATGTATGAGTATGTAAACACATATAAATGCTCACATTGGTTGTAGCTCAGTTTTTCTGTATTTTTCTGTCTTCAAATGGTGTTTCTTATTCTCTGAGGATATTCATTCCAAAATTCACTTTAACAGAAATGGGCTTCACTTAAAACTTGAAGCTGTTTTTGTTGCCTTTGACCTCTGCTTGTGAAAGGACTTTTTTGGAAATAGTCAAGAATATTGAAATAAAATGACGGGATAAAAACAATGAATAATAGAGGGTGGGCAACTACTGAGTCACCATGAAATACTGCCAATGGAGCTTGCTGAGCTCCAGCTCGGCTTGGTCTGGCTACCTATGCCTCATTGCTGAGTTCTTCAAAATGTGCCACTACAGACAGCTGATGCAGCCAGCTAACCACAGGGAAACGGCACAGCTTCAAAGCTCTGGGAATAATAAAAGCCATGTCTGCCACTGTCTGCTTACTCACCCTTGAAACGAGCTGGTATGAAGGCAGCAGAGAGCAGTTCATGCTCACAAACAGAATGACTCGTAGGCTGCGATGTGTTAGAAATTAGTCATGTTTCAGTCTGTGTTTCTGATTTTGCTCAGCAGTTGTCTGCAGCACCTTGGTCTCTGCCTGCTGTCCTGGACAGTGGGCAAGACAGGAGAGGTAGGGAGTGATGGGGACAAAGGGAGGCCTCTGGAAAGGAAAACCAAACCCTCTGATCTGCCCCACCAGATCAGAGTGGGGGGCACACAGACCCGTGCTGGCAAATGGCCCTCCATGCCAGCATGGCCAGGGATTTGCACAGCAAGGGGTAAGAATTCCTGGTGCTGCGGCCAGCAGACAGCAATGCTGGAGGTTGGGAAGTGTGTGGATGTGGCGTTTGAAGGCACAAGGGGATGCTTTATTGGCACGGGGTTTCTTGTTCAGTGCCTTCCCCGGTGTGGACACCTCCACAAGGTCTTTTACCTTTGCCAGAAGAAAGGAAGTGAAGGTTGCTCCATTGTTCTCAGGCTCCAAAACAGCTTCCCCTCCCTGAAACGCTAGGGCCAGTGGGGGGCTGCTTTGGTGGCTTTTTTCTTTCATGAGTCTGAAGTGGGTTAGCTTGGTTTTCAAACACCTTCCTCCAGCCTTTTCTTATTGTGCAGCCATATACTTCTGCTGGCAGGCAGTAAACCAGCAGTTAAACCCAAATCCCTTTCCGGCGGGCGGGTGAGCCCCCTGTCCCCCCTCCCCACTGCCCGGGGCTCAGCCCTGCTGTGCTGCTTTTGAAGACAGAGGCCTACAGAGGTGCATCCACCATGGCCTCAGGGCTTGCTGGAAGTGGGTTCTTGCTGGCTGCTGTGCCCAGAGCCCTGTTTACCCCAGAGCACTGCAGACACCAAGGGACAAAGCCTAGCCCTTTCATCCCCGTGTTCTGTCCCAGGAGCACATGAAGGCTACTGGCATTTCCACTTGCTGTCCATGTGAGTGGAGACCCCATGTGGACTCAGCACATATGGGGTGCCAGCACTGAGGCGAAGTGCAGTGAGAACAGGTCAGGAAAATGAACCCAGGGTGGTACTTCACTGTCCTCACCCTGCAAAACGTGGTGTCCAGTGCTCAGGGAGGGAACAGCAATGTTGTGGTACTTGCTGGTGCTGGTGCCACATGGGGAATGTAAAGGGCCTGAGCAGGTGGTCTGATTTGAGGGGATGTGCAGTGCTGAATTTTCCCATGCACCATGGGTGTCCTGGGTTGTAAAGCCTGCTGAGGCAGCTGGCTGCTGCTGGAACCCAGTTCTTATCTAATGCTTTTTCTTTCTGCCCCAGAAAGGTGTCAGGGGACACAACCAGAACAGTGGCACAGCAGCAGAGGGGATGCCTGCCCACCCACCTGGCGTGTTCCCCTGGCACACCTGCCAACAGATGTGGTGCTGCACGATCCCACCTGCAGCTCACAGCTGTCACAGCAAGCAAACCTGGCTTCCAAATAAGACCTGAGCAACACTGACAAATGTGAGCAGAAGGGCAGTCCCGGTGCAGTGGCTGTGTTTAATCCATGAGGCCACCTCACAGGTGAGCAGCTCCCTGCTGTGGGAGCCTGCAAAGGGACCCCCACCTGAGGGGGACCCAGTGCTGCTGGCACAGCCCAGAGCCCTGTGTTGTGTTGGGAGTGCTTTAATGTTTAACAGGCACAGGTGCACCTGTGCAGAACAGGCTGGTGGCAGTCAGAAGGGAGTTTTACAGCCCGTGCTGCAGGCGCTTTCTGAAATGTTCATGTCACATCATCTTGCTTCTACTTTTCTGAAACGGTAAAGCCCAACTCAAGTGAAAAATCTTCCACTGGAGCTAATGAGAGTCGCACATGTCGATTCTTTTCAGCAGCTGGGAATTAATACAGAATATTTTATCCTTTAAAATGCTGGGCAAACATTAACTAATCCTCTCAACACCCTTCTGGGATAGGTAAATATTACTCTCTCCCAGGTGCAGAAACTAAAGAGGAAAAGTTATGCGATTTGCTTAAAGCCACAGAGGTAATCAGGTGGGGGTAGAGATGGGGGGAGGTTTTAATAGCTTGTGCATGTGCTTGGGCTCATTATAGGTGCTACCTCTCAGACAGTGTTCTTTTATAAGCTCAGCTGTAGTGGGGGGGGGAAACATGCTGGTGTCCCTTTACCACTACAAGAAGTGAACCATGGGAATCATGCTGATGCATGAGCATCCAGGGTCTGTGAGGAGCATGGGCAAAAGGAGGGGCTTTTGGGGACAGGGATTACAGGGAGCACATGGCTCTGCAAAAGCCCTCTCACTATGAAGTCAGTTAAATTTCAGCCCATCACCTTCAAGGCAGGACTTAAAAGTTGTTTCTTCCAGGCTGCATTTACCACGGATTGGGAGTGCCCCTCAAGGGCTTAGTCCCAAGCCGCCTGTCTTTAAAGTGTGTGATAAATGTTGTCTGTAGAGCTGGGCTTGTTATCTTTGGGATTTACATCCCAGATACGGTGGCGGTGGCGGGACAGCCCCGTGTTTGCAGACCTGGAGGGAAAGCTGAGCATTCATCCCAAGGAGGGTGCTGCTGCCTGGGCTCAGCCTTCCCGCAGTGCCTGCTCCTGCCCCCGGGTCAGGGTGAGGGTCTCCGTGGGGCAGCAGTGCCTGGTGCTCCACAGAACCACAGGATGTATCCCTCCTTTTCTTCATGGTTGAGATTTTTAACAGCCTTGTAGCAAGGGGATTCTCTCCTTGTGCTTAATTGCACCACACTAACCTCTCCCTACTCCCATTCCCAGAGTGGGCTGGCTCACCTCCTTGCTTGTTTTCTCATCTTTGACCTAGCCAGGGCTTTAGTTTACAGGTGACGGACAAAATTCAATGGAAATGTTTGTGTGCAAAGCCACTCTCACCTGCAAAGGCAAAGGTCACTTCTGTGCCTCCAAATATTGCTGGGATTTACTGAATGTTTGCCCATCAGACTGCAACTATGGCCACTTCAGGGCAGTCACCATCCATGCAAAAGCCCTTGTTCGTTATCCCTGATCCTGTTTCAGATGCAGTCTGAGGCAAGGACATGTAGTTAAGGATCTGTGTCTGTGTGATGGGTTGCCAGAGAAGGCTCCTGTCTCTGCTGCCTTGTGCCTGGGCTATTTTAATTAGAGACACATGGTTCATTATTTAAAAGAATATGCTTTGCTGGTTGTTTGTTAGGATCTTGTATCTGAGAGTGCTGCTGCTTGTGAGCCTTAAATTAAGCTGTAGGAAGGACACTGAGCACCTGGGGAAGGGGCTGCTGCAGAACCAGAGCCTATTGTTCTCTTCTTGAATTGTGAGGAAGCTCTTTCCCCATGCTGGCTCTTTTACTTGGGAGCCAACTACTACACACGGTGGTTTGTTTCTCTCTCCATCTGTTCCAACTTCAGTTTATTCACGGCTCTGTAGGTATTGTACATTCAGCTGCTTTTTCTTTTTTTTTTTTTTTTTTGGATGGGAGAGCCTCCCCTTTTCATGGTTCACTTACTCATTTTGAAGGTCTCTGGCTTCCTTGTCAAGATTTCTTTTTTTGTTGTATTAATTGGTCTTAAATCCATAGTCAGGTGCTGCACGCATGCTTCCCGTGTACACCTTAACCATCTGCCGGGTTTCATCTCCATGGCACCCAGGCCAAATTCCAGCTCTGGCAAGGACAACCTGCCTCCCTGCATTTTTCCTGTGCTTTTAATTGGCTTATCTCACTTCTTTTTTGTTTTTTTCTTCCCCTGTCCTATTGTGCCTCTCCACTCTGTGGCAAGGGGAGGTGATCTGGGATGGTGAGGGGCTCCAGGCTGCCAGCACCGACCTGGAGCCAAGTTGTCCAGCACCATGGAGGAGCAGCCATGACACAACATGATGACTGGAGAGTGAAATGGAGAAAAGATTGCACTGGAAACAAGATGCACATTTTCAGCACTGCAAGCAGTTGCATGACTTTCAGAGGCACACAGTGAATTTTGCATTTCCCCAAAGTTCCTTCAGGGAGAGAATAGGTAGCTTTCTGGAACTGGTGCTATTTCTTTCTGCTGGCCCTTCTGTCCCAACAGATCAGCTGTAGTCCCTGCGGGAGGGCAGAACAACAACTGATAATGTTTACCCTGCTCTTAACACTCCTAGATTCCAATACTTTCAGGATAAAAGCTGATGTTTCCCAGTGATCCCAGAACATATTGAAGCTCCAGGAGTCTGGTTGATGCGGTTGCCTGGCTTATCTGGCACTTTAATAGCACAGCAGTTGTTAGCTTTACAACTGGGTTTTGGGAGGACCAGACTGGTGTCTGTGTTTGGGAATTGCTCTGTGGTTTTCTGGGAGAGAGCAGGTTCTTGCTACTCTTTCTGCCCCTCCCCCGCCTTTTTAAAAAATACTCGTGTCTCATAATTATTGAAAAGAATCTCTAATGTTCAAAACTTGCTTAAAAGCATGGCCTGAACTCCTTATTCACTTTGTCTATTTCTTCCTAGCCTAGAAGCTTTCTCTTCTCTCTGCTAATCCTGTTACTTCCAGTGACAGCCCCAGCCATGGGGGTGAGCCACTGGCAGGGCCCTGACTCGCCTGTGCTCCCTGACTGGGAGTCCCTACTGTCACAGCCTGGCTCCAGTTGTCACACTGAGTGCTGGATGGATGGATGGATGGATGGATGGATGGATGGATGGATGGGGTGGTGCACAGCCCAGAGCTGCCAGCAGTCATCGACAGGGTGGGTCCCTGCTGACGATGGCAGAAATACCTGCCTCCTATCCAGCCTTTTATAGCAGGTAAAATCTTACTGGTCAGTGGCACAACAGTGTAGAGACTGGATTGCAGGCAAGGCAATGATGAGCGCCATTTTTTGCTTCACCAGGAAAAACATCCATGGGACTTCAAATTCCTGGTGGAGGTTTCTACTACTTTGGAAATACCAAAGAAAGCATTGGCATTTTGAGAGTATTCAAGGGAGTTTTGCCACAAGAAGTTACATCACCTTCTGGTCTTATGTGAGCCAGTGGAAGGGCTTGTCCTCGCAGAAGTCCTCTTGCCTGCCACAGACCTTCACTTGAAAGAGCATTAAGCTGTCTGTGCTCCCTTTCTCTTAGAATCACAGAATTGTTTAGGTTGGAAAAGACCTTTAAGATCATCAAGTGCAACCATAAACCTAGCACTGCCAAGTGGATAAAGTACCTGTACCAAAGTCTGCCCTAGCAAAGAAGCATTGAGCACAGAGGAAGAAAGACCAGTTCTTATCAATGAGCAAAGCAGTAATAAACCCAGGTAGCAATAAAGCCAGGCTCACTGAAGAGCCCTGCAAGCCCAAATCCAACAAAGTCCTTGCAATATTACATATTATTTGTCTTGTGGGGTCTTTGAAAAGATGATGGCCTGCTCAGCAGTGTTAGACATGCACATATGTGCATGTAGCAAAGTGTCAGTCCTGAAGTAGAGTCCAAGTCATTGAGGCAGGTGGCAGGGATAGGAGAAAGGAAGGGCTGTGGATCCCATTTCCCTGAGAGGGCATAGGCTGACTAGAGTTCAGATTTTAACAGTATTTGGAAGCACAGAGATGTGAGGAGGAGGATTCCCTGAATGCTGCTTGCTGGAATGCTTCATAGCATGACCTTGGGTGCATCTCTGAGTGAATAAATGTCTTTAGGGCTTTGGTTTTTTACTTGTGAGAGCTGGAACTTCAGCACCAACTTTCCAACTCTGAAATGGACTTTTAACCATGGCAGCATCCTTAACTTGGTACAAGGTAAGGATCAGCAATACACTGGGTCAGATTTGATTGTTTCAGATGTGTGGGTTGGTTTACCAGTGTTGTGGGTCATCACCCTGCTTGTGCGTGCCCTGACACTCTGTAGCTCTAATGTCTGTAGTGATGGAACAGTTTGTGAATCCTAGCAGATCTATCACTGCTCCTGTGAGAGAGAGAACTGGGTTTTCAATTTTTACAAGCAGGTGGTGTGGCATAGAAGAAATTAGGCATTTACACTCAGTGTCAGAGAAGAAGGAGTTGGCATGGTTGTGAGCATTGCCTCAGGTGGGCAGCATCCTGCCTTCCCCATGGGAATGCTTACAGCAGGGAGCAGAGGTCCCCCCCTGGTTAATGACTCTGTCAGTGCTCCATTCTCCTGTCTCTTTCCCTGTTCCAACAGATCAGATCAGCCCTCTGTGCCACAGCCTGTCATCTGATTTATGGGAGCCATAAACTGCAGAGCAGAAAGAAATAAAAATACTAAACACTTAGTTTTTTAAAAGGCCAAGAGCGCATTGAAGTCTTGGTGATAATTTGCTCATAAAGAAATATTATGCTTCAGATCATAATCCCAGGCTGCAGATGGAGGCTGAGGTCTGGCCTGAGTCTCTCACACTTAGGCTGTAAAAGGAAGGCAACAGGATGAAAAAAACCGCATAACATGTGGGGATTAGACTTTGCTGTCTTGCTGTCCATTGCCTCTGGTTCCTGGGAGGTCTTGTGGAGAAGTGCTGCTGTTCTCCAGAAAAAAATCTGTCCTGTGTTGGAAGGACAGTGGGCTCATGGATGGATGAGAGGCAAGAAGGGAGGGGAGAATAATAATCCAAGAACAGCAGTCAAGCAGCTGAGATTTATAGGCTGTGTGCAAATGCCCAAGTGGTGAGTTGAGGGCTGTTCCCCTTGGACTGAGCAGGGGGGCTCATCTACATTATCTGTAGTATTATATTAGCATGGCTGGCCAAATGCTTTTTGGTGCTGCTTGGGCAGCAGTCGCCTTTAATTGTTGTTGAAGACTGATTTTTGGTGCCAGCAGGAGCAGAGAAGCAGTAGGTCTGTGAGCAGGTGAGACCTTCACTGGTGTCAGTGTTTGACTGCTAGAGAGGTCTCACAGCTGCCCCAGGCAGGGGCCTGTTCTGGGTGGATAAAATTCCTTTCTGGTCTGGCTTCCTGCTACAAACACTGTCTGTGTCTGTTTACCTACTGGGCTTGCACTGGGGACAGGCACCTGGTGGTTAAAAACAATGCATTTCTTCAAAGGAGATCAAGGACTGCATGGCCATTTCAGTGCAGACATATTTTCTCCTATCTGATCTTCTCCACCTTACCCTGTCAAAACCACCTATTAGTACACTGCCATCACAAAAGAATCTTGCTATGGTGCTGGTAGAGTTGCAGGAGAGCAGGGAAATTGTCAAGCATGGTTTTTATTTTTCTTTTTTTCTTTCAGTCCTTTCCTTATGTTCTGCTGGCAGGAAGGCTGCTGGCAGCACTGTCTTGTGTCCTGGACAACACAGAGCTTAGTAGCCTTTCTCAACTCTTCTTTCTACAAAAAACTCTCCTTTGAAAGGAAACATGTCTTTCTCAGATACACATCCTAAACTTGGTGATGTAGGGCCACTTATAAGGACATGGGAACTGGGAGGAAATAGTAACTTATGGGTTTTTCCTTAGGTTTTTTTTTCTCTAACAATAAAAATGAACAGATATTCTAGGAATTCTGTGAACTCTTTTCTAGGATTCATAACGTTCATGAAGCCTGCTATTCCAGCTCTGTTCCAGATGCAGCCTTAGCAGTGTTGAATTATGCTCTCCCCAAGGCCTGCTGGCCACACTGCCCCTGACACTGCCTGCTGTGCAGTTTGGGTTTGCAGTGACAGCACAGAGATAACTCATAAACTGCTTGGCAAGCCTGTAACTCCCAGCTCCTTTTTCACTGGGCAATTACTTGGCCAGTCTGTTCCCAGCCCATGTGGATGCTGGTTGTTACTCCTCCCCAGGGGCAGAGCTTTGCACTCCCGTTCCTGTGCATTATGAGGCTGCTGTTGACCCAAAAGCTGAATTTCTCAGCTGTTTTGTAGCCTCAGTTTGCTGAGAGTATGATCATTCTCCCAGGCTACATTTAAAAGGTTTTTATAACTCCTTGAGAACTACTGAGTTCAGCCTTGCTGCATCTCAAAGGCTTGCTGGCGGTCTCAGCAGACACATGTTAATGGTAACCAAAGGGGCAGGGTACTGCTTTTCAACAAGTACTTTCTTAATTAAAATAAGAAGGCTTTAACAAAAACAGATCCAAAGCATAAGTAGCCTAGTTGAAAAGGGAATCTGAAGTATTTAACTTCCCCCACAAAGATGCCGCTCAGGCAGTTCTGGGGTGGTCCTGGGCTAAGCAATGCCTGTGCTCCAGTGGCAGGAGCTCCTGTGCTCCTTGTGCAAGCAGGAGGGTTTCAAACACTCTTCATCAAGGGCATGAGTCTAGTTTAACTCTCCCTGGGGAGAAAAAAGAGTCACTTTTACCTTGTAAATTAATCCTGTTAAGAGTGTTCCCTCCTCTGCAGTCCTTTATAATGTTGAGTACTGTAGGAGAAACTTCTCCAGGAGAGAGGCTCACAAGCTATTTCTCCTCCAGTTAGAATAGGCAGTTTATTTTCTTGGGGAAATCAAAACTTTCAAAACTTCTGGCTGCCCCCATCTTTCCCCTAATGTTTCCTGAAATGTTTAACAGCATCCTCTTTGCCTGTTTCCCAGAGACTGAGTTCCTCTTTGTGGTCAAGGTTTCTCTTCCCTCCTCCTTAGTCACTGAGAAGCAAGAACCTTGTTAATACATCTTTGCAGGGAAAACAGATGATCCTGATGGCCAAAACACATTATTTCTTCTGGTAAGTGGCTGCAGAAGTGGAACTTTGTTCCTTTCTCCAATTGCATTTGCTTCCGCAAGCACGAGGGAGAAGGGATGATTTCTCCCACCAGACAAAAAGTCCATTTGTAAGTGTGGTGAGTGTTTAGTGATGCCTTGTAATAGCACACAGAAAGGAATCATCTCTGAACTTCCTTCCCACCATACCCTGCCTTTGATTGGAGATGACAGGTGATGTATCTGTGCAGGTTTGGCACTAGGCACTGGTGCCATGTGAACAGCAATGAACATTTCACTTCTAATAGGGCTGAAATAGTGTCCCTTTATGGGTCACAATAAGCAATAGCAGAGTGTTCTCAATTGATGCCAGAAGTGGTTGATAAATCACTGATTGCTCTGAAAAAATGCTTAAAAATGAAGAATACTTCCAGGAACTTTACTTGTGTGTTTTTAACTCTGACCTTCACAGAACACAGGTATTTACAAAGGATAGATACTGTTCATTATAAAGTATGGACATAAACCCCTTTAAACAACAGAAATATATGCTTTGTGGATGTCTGCAGATTTGGATAAGCACACCTGTGCATCATCCTGCAATTCTGTGCAGTCTCGTCTGTTGATAATCAGGCCCCTGTTACCCACACTGTTTGTTACCCACTGCTGTTACCCACACTGGTTTGGGCAGTAGCTGCACAGCAGATGAAACCTGTTTGGCTCTTTTACTTGTGAGACTGCAGGGAAGCTGAGAGTAGCAGAGGATCTTTGGTTGCTCTGCTGGCAGGGAGGGATTCATAATTGCTGTGTAACCTCTTCTGGCTGGGTAACTTGATCACTGCAACAGACGCACACCAGGGTAAGTAGTGGTGATCTCAGGCCAGGCAGGATTCAAAGCATGCCACCTGCTCAGAAACTCCTGATTTGATTTTGTTTGTGGTGCAATCCTGCCCAGTGACACCTTTGAAAGATTGCACTCAGCTCCATCCATCAGTGCTTCTCAGCCAGGTTTGATCAGCAATAAGCTCTCACCTCCCTTTCCATTGTGTCCTTCTTGCAGGTCCTCTGTGTGTACCCTCACTGCATTCAGTGGGTTGACCATGCTCCACATCTGCCAGGGTCCCTTTTCCCTCCAAAGGAAAGGCCTCTCAGGAGCAGCAGATAGAAAAACAGCCCAGGGAACTCTGCATTTTTTTTGGAGGTGAGCTGGCTTGTGTGGGCTGAATGGCCTGACAAGAGGCTGGTCATAGGAGCCATAGCAGACCCCCTGCACACAACTCCCAGTGCTGGGAGAGAGAGCCCCGTTGCTTTCATCTGACTCTGCACTGCCACACTGACTCCACTACCCATCTCTGCTTGTCCAGTGGCAAAGTGATTAATTTTTCAAGTGGCATCATATATTGAACATTTTAAGTTGGAGCACTGGAAGTGTAATTAGATTAAGGTACAATTCCAGCTGCAGGGGAGACACTTAAAACATGCAGTGTAATCTGCCTTCTTGACAGAAAATTTCCTCCTAAACCTTGGGACCTTTTTGCGCATCACTTGGGTGCAAAACTGTTTTGTCACAAGAGGAGGAAGGACCTTGATGGAGACGGGTGCAGTAGTTGAGCAGAGGTAGCTCCTCAGGCACAAGGAGCCTGTGAAGGGAATCCTGTCTCATCACCCAAAGTGGATGTCTCTGAGCAGATGGGCAGTGGATGCTTTCTCTGCATGTCTCTTCTATTCCTAGGAAACCTGCACGATATGCTTTTCCAGTCTGCTGTTCCAGAAGAGCAACTGAACACGTGCTGAACTTTGATCCTGTGAGTGCTGGTGTTAATAAGTTACAAACTGACCTGAATGCTTGCAGGAGCCAAAGGCAGCCTGGGGGAAGTTCTCTGCTTTTCAGTAAGAGGCACCTTGTTATACCTCATCCCAATCCCATCAGCTTCATTAACTCAGGCAGCCCCTCCAAGCTTGTATTTCAAAATGGCTCTGGTATTAGTTCAGCCCTGGGCTGATGCAGCCAGTTCTCCAGCTGCTGAAATGCCACTCTGCAGGGACACCAGCTTGGTGCTGGCTTGGGGAGAAGAGAGATGCTGTGTCCCTTTTTGCCTGGGGAAACAGAGAGGGGTCATGGAGGAGGCATGGAGAGGCCAGGAGCTCTGCCACCAATCTGCTGCCCAGCAGGTCTTTCCCCTTTCTTTCCCAGGTACTTCCCCTTTCCCCCAGTCTTTCCTTTTTCTCTGACTTTTTGAAGATGAAGGCCTTTTGCTTCTATCTGGCTTTTTGCTTTATCTGCTCTCACAGTCTTCTCATATTTAGTGGCTTTGGGAACATCTGTCTTGCTCCTGCATATTATATGTTGCTGAGAATCTCTTGTCCATTGAACCCAGTATGATTCCTGCTTATAAAGCACAAATATACTTAACAAGATCTGCTGAGGCTTCACTGTGAAGCAGGAAAACTCAAAGAAGGAAGCAATGCTGTTCAAGGTTTCTACCTTTTTTTAAAAAATAGAGTTTTAGAGTTTTCTTCAGGAAAAATGTATTCCTGAACAAAGCTTGTCTGGAGACCTCCCTGTTGGTGGCCATAGAAGTTTGTGGGTTTTTTTGGCAAGAATTTATTTAGAATTTATTTAAAATATACCAAATATAATGGAAAAATAGGAAGAGAAACTGCACTTTGAATCAGAAATGTCAGAAACTGTTTTCCCTGAACAAGACTGAGAAATGGGCTTTTTAGTCGTACTTTGCTTCCTCACCATCCCTGTCCCTCGTGGACACCCTCAGGCTCCACTAGCAGCACCCCTAAAGTGTCTTAGTTCTTGTTCCTGGACCCTGTTCTCTGTGCCAGAGCTCTCAGCACTGCTGTGCCAACAGTGGAGCAGGAGTGTGCTGGGGCTCCTTTGTGGTCCTGTGTGCTGTCCCTCAGGAACAAGGTTTTTCCTCAGGTTTGGACTTTGTCTCTCTTTCTTTCCTTAAGTTCCACTGGCCATATTGTTCGAACGACACCCAGATCATTACAGGTGTTTCTGTGCGTGGCTAAGGTTGGTTGTGTCAGTAGTGCCAGTGGAGAGGAGCTGAGGGTGGCCAGGGGAGGGACTGCACAAGCCAGAGTGCTGAGTCCAGGTGAGCCATACCTCTATGGGGCTCTCTTGCTGGAGCTGATCCACGTGCTACAGCTGCTGTGGGACCAGGGAGCACTTCATCCTTTTGGCAGTGGCATGGGCACCGCAGGGACATCCCTGCACTGGAGAGACCTGGCTTTCCCCTTCCCTCTGCCCTGGTCATTCCAGTGCTAGTGTGCAGTGGCAGTGGGAGGAGAGCTACCACTGTGCTGCAGCTGGGTACTGACCCCTCGGGAACGCTTGGAAATTACAGTTCTGCCCTGAGACGAGACGATCTGGATCCTGCCACCAGCCCTGCAGGACTTGGGGGCTGCAATGCTGCAGCCACAGACTTGCACAGGGGATGCCATAGCTACTGCTTGACCAGGCAGTGAAAGTTTGGCAGAGATGTCTGTGCTGCTCCTAAGGCTGGGAGAGATTCAGGTGACGTGATGAGTGCTCAGTGCATCCCAAAGTCCGTGCTCCCATATCTGCTCCCTCACTGTCCCCTCTAGTCAGCTGCACCAGCCCTTGATCAGCCATGGGGGGTTAGGACAGCCCTCACACTCCCTTCTGCAGGACCTGGTGACCATTCCCCATCTCCCAAAGGCATCACAGGGTCAGTCTCTGGGAAGAGGAAAAGGTGCTCAGGAAGGGGCCACCGAGTGCCCCGTGGAGAACCACCCGTGCCCCGTCCATCTGTCTGCACTGCTCTGCACCCCCTGCTCCCTACCTGCCCTGTGGGGCAGGAGCGGCGTGCGCCAGACGGGCACGTACGGCAGGGCCCGGGCTCGAATGAGCTTTCCTCATTCGAGGGCTCCCTTCAACAAAGCCTTGTCTGTCCTGCTCCCACCATTCCTGCCTGTGTGGTTGGGGACCGGGGTCTGGAGGAGCACAAAGGAGCCCAGACAATAGGGCGAGCGGGAGAATTCCTCACACCCATGGCGGCAGGGAAGCGGGCTTTGTCTCCAGCCGCTGCCTCCCTCCGTGGCGGGGGCAGGCGCTGCCGTCCGCCCTGCGCCGCTCCTTTGTTCCCTCGCTGCCTGCCAGGGGTGAGACAGGCAGGTGAGCGCCGCGCCAGGCAGGGGGCTGGCGGCGTGCGGCGGCGGCCGCATATTAATGGATTTCTCCAGCCTGTCGCTGGATGTTCGGCTTGATTCATGAGGCTTCTCCGTCGGATGCGGCCGGCAGGGAGAGCGAGCAGGGAGACAGCTATTGTCTGCCAGGCCTGGGGCCCTGCCGGTGCTGATCCGGCGGCTGCCACAGCCCCAAAAGCACTTCGCACCTTTGCCCCGCCGTCCTTCCCGCCCGGGGTGTCCGTCTGTCTGGTACCTGCACCCCACGCGTGTCCCTGCGGCGTGGAGAGGCGTGGGAAGAGGGCAGGTGGGCAGCAGGCAGCTCCCCAAACACCTCGGAGTGCGAGGTGGGCTGTGTCCAGGCAGGGCTGAATCCAAGGAGGGCTTGTGCAGCTAAAAACACTTCCATCCAGTGCCTTAGTGACATCGGAAAAATGCTTTTGGTGGCTTTTTTTTCCCTTCTTTTTTTTTTTTTTTCTATGGCTTCTGTAGATGTCACGTTACATTTTATGATTCAGTATAATTTTTAAACAAAGCAAATAGGCAGCTGGTGGACAGGTATTAACCAGGCAGCAGTCAGCCTGTCTTGAAAAGGCTGATTCAGGTACAGCATTTGATAATGCTCGTGTGGGAAGGGCGTGGATGATAATCCCAGAGAAGAAAACAAACTGGACAGAGTGCACTCCATCATGCTGACAAAGACCTGAATTGTACATGCTGGGGTGCAAATAGGATTGTTTGCATATTCAGCTGACTCGCTCTTCTCTTTTCCCCATCCCTGAACATAGGTGGTGCCTGAGCTCCTTGGGGAGCTGTTTGAGTTGGGGGGACAAATGTGTGTGGGGGAGGGGAGTAAAGGAACATGTGGAGGAAGAATGAGAGCAGAGAGGGTGCTGATTCCAGGGGCTACAATAGAAAAGGCCTAGCTGGTGGGGAAAACGCTCTGGGGATAGGGTTTATCGGACTGAATATAGAAAGCTACAGATAAGCTTGTCTGACAGGCTTCTTTTTATATCCCTGACATGCAGTTTATTCCACTCTAAACTAGACTTTGGCTCTCCAGAGCAAAATAAAGGTCCAAGGTTTGATTTCCCTTTTTCCCCCCTTTCTTTCTTTTTTTCAGCTGTCAAGGAATAAAGCTGAACTGAGGGGGAAAGGAGCATTTATTCCCAGAGGGTAAAGAGAGGAAGGCTGAAATGAAGGATTTTCTCCTATGACAGCACTCCCTGAGCAGCAAACCCCACCTCTGAGTTTCCAGTAAATCTGTTGGGAGTACAAAGCAAACCAATCAAGAAATGTCAAGGTGTATTTACTGTCCCATTAACCTGGTGCCCCATTCCCTCTCTGGCACAAGCTGGCAGCACACAAAAGTGCATCCCAGTGCTGTGTGCTGGGGAGGGAGCATGGCTGTGAGCCCAGCTGGGGCAAGGTGACCAAATGGCTCCTGACTCCTGCTCTCCAGCCATCACAGCCATCACAGGAACGAGGGTGCTGGAAGTGAGTCTGTTCTGGGAACAGTGGTGCTTGGGGGCTGTGCCAGTCCTTTGTGCTGTCTGCTCTCAATGAGGCAGAAATTTAATTGTAACAAGGAACTTGCACACGCTTATCTGCAGCTGAAGCCAAAGCAGTTTCTGTTAGAGATCACCTAGACTTGACTGCTGTCAAATACTGGCTGCAAGTGAGATGGGTTTCCTGAATGCTGTATTTTACTTGGTGACACATCTAGAACTTTTGGAAAATGGTTTTTAAAATAAGCTTGTCTTTAAGGTTTTTGCAGGTGTCTTTTTTTTCTTTTTTTTTTTCCTTGTAAAAAGAATTGGGCAATCACAGAATTTTGATGAAAGTTGCCTCGTATTCTCTTGCTTTTCGGCCCATGGCCATCCTGAAGAATAAAGGAAATGCTGATAAATTGGGTATATTCCCGATGTAATGTTCCTCTCTGCTGTCCTCAGAGCAGGTCCTGCTCCTAGTTGCTCTGTTAACTTGTCTCTGCTTATAACACTCTCTACATAAAACACAACTGGGTGCTTTTCGCTCTGATTAAAATCATGCTGTGCAATAGGAAATACAAATTAGCTCTGGCCTTTGGGCTCCTGACAAGTTTCCAGCGCTGCTTTCAACACCACAGAGATTGTGTAACTCCATCTGTGCGTGCTCTGTGTGGTGACGTCTCCCCCTCCGTCATGAGCTGGGCTGGCTGCCACTCATCCAGGTTCAGCTGCTAATACTTCAAGCAGCTTTTAGAACTGAAGAAGGAAGAGATGTTGCCAGCAGCTGGGTGAAATGCAGGAACCAGCTTTTCCTTGCCAGAGGACTATGTGGGAAATGTGAAAAGGAGGAGGACTGCCTAGGTGATTCTCCCAATCTTGACGTTTGTGCAAATACCTCCCTTTTGAATGAATGACTGGGGAGTTCAGCTCAGGAGAGCCAATGCTTCAGTACAAGATTAACCCCTGAAGGAAGAGCACAGTAGCCTCTTGTTTAAACTACAGCTCAAGTTCGTGTTGTCATGAAGCTCACAGCACTTTTCTGCCTCCTCCAGAGATTCAAGCCAGGCACGCTGTGTTACATCATTTCAGCGTTGCTCACAGAAGGGCTGAGGCTCCAGCTATTGTGTCACGTTTTCAGCAGAAACCTTTTAAGTCTCGGCAACTTCCTCTGAGGATGCTGAAGCAAACAGTGCCCGGACCTGTGAGTGAACAAGTTGCGAATGACATCGCCGGTCTGAAACGGTGCGTGGGCACGACGTGGGCGAATGTTCCATGCACTGGGTGTTTTCTAAAGGTCTCTGAAGCATGAGGCATGACTGAATGACTTCTGTTTTCTTTAAATGATGAGTGGGAGAATTTTGAATCGTTGGTCTGCTTTTATTTTTGTTAAATGTGTGTGGGCTGACAACATGACTCAGTATTTTCTCTGCAGATGCAGAGATCATACTGCCAATTCTGGGTATATTTCAGACAGTTTCCTACAGAGAACTGGAACATTTTTTCAGTCCAAAGCTTTGCTTTTCAGCAGGCTTAAGCCTATTGATGTGAAAGTAAGTGATTTTAAAAATGAGTGCTTTGCCAAAATGCACATAAATACACTGAAGAAATGACCAAACATGGGGAAAATCCCTCTACCCCCATGTTTTCCCAACAGTTTCTCTGACTGTTTCATGGCTATCAATGTCTAATTTTTCTTTCTGATTCTCCCCAGTCTGAGCTGCTGCTGGGCCATCTCTTTGTCTGCTGGACATCATCTCTGGTGTTTATTTGGCCATCCATGTCCTGCTGGGTGACAGCCACCATCCTGTGACTGATGGTTGTGAGTTCTCCCCTCCTCCCAAGAGACAAGTAGGCATATTTAAGGGTACCTGTATGTGGTTCAGCCAGAAGGACCAGAAAACTCCTCTTTCACCCTTCTGGCAACCTCCCTGCCGTGCTCTCCCTTCTTTATCCTCCCTTTATGCCATGTACAGTGTATGCCATGTGCTCTGGGAGATATACAAAGCCAAGCATGGGCTTTGAAAGCTGTTATTGTGCAACAAAAACCATATTGTTCTTCTCTACTAATGGGCGGTGTGCTGGTGGTTATGTCTTTGATAAGAACAGGTTTCTTGCTAAGACCCTCACCTGTAGTCATAAGTAAGCATTCTAGAGCTACTAATAAACACTTTTCCCTGCTGATAGCAGCCCTCAGCCCTGTGGACCTTGCTGAAGGTCTGTAAATGGCTAGAGAATGACACCCTAGTGGATGAAGCATGTTGCACAGCAAAGGTTGTCTGTGAAGATGATGTACCTGTTGATTCATTCTGTAGAGTGTGCAGAGTGAAATGAATCCTATACACTCTGCTTATTTGATTGCTAATTATAACTACAGAAGAATTCCCACACTCACTCCCTAGCAATGGCCTAATGTGACCTGTACTTACCACCATGATTCAAACCCCACTATGATCCTGACTCCATACTGGCCCATATAATAGTGAGCTGTACCTGATTCAAATATGCACAAGCATGTATTACAGTAGTAGGCAACTGTATAATTTTCCTATCATTCTAGTTCCTCAGTCCTAAGATCTTCTTCCTATTCCTGGCATTTTCTCTACCTTCCACTGTCCACCCATGGCAATATTTCACCCCAAATTTAAGCTTGAACATGTCCATTATCTCTACAGACCTCACTGGAACCACCTGATGTGGTTGACTCAAGTGCCTTTGAAGGTTTATCTCATAGTGATAAGAAGCAGCTAGCAGGCCTTATAATTTCTCCACAATCCTCACATTATTCAGGAACAATCCTATACTTTTAGCCCTTTTTACCCCACAGCCTGATTCCAGCCTTAAGGATAACCTACCAGCCAGCATTCCTCCAATCTCAAGCAGAAGCATTGTGCCTTGCTGAGTACCAGCACTCTCTGGCTTGCCCTGAAGAACAAGCAAAGAAGTAGTGCTCTTCAGTCCTTGGTGCCCCAATCTCTAACCCTGACTTTAGTGTTGGGAGAGCCAATGCTCCTTACAGTCCTGTACCTCTGAGTGTCAGAGACACTCACCCCTGCCCAATGACTGTGTTTTGAGTGTTTTTGCTGGAATCCAGGCACAGAGATGGAGGCAGCCACTGGGACTTGCTTGGTGTACAAGCTGTAAGTTGTGTTTTTCAGAGGTTGGGCTTGATGGGGCAGAGCATGTTTTGGTGGATTTTAGGGTGGAAAGATTACTTTTGGGCATGGCTTGAAGGACTAACTGGTTTGCTCAGCTGTTGAGGGGATGGTAGGCTGGTACAAGATGGGCATGGGGGAGTGTGACAGTGTCTTTACATCAGTGAGTGAGCAGGGAGTCATGGTCTGTGGCAGTGATCACTCTCCTTTCCTGAAACAAGCTTCATTGTTCCCATCTACTTAATTCTCACTGCCCTTCCACTGGTTCTTCATCACTGTCTCCTTTTTCTTCCAGCCTTTTTCTTCCAGCCTTTGGATTTCCAGAGCTACCAGCTGATCTAGAGCTGGTTCTTTGGCCCTCCCCAGCCCTCTGTCACTGCTGCCTTGTGTGTTTTTGGCAGTCAGAGCTCAGCGAGAGGTCAAGCATATGAACCCTTTCTTGCCTATTAGAAGGTGGTCTGCACACTATATTTCACAATGGTGTGTCTTGCTGGTTGGGAGACAAGAATGGAGAGTGCTACGGCCTCAGGTGTCTTCAGATATCATTGTGTAGCTGTGAATAATGAGCTTGCTTCTGAAGTTTTTTTTGGGATTGGCCTTCAAACTTGCTTCACTTAATTATTTATGTTGAATGTAGGTATAGCTTTTGTTTCTAAACTGTGTTTAGTAAGATTGTCGTAGAAAAGCTCACCACGTTTCTGGAAAAAAATACTTATTAAAAGGGGTTCTGTAATTGCTATGGTGTGTGGCCTCAGCTTTTCTGAACTTTTGCTGTGTTACATTCAAGTAGAGTCTACTGCTGTTTGAAAGTAAGCTTGGAAAGAGAAAAGCTGACAGCAGGTCAGACTGAGAGAGGTGGAGCTGGTTTATGCCACTTGTTTTGCAACAGATGAAGTTGGTATTCCCCACCTGGTTAAGGTGCAGCAGACTGAATCACTAACACACCTTGTTCTGAAATAAATCATAGTGGCAAAAAGACATTGCTTGTGGCAGTAGGCAAAGTGCTTATTAAATAGTGAGCATTACTATGCATGCTTAAGATCACAACTACTCTCTTTAAAAAAAAAAAAAAAAAACCAAACCCTTTTTTTTCCCATAATCAAGGCGAGTGAAGGGCAGGTCCCCACAGGGTGCTGAGACCAGCCTGTTTCCTCATTCCTTGCACTTTCACTGATGGGTTGCTTTCTTCTGTGTCAATTGAAAACTTCCTCACCCAACCCAGCAGCTCTGGACTCGCCCTGAGCCCTGCCAGGTCTCCTCTCCACATAGCACACGTCAGGCAGCCTCACCCCAGCTCTCCTGGGAATACCCACCCTATTCCCGTGTGCCTTACCAAGGTGTTCAGCAAGTTTGCATTTGCAGACACTTCCTGATACACAACACACATGCATTTTTATGGCCAATTTGGATAAAGACATCACTCCAGCTGGTAACTGCAGCTTCCAGATAAGACTGGCCCCGTGGCAATGTAAGAAACGCCCAACTAAGAAGCAAGGAGTTGTCCATTTTCAGGCTCCAGAGTGGCTACATCTACCAACACTTTGTTGCACAAACACAGAATAACAACTTTAACTGGAACAGTTCTCTTGGTAGTTGTTACATTATCTGTAATTGATTTTTATGAGTTTGCAGGCCCTACCATTAGAAAGCAACTTCCTGTGTGTGTCTTTGAATCAGATTAATAAAGGGAAACAATATTTTTAATGACAGAGCCTCTTGGTATGTATTATTTCCTGAAACTCTGAAATAATAATTTGCTGTCTTACTGGTGTTTCTTGCCCCTAATTAATATTACAGCAGCTTTTTAGAAGACTGATGTGTCTATGGCCCCTTTTTGAATGGCTGAAATCCTGAGGTATGTTGGAAAACTAAAGAGTAGTATCCACAAACAATGTTCTGCAGGTCAGAACCTTGTGCACTTTCTAAATAGGTCAGGGTTTGGTTTGAGAATCTGGTATTTCTTGAAGATATCCTTTACACTTCCTTTATTTCTCTGTCTCATTCACCATTCAGTCACAGAGCCTGCATGCTGGAATTATTTGTTTTACATTTCTTTGCTGTCCATTTTGCTGCCAAATCATCATCTCATGTTGCTTGTCTTCTATAAATGTTAACATTAGCAAGCTTCACAATAACAGTCTGGAAAGGAAACATTTACTTCTGAGCTTCCCTCTGCCAAACAAACCTACAGCGTTTGTTTTTTTGTGGCTACTGGTGGTTAAGGCCATGGGTTGTAAAATTATAATGCTGTAGGCAGTGTCTATTACAGTTATGATCACTGTAACAGATCACTGTAACATACATTTCAACGTATTTATTGTTTAGCTTTTAAATTGGTACAGTGTGGAGGACATGGCTCTCCATTCCCTCATACAATAAAATCTCCATAGGTCCTTGAAAGGCTGCAGGAAAAAAACAACTCTGTTTTAAAATCTACTTTTTTGTTCTCGATGATGCATAATGAAAGCATCAGTGTTACTTTTGTGTCCTGAAAGAAAGGGTGATGGCATTGAACGGAACAGTGATGCACGTGTAGGCAGAGAGCTTGACAAGAAATAAACCATTGCAACCCCCAGCTGGGCAGCATGGAAGCACTGGCCTGTCCAGGCTTCCTAAAATCAGATGTGCCCCGCGGTCCCTCTGGGAGAAAGCACAACTGCACGTTCCCTAGCCTTCCGCGTATGCAATTCGCTTTGTGAAAACATTTTTCAGGAACTGCAGCAAACAAATGCTACGCCATTGATTGTACCCCGTGGCTGGATTTTCAGGTGCTGAACCACATAAGAAGAGTTCGGCAGGAGCCCAAGGAGGAGACCTGCGCGGGCCGCTGTGCCGAGGGGAGCAGCGCCGGCCTGCCCCCGCCAGCTGCCGGGCTGAGGCCCGGGGGGCGAGAGGCAGCCGCACGGGCGCTGCACGACCCTTG
>JBBMKD010000053.1:58605389-58788963 GCA_037834095.1 Argya squamiceps | reverse complement strand
TGGTGTGTGAGAGTCTTTGTATTTATAGTTGTTTGGGTTTGGTTTTCCTTTATTTATTTTACTGTGTCTTCCTCTCAAACGGCAAAAGAAAAACGCCGGCAAAAAGTAGGTTGCGTATCTAGGTGTTACTTAACAGTAATTGTTACACACTGGTGTTTTCTTGCCACGTTTTAGGACGAAAGGAAGGGTCGCAGCATTTCAGATGTTTACTTGTGTGTGCGTCGAGGTGATTTGTTCTTTGTACATGGGCTTCTCCCGGCTCGAGCTGCAGTATAACAGAAAGTGTGAAAAGGGCTTTGTAAACCATAAAAACTGGCAGAGCAGGATTGTTGTACCTTAAAAACAACCTCTCATTAATGTTTTTAACTAGACTGCTACTACTCTTGCCAGTACTGTTGTTTAGAGCGAGAGACACAACAGCTCTTTTGGGTTACAGCAGCTTAATACAAGTTTGTCAGAACTCGGTCGCTGCCTGCAGTAAAGGTGCAGGCATCACCTGGAGTGTTCGTACAGTTGCAGGTTCTTTCTCTTCCAAGTCTTTTTCTGCATTTGTGTAGTTGCTCTTTCAGAATGTCCTGGCAATTGCTCAGGTTCCATCCAGGCTTAACTTAAATGCCAGCCTTGTGCGTCAGTGTTGCTGGGGTATGGGTGGACTAAATTTCTGAAATTGTTATGAGGAGGAAAGTGTTGCCTGATCCAAAGGTGAGACAGACCACTTGGTAACTATGTTGGATCTGCAAAAAGCTCCACACAGGTTCCTGTGGTTGAGCTCTGGCATGTAATGGGTAGAAAAAGCCTGCTAGCATTGAACTGCCTGGATAGTCTGAAACCCTATGAGTGGAAAATAAGCAAGCAGGCCAGCAAGAGCTGGCAACAGCCATGCTGCTTTGGGATTTAGTTGCATGCTCACCCAGTCTTGTGACTCAGGGGCAAGTTTTTGGGAGACGTGTTGCCCCCTGCCTGCTGTGGTCTGCTCTTGGAGTGCCTTTCCCCTTGCTTTAAGAGTGTCTCAAGACTCTTACATAGCTTGTGAAAAAAAACACACACTCTCAAATCTTGAAAATTTTGGTGAACTTCTTAGTTTCATGGTTTCTTGATTTTATTTTTTTTCCCTGGCCTGCGAAATGGGACTGATGTGCATTCTGTCTTAAGAAACGTACAAACCCAGGCTGTGTTGTGCTAGCATGATACCTAGTGCATATTATTGGATTACGGACTCTTTGCTGCCTTCCTGTGTATAGTCAAGAGAGTGCCTGAACAGTACAGTGGATGCTGTACAAAGTCTGTTCTGACAGATTGTTACTTAGTCCCTTTAAATTTTTATGTGATTTTTTTTTTTCCCTGTGTGTTCTTCTTGCACTCTCTGTCTCCAAATGATTTATACTTTGGTTTGCTGTTACCAATATATTAGTAACATGAAATACACATTTTATTACTTTTGGCAAATATTTGTGTTAAAGTGAATGTTTTGTTGTGCCTGGCAAGGCTGTGAACCTGCATTGTGGGTTTCAGTTACTCTCTGAGTGGGCCTAACATCCAGCCACAGTCTGGTGTAATTACCCCTTGTGAACAAAAGAGCGTAACGCGGGTGCCTGCGTGCTGTTTGAGGCTTCGTCGCCTTCCTGAATGGCTTGCAAGAGTGCAGCGACTACAGAGCTTTAGATGTGACAAACTGTCAAAGCTTTCAGACAGGCAAATCCATTTATATTTTAGACAATTTTTATGTTTTTCCCCTCTTTTTACCTGCTTTAAATGAAAACGTCACATTAAGCTGGTTCCCGCTTTCTGACTTGTCTAGAACATACTCCGGCTAGAATGTAGCATAAAAAGTCCTTTATGCAGCTCTGCGTGTTCAACTTTTTCTTGGATCTGCTCCGTAGCACTTGAAACCTCTTTAATTTCTTGGTTTCATCTTCAAATGATATGTATCATTCTGTGATACTTCTTGTGCTGTCTCTGCCTTCGTTTTTTGATGCTTTGCCTCAGTTATTAGGCTAACGACATGCTGTCATCTTTTATTGTTTGTGTTTTTTTGCTGTGATATATTATGTGCATAAGTTGCATATCTTTTTTTAAACTGATCTTGCAGTCAGCTCTGTTCTTGAAATATATTTGTGAAGCTTGCAGAAATCCTATTTAGATTTTTGTCCCTTTTTCTATCCATGACACATGTACTCAACTAGATTCATATGCCTTGCGTAGATGTGACTTATTCCTGTGGACTAGATCTTAGGTCAGAACAAAATGAAGTTTAAGCGTATAATTCAGTTTTTTTCTGCACAGTGTAATGCTGTCTGTGATATTTCAGGAGTAAAGTACTGTAGAATTGCCCTTTTGAGGAGGCTGGCTTTGTAAAGCTGCACTGGTACTGTACTAGTTGTAAAGGAGTATGAAGTCAGGTAAACTGAGAATTAAAAACCCAGGTGGTCCTATGAAGTCTTCTGTGTTGCACTTTTCTGGGGATGTTTTGTTTCTCAACAAACATACAGTGAACTTCAAACATGTGTCAATGATGAATAGATTAAGAAATTATCAAATGTGTGCATGTCATTTTCAGATCTCTGCCTTTTGAGATGCCTGCAACCTTTTAAATGTATTTTTTACATTACAAAAAGATTTTTTTTAAAATTTAACAAAGGAAATGTTTTACTCTTCATAGTTAGAGCAACGGGGTATAAAAAAGGAAAAGCATCCTTTTTTGTTGTTGTTCAAAATTAGCAGTTTACCTGAAAATTTCATAATGGCGTCAGTTTTGGTGTTTACCCCCTCAAGGAGAAAATTTTTTATGTTTACAGAAATAAATATTTAATTTGAGCAGCTTAGAGGGCAGTCAGGGAAATACAGCACTAATCTGTATGTAGTGTACATAATACATGCTTCTGTTGCAAAGCAAAGTCAAATTGATTAAATTTATATGGAATTGTTTTTAAATTGATAGCTCTTGCTCTCAGGATTAATTCTATATCTTGTATAGTCTTGAAAGAATTAACTTTGCCCTTTCCTACAGCAGTTCATTGGTGGTATTTTGCCATTAGGTATTTGATGTTTTTTACAACTTTGTCATTATTAGAAAACATTTAATAACATTATTTGAAGAGAAAGGTGATTTATGTATTGTTTGAAGATTATCCTTTAAACCGCAGATGCCTTGAGGCCTTTTTTCCTCACACGGAGGAAAAATTCAGTCCCAAAGTCACATCTGAGCGAAGTTCACATAGAACATATTTTTTCTGATATGGTGTAGATTTGAACGTGTCTTTGTTTGGTCTCTGAAGAAACACAGAACTTCTCATCCACTCTCATATGATCTCGATGTAAAATCAAGGTTTCCCTCTTAGAGCTGTTAGGTTATGTGGCACAGGTCTGTCTGAACGCACTGGTTTGTACTCTGAAGGCAGCCTTTTTCCTTAAGAAAAGAAGGAAATGCATGTGCTATAGTGACTACTTTTCCTGAATTGGTTCTTTGTTTTGGAGCTTTATACATGAGGTTCTGCACGATGGGCTTTGCCAACTCCTTGCTGCTGAAAGAGGCTGTCCCACTCCTGGCTGCATGCTACTATAATTCCTCTTTTGCTGGTTCAGTGCTTGCCTGATTGGTAAATCAACTCTGCTCAGAAAACTGACAGAACCCATTCTCTTGCTGGGTTAGCTTTTTGTTGGGCTACTGAGCTGAGTGGGCTCGTCAAAGACTAGCATGAATCCCAGAGTGCTGCAAAACACTTGAAGGAATGTGTTTTTGGAGATGATACTGGTGGGAAAAGACAGAAGAGTTGCTCATTTTTCTTCCTCACTGCCCACTTTGGGATTGATAGCTCACCCAGTTTTGTAGAGCCTTGTTTTTGTGTTTCAGTCACCATGTGTAATTCTGCCCAGACCCAGTTGCTCATCTAGTGGGGCCCAAGGGAATCCAGGCATTTCCAGTGGAGCTGCAGGAGCGCGACCCCAGAACATCATCTGTTTGCAGGAGTAGGTGAAGCTCTTGTATCTGTCTTGGAGTTGGAGGACAAGGCATGGTGATGCTCCTGTCAGGGATGGTGGAGATTGCAAAGAGACTGTTACAAATGTTTTCTAGTCTGTAAAGACCTTCTCTTTACAGAAAATTAAGGCCTTATAGTTAGAAACATTCAGGGACTAGAACTGAATCAACAAATTCTTTTCTGGTCAACAGAGCTTTGGTCTGGCACCAGACAACTTTGAAGCTGACTTTCTGGCTCTTGTGCTGTATAAGCCTTAAATCCTTCATGTGGCACTTTGGTGGATCTTAGGGAAGTGTTTTAGACCTCAAGGGAAAGCTAATGTGTTTAATCTTGCTTTTCCTTGGCTTAGCCATGTTTCCTCAGAAGTAAGATGGAAGTCTCAACTGCAGTCCAATGAGCTGTGTACCCTCTGCCAGAGAATTAAGTAATTTGAAGTGACTTCAAGCTCTTCTAACAATACAAAAGCTGAAACAGTTTTGGTTAAACTGAAAAGAAACTAGTTATGATGAGGATGCTAGACAAGCACTTGTGTAACTGGGTGTCTGTTTCCAATCCTTTTATATTCTTCATTTGGACAAACCTTTTTTTTTTCCTCTTGGTTCCCATCTGTGAAGTGGGAAGACTTATTAATATATATTAAAGTTAGATGTGTTCTACCATAATAAGCACTGAAGGGTTGCAAGTATTCAAATTTTTGAAACTGTGTAATAACATGTAGAATTGTGTGCAAGTTTTTCCCTTTATAGTTTTCTTGAAGAACTGGCTTTATTGGAAGTAAGTATACTTTGAAAGTTAACACTCCTTTCCTTGAGATCTGTAATTTTGTAATTTTTTTTCATTTGTTCTGTAATAAAACATAGTAGATGTTTTAGCTTATGCCTTCTGATAAAATAACTAGGGCAAGAAAAAAACATATTGTCCAATAAAGATCTGTAAGAGAATTGAATGGTACACAATTCAGCTTTTTAAATTGGAGTCCAACAAGATTCTAGTGAGTTTCTAAACAGTTATTAAATGGTAATAGTTCTAATTTCTAAAGCACAAATTAATTATTACTTTTTCAGTGTTAGCTAAAAGATAGAGGTTCATATTTAGTCATTTAAACACTACCTCTTATTTTCTGTAATATTATAGTTAACCTATATTTTTGGTATAATTGTTTTTGTTTTAGCCATTCTTGACTGCGCAAATGAAGGCACTGTAAATATTTGTGTAATTTAACAGTGAATTTTTTATTAGCTAGTTAATTTATGGTGATTTTATATTCCAAAATGTCATTTGATGATGCTCATGAAGCACTGCAGTATCTTCTTTTCCCTTTGTTATTTTTAATACATAAATGATTTGAGGAATTCAGATGTTTTCAGAAGGCTCTGTTTTGTGACTTCTGTATCTAAAAACTAGAGAGGTGAGAGGAGTCTGGTTGGGGGACTACTGCTTGGTACATCTAATTTCTGTATATATACCTCCTAGGTGCTACAGTGCAGAACGTGAAATATATTCTTTTCATTTTAAACTTATCTTAATCTGTTGATAATGATGCGTTCTCTTAGAGCAACACATTGGCAGTAAAATGGCTTAAGCCTTACAGTGGAGTATCACTCTGTTAACTGCCAGTGGGCAAAACACATTAATTTTGTTTTCATTCTTCATTTGTGGTTTCTAGCTTTTCTTTTTGTGGATAGTTTTCATATTCATTAGCGGATTTTTTTTTTAATCATCAGTGCAGTTTCTGTGCACTTTTTGCATCTTTTGGGAGATCATGCAATAATACAGTGCTCCATTCTGTTCACATGACAGTTTCCACAAGTTGAACTAATACTCTTCATGTAACTCTTTGTACTTTCCCTACATCACTGTAAAATAAAATACCATTGCCTCAGAACAACTCTGAGTAATCAGTAAAATTTCCATAGGTACAATGCACATACTTAAAACCATAAACATGCTCAAGTATTGCCTTTGTCTCATTGCTCAAATATGAAAATTCAATTAATGGCATTGCTATTGCTTTATTATCAACATATGAGAGGTATTTTAGTGAAATGTATAGGTTTTTAAAAAGCTTAAGCTATTTTTCATTTTGTCAGTCCTTTCTAATGTATTATAACATTAGCTCATGAATACACAGAACTAACAATCTATGGAGTATGAATCGTCTTGACATGTCTGCTGTGTGGTGGTAATATGGATTTATGTGGCTGGTAACCCTCCTCAGGTCAATTCTGCTTTTGAATGGAATAAATATTTAATAGTGTTCTCTCCATTACTTCAGCATTAACTAAAGTAGACTTCAAAACTGGTGTTTCTTTCTGAAAATACTGAGTTCATTGTTGCTCAGGCAGTCATAAATGCTGATGTTTGCCACAAAAGCAAGAAAGTTTTTTTTTTCTGTAAAGCCTCCTACATTATTCTGTCTTAACAGCCAATTGGAATAAGTATGATTGTTCTAGATTTTTAATATATTGTGGTCTGAAGTCAATTTATTTTCATATGAAACTGTCAGCTGACATTGCAACTAGGCTGGGAAATTAATTTCATAAATTTAATTGTGTTTGTTCCATTTACATGAATACTTTATTCTCTTAAAGGCTCTTAAAGCACTTTTCATGAAAATGAGTGCAAGGAAAGGTGACTCTCTGAGAAATGGAATCTTAGATATTGAAGATATGTGATTGCTCTGATCTGTCATTCTTGCCACTTATCAGGCACTATTTTCTAAAGACAGTTACATTTTTCTTTTGGAATATTGATGTTTGCCAATAAACAGAGTCCAAATCAGATAAATGAACAGCAGCCAAAGAAATTTCTGTGTCTTATTACCCAATAGTACGTGTAAAACCTCTGCTCATCTTGCTCAACATACAGATTTTTAGTTTTGTTTCAATAACAAAAACATTTGGATCTTTTCAATAAAGGATTACATCATACCGTTGACTTGCAAAACTTGGTGTTAAGAACAAGCAGACCTAGAGAAATGAGGTGTTGCAAGTCAGCACAGGGCTTTCAGGGGTACTGCTGGGCACATCTCTGAGGGGCAGAGTGCAGTACGGAGCAGTCCAGGAACCGTAGAAACAGCAAGGCAGCTGTGCTAATGGGGCACTGTGCTCACGAAAATATTAACAGTCTGCCCCCTCAGCATAGGGTTAACCCTTATTTCTTGAAGGTGTGCTGTGTTGACATATCACAGCCTCAAGCCCACTCTGTCCTAGGTATTTCTATGTGCTTCTATTGCTTATGTAACAGAGGACCAAAATCATGCCAAGAAAACTGGTGTGCACACGTAGTCTCTTAAATTTCAAGCTACGTTCTGACTGCAGTATTTGTCTGCCCAGAGGACACGTCAGTGTGTGGCAAAGGTGAGCAGCAGCTTGCTGCCTCTGATGCTGTGCTCTCCTGTGTGAGCAGCTAGGACATCTCCTAACACAGCAGTAAAATGTGCTGCCCTGATGGAATGAGTATCACTGAAGTAGTTCAGAATGCTGTTCTTACTCTCGCTAAGAACGAATGGGACAGCTGTAGTATTGAGTGATTGGACTGATGTCCTTGCTGAAAAGTGCTTATTTAGCACTTCAGAACTGAGTGAAAGCAGATGCCTTGGCTGTACCTTGTCCTTCCAGCATGGTCAGCTGGCTTGTGCCTGAAGCATCATGAAACTGAAGGATTTAGGTATGAACTAGGGTTAGGAGTATCATTTGAGTCGATCAGAAATTGCAGAAGCAAAGGTGCAGCTTTGGTCTTGAGACCTTCTGCAAGTGTTACCTCCTGACTTTTATGTTTTACCAGTAAGGGCAGATTCCAATTTCCCTTTGGTTTTTGGAATTGATGGCTCAACTAGCATCACCAGTGAGGATGTACTGTGTATTCTAATTCCTGGTCCTTATTTGACTATGGAAGTAAAGTTATTGTGTAATGAAAAAACACAAACCCTCCACTTCAGAGAAGAATAAACCTTTTTACTACTGATTAGTTCTGATACTGAATAGATCTTTCACTATAACACAGAACAAAATCTAGTATATTAGTGAAAGGAAAATATCACTGGTACCAGTGTTCAGCCTCTCAATGTCAGATGCTGTTACTTGCTTCCTATGAAGATGCTTTGCATAGAAGTGGTCTTTTCCTGGAGGTAGTTCCTTACATTAAGGGAGAGATCTGACATTTCTCTGCAACCCTGTTTACTTATTGCACTTCAGTGCTCTTATGCCTGTTTTCTTCCCCCCAGCATATGAATATCAGTGCTTGTGTCTAGTTGACTGGATCTTTGTTTTTCATAGAGTTGCACTGTGTCTAATTCTCTTTTTTCTTTTGATGTCTGAAACAGTGATGCTATGTGGGGACTGGGACAAGAAAATGAGCCAATATCAAGAAAAAGTGGTAAAACATGGGAAAATAAAGCTTTAGCCTTTCATTATGGTCAGTGAAATGAGTTTGAGCAGACATCTTGTTTGTCTGGACTAAACTTACATGAAACAGGCATGGGTACATTTACACTGTGTGATTAAGAGTGAACTGCAATTCATTCCTTACTGCTTTTGATACACGTGTGCCAAGGAGGGAAGTGAATGCATCCCTGCAGTGTGTGATGGCAGTTCTCAATGCAAGCTACATGGAAAATTCCCAGGGAGTTGCTAGTGGACCATAGAGCAGCTTGAAGCAGTAAAGCCTCTATTTGCAGTTTTCCACTCCATTCCAGGGCAACAGTAGTAAATTCTAACATGATTTTCATGACACATTATTAAGTGCATTGAATAGTCTGTTTTTCTGGGGTGTTTTTCCTTTTTTTTTTTTTGTACCACTGTTAGGGCACTTGGAGATAGGAGCAGCATATATAAATGTTTTATGTAAATGCGTTGGTTAACTTAGGAAGGTAAAATTCTATTTCCAACCTGGGGAAGCTGGACAAGCATCTTTCTAGTGTGAACATATGCATTGCTCTGAACTCCTGAGCAATTAATCAGCTTTCTATGATGCTTGTGCACCATGATACTTTGGAACAATTTTTTTGTTAGGAAATGTACTCTATCCCCTTAATATGCTTGCCATGTGTTTAGAAGAAAAACTGTAAATCTCTGAATGATCACTGTTGGAAACATACTGACTACATGCCAAGAGGATGGAAGCAAAGTAGATACTTCCTTTCAAAACTGTACCAGACGCAAAATAATTGAATGGAACTTATGGTTTTCAGGTGTCTGAAAAACTGCAACTGAGATCAGAAGACTTTTCTGTTCATATGGGGTATCTACAAAGGGGGTAAGCATCCTTGTATACAAGAGTCTTGTAGGTGAAAAGCTGGATGGAGAGACATCAGGAAAGTAAAGACAATGCAGAAGAAGACTTATCAAAATAAAGAATACGTGGAGAATATTAACTTATACTGCAAGAGTGTGAAGTTTCAATTTTGAATATTAAGTTGTCTCTGAAGAAAGCCTCTGTGCTAAAATGTGTTAAAATGTCTGCTGCAGTGACCAGTCACTCTGAATTGACGTGAGGAAGATCCATGTTGTAAAGCAGCCAGTGTGGGCTTGGTAGTACTTGTCGATACAAATGCATGGTTGACTTTTTGATTGGATGGAAACTACTTTATGGTGTGCAGAACATAGAGTGATGATCAACATTAATTTAAATTTAAAATGTAGCTTTCAGTATCTTTCTCTGAATGGAATAATCTAACCTGAATCAGCTGCACCAAGTCCAATTTTAATTACTGCGTTTTCTGAAGATAAGTACATAGTTTAAGGTTGTCTTATGTAACTCTGTCTTGAATTGCTAAAGGAGAAAAGATGTCTTTTTAAAGAAAGTCTGACTCTGGATGTATTTAAATTGATGTACTACAAATTACATTGTAAGGTTGGGGAATTTTCACTCTTCAAACGGCTTTTTTTTTTTAAGTATTTTAGTTTCAGTTGGTTTCATAGCCAGTGCTATGTAATATAAACTGATAAATAAACTTTTCTTCTGTAATTGAATTGTAAGAAAATAGCTTAATAGTTCACATTCAGCAGTATATCAAAAAGCCTTTCATAAAAGGCTCTTTAGAGATCATTGACCTCTAAATCTTTATCTAGGAAAGACTACTGGTAAAAGTTATTCTTCTGTCAAGTATTTACTACTTTTTGCTAATTATCTAAGAAGAACCTCTTTGGCACTTTCACATTATGTTAGTAGAGGTTGTAAAGAAAAACAAAGCATCATTATCACTTCCAAGCCAGAAAAGCAGCACCTATTAAGTGTTATTTATATTCCAAAAAGCCTGGCAGGTATGAGGCAGGTCTTAGGCAAATTTCAAATCCTTGCCAGTTCCTGAAATATATAGAGAAATGGACAGTTCTGCCTTTTTTAAAAGGAAAACAGGTGCATTCCTATTCCAGGGGAAGACTACTGTATTTCTGTAGGGAGCACTATGAAATCTGGAGACTAAAGAAAAGTATTACTATGTCTTAAGACTTGGAAAAGGTTGTGCTGTAATTCATGTTCACATCATCTATTTATTCATTAATATCAGGAGCAGGGACCAGAACTTAAGGTAATCCTGTCAGTGTCTGAGGGTTTTAACCAGACCCTAGTGCTTGGGTCGTGTTACATTCTGTTCAGGGCCCATAATTCTTGGGTACTTCTCTGTAGAGTAAGAGGTCCTAAGTGGGGGAGATAAAGGGTATCTTTACATAAAAAGTGAGCTGGAGGTGAACATTCCCCTGAAATGTGTGGGCGTGAGCTCTCATACCTGAATAAGCACTGCTGCCATCTCTGTTGGAAAAAACAAAATAACTTCTCCCTTCATAACAACTTCTTAGTGCCCAGCACTTTGACTGTATGGCTTAGACACCAGGGAGTGTGGCACGTGCTGGGTGAGCACAATAGGAGATTCTTCTGGAATTTTTGGGTGAAGGGGTGAGGTGCTAGCTCAGTGTAGGTACTTCTGAGGTTAGCTTTCTTCTGAATTTAAGTAGGCTTTAGGGACCAGCATCTTTAATGGATATTGCCCTAATAGCCATATATAGATGCATAATTTCTTCTGTGTTCTTGCAATTTTTTTCCCTCCTGTTTCTAGAGGGATTTCATATGCTTTAATCTGTGGACATTGGCATTTGTCCTCTCATTGGGCATTACTGGGCAATGTCTGTTAACTTTCCCCTTCCATCAGGGCAATTTTCACACATGGATATTTACACACACTGGTGAAGCTGGAAATTTTCTCCCAAAGAATTAATTTTGTGTTTTTCAGCATCAGTGAACCATAATGTCTCCTGTAATTTTTACAGGAATAGTAAATCAGTATTCATCTCCAGGGGGCCTTTTACAATAGGCCCCCTGCTTCATGCTTCATATTTTTCCTGTGCATTTCTTTGAACATTCTTGATGGAGTCATGGAAATTTTGTCCACTGTGAAGAAGAAGGTATTTTAAGAGATACATATATGCACAGTATACATACACAGATATATGGATAAAATCTTCTTTTTTTCCCATATAAAAGCACTGGAGCTGAGTAGCACAGATTATGAAGTCAAGGTTACCTCTAAAAGCGTGTGTGTGTAAAATTTAGATTAAAACATGTGGATCTGTGCTTTTGCAAATACTGTAGATTACTCTAAATAGCATATGATAGAGCAAAAATGGTTTTGGTAACCTGGATCTGAACTCATATGAATTTTAGATTAAAATCAGTATGTCAAATTGTATCCAGAATAAAAATAATGGATGCAGATAGAATTCAGTGCTGATGTAACTCAATCCTCAAACTCTTTTTAGCTTTGTTCTTCACTATTTGAAGTTTCCACATGGTCTGGAAATTACTGTGCTTCATTAATTCCATCTGAAGAGGATTGAACAGTTAGATTTCTGTAGCTAGAATAATGTGTAAAAGTAACTTCTTGATATGTTGTGGACTGCATAGGTGCAGTTTTGACCAGCATGCTCCTCTGAACCTCTATAAGCAGCTGAGAATCCAATAAAGATCTCTAAATTATAGGCATTATCTAGTTGATTGAAGGAGCTTTTTCTACTTACTGCTTTGCCAGCCAGCCAGTGTAACATCTGATATTTAGACTCATTATCTGTGTATCTGAAACAGTTTGCTTGTATCATAGCTTAAATAGAAGTTAATGTAATCAGATACTCCATCTGCTTTTGAAACGAGCATGGTGAACTAGGGATGAGCCAGTTTGCTCTCGGATTTCTTCAGAAACGAAGCATCTGTCTCTACTTGCTATTGACTGCAAATCTATTTGCCTTGTACAAGTAAGGTATTTCAAAGCTATAGGAGCCATCGTGTATTATTTTGTGTTGTGATTAGAAAATGCAGAAATTATTCAGCTTAATAAAAAGCTTGCTAAAAAGTTCCTAGCCATGTCTGAAAAATATTGCAGGCTGGAGGAGGAATTACTCAGTTGAGGAGAAGACGAATTGAAAAATGTCCTTGATTTTTATTTTTCGTTTTTTATTTTTCTTACAGGAGAACTATTTAATGAGTTGAATTTTGAAGGCAAAATAAGCTTAATTTCAGGTACAGCTGTAGAGTCTCTGAATGCTACTCTGAATGAGTGTTAAGTTACTTAGTAGACGAGGGCTCCTTTAAAACCAATCTGGGTAAGAAATTTTTTAACCCAGGTAGGTGGTAAAGTGTTTTTGGTGTAAGGAGCCAATTTAAAGGTGTGTAAAGCAGGCTGAAGCCAAGTTTACTGTTGCTGCAGTCTGTAAAAGAAGCAAACACACACAGTAACCCAAGAATAAGGGATCTGCAGCAATAGGGTTTTAAGGCTGTGCTAGTACTAGTTGCTGGTGCTAGGATGTGGAAGACAGAAAAATGTACCTCCTAATGTTGTTAGCAAAAAGTCCTATTTTCAAATCATTCCTGTCATCATTTTTCAATTGAAGTGGCACAGTTTAAAAACAATCATTAGTGTCCTAATCAATTTCCTCAGGCCAGGAAGTCATCGTGGATTTGTTGTTCGCCTCCAAATCTTTTTTTTATTACTTGAGATACTTGAGAACAAGACAGATCTGATGGTGTCTGCTGACAGCGTTACTCAGGATGTTGTAAGCTTTGCAGACTGTGTATTGCATAAAATAACAGTGCTGATAGTACATGTCAGGCTTCACAATCTTTTTAAACAGCTCATCTTTATTAGGCAACGTGGTCTTTCTAAACAACTCATCTTTATTAGACAACCAGAATAACCAGCTTGTACTCTCTCTGTAGGAGGCTGCAGTCCGTGCACTTTGTAGATGAGGAACATTCAACACTTCTAGCTGTTGAGAAGGAGATGGAGCTGCTGAAGACACACCAAAAATTCCCAAATGGATTAAAAATGCTTAGAGTGCAGATTGCCTAAAAGAGGTGGTTGAACTAATATTAGACACATTTATTACATAAAAATGGTATAATAAATGGGTTTTTGTGGGACTTTGATGTAGATAATTATGGAATTTAGAAACTGCTGAGAGTATGCAAGTCAGCGAGTATGCAAGAACCATTAGTGAGATTTTGTTTTGATCAGTCTCTTAAAAACACAGGTATCTTCCCACTTCAGAGTGGTCCTGATGTGTCTCTCAAACTAGAAAGTGGGAATTTAGCTGAGGGTTTGTCCTTTTGATCCTCTGCTGCTTTATGGAAAACCGTGTTTGATGTGGTTTAGAATTGTAGCTTCCAAACTGTTTGGATTACTTGTTTTATAGTTCCTGTTGTACCTCAGTGTATTACTGGAAAGAGTATTTTGTAGGTAAATAATATATTGGTAGAGGCATAATGTCATACACCTGCTGGGTTCTTGCCTCAGCTGCCCTGGTACCTGGAGCTACAGATAACTGGTCCCAAGGAACTGATTTGACACTTCACCAGAGAAAGACTGGGATGCCTAAAAGAAGCCAGACTAAGACCATCTTAATGCTCACTTTGATTCACACATGACATCTAGTGCTAATGGATGTCTCTCCTGGACTCGATAATGCCTCTCTTGATGTTGTGCAGGATGTGTGGTTAAAGTTGAAGAGGTTTTTCAGGTGTAGGCAGGGATGTTCCCTGCAATCTGATTGGTAAGCAATTTATCTGTTAGGCCGCAGTAGTTCTGGGTCTTAGTGAATTATGAAGTCCCAACGGTAGGCCTGGCCAGATCTAGTGACCTCCACTGCTGAGAGCAGCAATCCTACTCCCCATACCCCTCTCTCCAGCTTACATAGTCCTCTTCCCTCTCTCGTGGATTGCCTATGACAATTGCCCAACCATGCTGTAATCTGACGTGATAAACAGGCAAAAGACTGGCTAGGTTAGTTTCTGTCAGATCAGTGAATAAAAACAGGTTGCCTTGTAACCAGGCAAGTACTGGGGCCATTGCAAGGAAGGGAAATGGGAGTGCTTGCTTGGAAGGGAGTGGCTAACCTACCTCTTCCAGTGGCTGCAAGCCATTGAATCAATGCAAGATATGTCATGTAGTTGCTTCCTAAGATTTATTTGTCATTTTGGATTGAACCTCAGTTTCTCTTCATAGGGTGTGTTTTTATAATTCTGTTAATTTCTGTCTTTTTTCCTTCCCTTCCAATGCCATCTCTCTTTGAAACAAGCAACTAAAATGTTTGTTCTGTGTATAAAAGGTCCTTGCTCTACCTGGTAGGAAACTGCATTGGAAATGGAGCTGAAATTCCTGTTGATTAAGTTGAAAGACTTGGTTGAGATGAAAGTAGGTCTTAACGCCATATAATATGCAGTACTTGATTGAGATGGCTAGTGAGAATTGACAGGAGTCTGTGCATAAGTTGGAACTGAGGAAAATTAGGACAAAAAGCTAAGAATCTAAAAGTTGAGGAAGGCAAATGAGTGTAGACTGTATATCATAGAATTGTTAAGGTCAGAAAAGACCTCCTAAGATCATTTGAGTCTAACCATTAAGCTACCACTGTCATGTTCACCACTAATCCTTCATCCCCACATGTCCCCAAGTGCCACATCCACGTTTTTTGAACGCTAAGAGGAGGTGATTCCATTTTGTATATATATACACACACATATATACACACACATATATAATTAGGGACATGTAATAAGCAGCTTTAATTCGCTGTGTTGAAGTTGTCGTAGTTGGTTCGTTTCTGAATGAGTGAACATTTAATTAACTTGTGTACTGATTTCCCTTTTCCACCCTTCTGTTATCACTGTAGAGCTTAGGATATTTCTTCCTTGTTTCTTCTGGGGAAATACTGGTAGCAATTTTGGGTGGTTCTTTGGTAGAATACAACCACACAGAGGCACTCAGTTAAGATGTCTGTTTCAGGATGGATATGGAGGCTGCTTTAAATGGTTGAAGATTCTGTAGTGTGATTGGGGTTTTTTTGTAATTGTTGGTTTTTGTTTTATAGAATTGAGACAAGAGTGTTCTGCCTTTAAACCCTGTGATTTGAAGGTATTATTTAAAGTACTTAATTTTTGTTTACTGTAAGTTTAGGATTTTTTTTTTTTTAAATAAGCACAGTTAGATAACCCTGTGTGGGAATTGAAATAAGGTAAATTACCTAAATAAGATGTAGTTATGTGTCAGGGCTGTTTACTAGGTTCTATTTTATCTTAGAGGGGAGGAGGTTAACTGTTGACTTGGAGTCTTGAGGAGGAGATAAAAACACATAATTGAAGAACTTTCTTAGTCACCTAGAAAACCATTGTCACTAGAGTGTGCAGAAGCAGTTATTCTCTCTTTTTGTTTCTCCCTTTCAATGCCCTCTTTCTCTAAACCAGATAACTAGTATGTGTTTTCTTCTGTGTGTGTAGGGCCCATAGTACCTAATACTGCTGTTACAGACTGTGCATTATAACCAGAACTGAAATTCATGAGAAATTGGAACTCCAGTGTTCCTAGAATTAATTGAAATCCAATGTTAATCCTTTTTCCTGCATCAGTTGTGGGCAGGACAGGATAGTACTCATTTATTTCAACAGGCTTCAAGCTGTTGCAACTTCACTAAGACAGTGCCTGAAGTCAGATTGGACTATTGTTCCTTCTTCTCTTTGGTGTGTCAGTCTGGCTGTGCTGGGAAATGAATGGAGAAAAAGAAGTCTTAACTGCTATAGAGAATCTTTCTGAATTCCTGAGCAGTGTGCTTTGCTTCATATGTGTAGGGTTACCTAGATTACTGATTTTAAAGTGCTAAAAAGAATTTCTTCATGTCAGATCAATGTATATTTTTTCTTTCCTATGAATCTTGTGTCATGATTCACTTCCTGGTATCATCTTTGTTTTTCTCAATAGTTTCACACTGAAATAAGGCCTTCAGCTGTCACAGCTGCTTTTAAAATGCCTTTTTTTATTCTCTGCTCTCACTGACAGGTTGTTTAGTTTTGAGGTCCGCTGTAGTTTTCTTAAATGCTATTTCTTTGATTGTGTTGAGGCAGCTTATTTTGCCAAAATCTACACTAGAAGATTCAGTTTCCTTCAAACCTTCATTTCTGTAAAACAATGCTTTTAAAGTGACCCAAACACAATTAAATGTAAATAATGTTTTAAAGCAGCTTGATGCAATCAGTCTGGTTGGGAAGAATAAGTAGAAATCTCATTTGGCCTGGGAAGGATGAAGAATTTGCTATATGTTTAATAGACAATACTAAACAAAAGGAGTACATCAAAAGTACTTCAGTAATGTTAACTTGGCTCTATCAGGAAGCTGTCATTAGGAAAAGTAACTTCTCATAAAGCTGCTACACATAATACATGATGGTGGCTGCCATTATGAATTAACCTGGGCTGTGTGTCTCTTCCTAGAAGTTGTACATTGTAGTGAAAAGGTTGTTTGACCTCAGTGTGTACATAAAGAATATGTGTGTACATAAAGAAATGTGCACATAAAGAAAGCTATTTGGATTTTCTGGGCATGTAATTATTTGACTTCAGTTTGAACAGTCATTTGACTTCATTTTGCTTGAATTCCTAATAGTTGCATGAAATGTTTGTGTAGAAAATCATCTTTCCACACAATCTTTTCACCAATAATTAGAAATAAGAACTTGTCGGTTATTCCAAATACTCAGTTGTCAAAGTATTTTCTGACAGAAATGACTCTCTTACCTTCCTTCTAGCAATTTCAATGAACTTATGGTACTTAAAAAACAGATCTTGGAAAAAAAAAATCATGTTGAGTTTCAAAACCATACCAGTTTGTTTTTAGACTGGACTGGAATTGTGGAACGGAAGAGTCAGTTTACAAATAATGTACATCACTGTTTTTTCCCTGAGATTTGAGGTAACATGATGATTATGTTGACTATGTGGCTATTTTCTTAATGCAGGTAGAAGGTTTGTTGTATTTGTAACTGAATCTATTTCATTATGTAACTTGATAGCTTCATTCCATTGACCATAATTTTCCTATTAGGTTTCTACATTCCAAAATCCATTCTTTAGAATTAAGCTTTTGTTGACAAGATGTCATATACTGATTTTATTTATTTTAACCTCTTTGCTTTGAGGGAGTGAAAAGCACTGTTACTTGAGAAGGAAATTATGTATACTGGTTTTCTTTCTCAATGGAAAAATGTGCAAGAGTATTGTCATTATAAGTGTTTTCTGAAAGGACAACAACTAACATCACTATCAAACTTTAAGTTTTATTTCAGAAGGTGCAGGAAGCCTGAGCTTTTGGAAGGTCCTTTGGAATTCAAAATGGATCATATACCTGTCTGAATGTTTGTGTGCATGTTTGTGTTACTGTAATACCTCATTTCAGGGAAACATTTCATAATTTAAAAGCACTAGGGTTGAATTACATTAGGGAAGTCTAAACCTATGTAATGAACATTAACATTTTTAATGTGGTATTTGATGGTTAATCATAAGTAGACCAAGGTCTCTTAGGACATTGGAAGTATCAGAACAGATGTGTCTGAGCAATCAAAGGTCAGAGTTTTATGTATATTATTGCATGCAGCATTGTCATTCTTGGGATTCTTATCTGTGTTGAAGGATGATGCAATATTTAATAAGTTAGTATATTTTTAGGTATTTTGAGAGTTGGCCTTACATGTCATTTTTCTGTCCTTAAGAACTTGGTGGAATGTGTGTGAGTGAATGCGTACAAAAACTATGTAAGCTGTTGGGCCAACATGCAGATATTATATATATGTGTGTATATATATATCTTTGAAACATTGTGTTTTGTTGGTTGGTTGGATGTTTTGTTTTGTGGAGAAACTTGGTAACTTTGAGAGAGGGGAAAGTTTGCTACAGGTAGAAAAACAGAGTAACTGCAGTTATTCACGTTTTTTGGGTTGTGTTTATATCAGTTGTTTCCTTTTAAAAGGTATTTTGTTTTGCGAAGTGAATATGGCAAAAGCAAAACCTCAAATATTTTTATGCTGAGGGATTTTTTTTTTTTTTTTGTAATTTAAGGCAGTAATTCAGTATGTAGTGTATAGAAGTTTGTCACTTTTCAAAAATTATTTCATTTCCGAAGTAAATCCTTGTAAGTTTATTGTGATTCCAAAAGTGTAACCATGCTTATCATGGTAAGATGAAGAGATAGTGGAAGGAAACACCAGCTTTCTCATGTTACTTTGTGGTTTCTTTTGGTCTGTTTTATTTTCTTTGGTGTAGCTGCATGCATTTTGAAGAGTGGGGCTGGAGGGGAGATCTGTCTAGCTTAAGGTCCAGGTTTTAAGAGCTCACAACATTTAAGTTTTAAACTCTTATTCAAATAAATTTCATTTTTTAGTTACTGTGCTATGGGATGGTATGGAGTCTGTCAATAGTACTGTCACACTGACTTTGTCTTTCTATCCCTAATTAAGCATTTTAATATTGTCCCGTAACAAGTGGCAGATGTGGCTGTTTGGCAGTGACGTCTTTAGTACTTCCATTGTTTTAACCTGTTAATATTGCCTACTTGGCATCCTTTTCTCACTTGGAAAGCATAGGCTTAAATCAAATGACTAACCAGAATTCCTTAAAGTCTGCCACACAGACTTCTACCCTATACTTTCATTTGAATTCTTGGGATGGAGTAGGAGAAGCTATTCTTTGCATAACTTGCAAGCCCACTAGCTAATTTTGGCAATAATTACAATAGTTTTTTGGGTTTGTTATGCTCAAACAGATTAGGACTGAAAGTAGCAACTGCAGACCTTGTCACAGGTAAAATGAGAAGTTTGCTATGATGCTTCCCTACTACTTGTTTGCACAGTGTATTAATAGAAATAGCTCTCATCCTTGGTGATTTGAAATTCAATATTAAGGCTTGATAGTAAAAGGTATATTATCAGCAGAAGATTCCTGAACAGTCATCTCCTTCTTGTTCTTTAGCAATCATTTTTAGAAAGACAAAGTAGAGATGAAGTAACAGAACATTTTCTTTCATCTGTCTTGAAAATAACATTGTGTATTTGTTAAGTAACTGCATGTAAGTGTAATACATATTTATTGTTTCTTGTTTATTTTATTTTATTTCTTGTTTATGGGACCTTTCTGTTAAGGTTTCTAAAACCTATCTGAAAAAGTGAGTTGAGTGGCAGTTTTTTTTATTTTGGATCAGCTTATTGAACTGACTTGTCATGTGGCTGCCTGATGGTTTAGATCTGGTGAGAGAAACAATGGAAGCCCATGGTCAGGCAGTTGGAGGAAGGAGGGTGGGACCTTTTTTTCAGCAGCAACAGTTATGTTCAGTTTAATGCTATGAGAAACCGTACCCTGTGGTAGTGACTTCAGTTTTGGAACAATTAAGGCTGTTCTGTTACTAATGGATCTTTGCTACCTCCAGCATTGCCTTGGTCCTGTCCTGATCACTGTTAAGACACAGCAGAAACTCACTATCTATGTATCTTGGCTGTTGTGTGGATGACTGGAAATTGAAAAAGGATTTTGGCAATCTGCTCTGTCAGATAATAGGAAACATGCCTATACCCCTACTAATTGTCTATAGCCCTGTATTCTTGGTAACAGGGAACATGCTTTAATACTCCTAGTATTTTTCCACTCTTCCAGAATTTTTGTTCATTTCTTTTTTTTTCCTACTGGATGTCAAGACCTGTGCTTTTCCCCTCCTTTTACGGATAAATCCTGCAGTGCTCACTGAGGCATATCAGGGAAAGGTGGTGGGTGCTGATGCAAGGGTGGACATGAGGAGGACGTGCTGAGTTCTTGCTCAGAAACAGCATGGTAGAGAAAGAAGAAGGTTGTCCCTGTTTATTCAGGGAGAATATAAGGAGATCTTGCAAAATGTAATTTTGAGTTGGAAAAGATGCAAGATTTTGTGCTTAACTAATCGAAGTAGCAAGAGCCCCTAACCTGCATTTTTGCTGCACAATGACTACAAAAAAAGTCAAACTGTTCAGGTCAGACGCTGGAAAACCGACATGTTGGGGCCTGAACTTCATGTGTCCCAATAATAAATAAGAAACCTTAAAAACTGGCTTAGTTTTGAGCTGCAGATAAACATCTAATTGTAAAATAGTATCTATCCAACAATATCTGTTGAAGAAGTAGTAGACATGCCTGTGATGGCCTGTCCTGTTTCCTCATCTGCTAGGTGCAAAGTATCGTGCTGGTGTGGAGAGGAGTGGAAGCTATTGTGGGAGACTTCCTAAAAAGTCCAAGTGCATCTAGAAAGATGAGCCTGTTAGATTGTTTTGCACATCCTGCTGAAAGAGGTGAAAAAGGACTTTATGGAATTGAAGCAGTAGAGGGAAGGAACAGAAGAGAGAATCCAGGAGGATGATGTCCCATGTACAACCCAGCTTCTTTTCAAATCAGAAAATCAGCTCTTTTCCCTGTTGATGGTGATGCTTTCTGCTGTCCTTTTATTAGATCACTGAGAATTGCTTACATCTCTCAGTTTTCAAGATTTTATTCTCAGTATGCCTCATATACAGGAAATCTCAGAATTTTCCTAGTAGGATTATCTTCCTGGTTTAATCTAGAAATTAAACTGGGAAAATGGGCATCCACACTGCTCATTTCTTGACTTTTGTAGTGCTTTTTTGTGTAAGCATTCCCTTTTACATTGGGAATTTTGTATAATGGTAGGGTACATATACTACTTGTTTTAAAAAATTAGTTTCTTAAGTAGTCATGTACCCTTAAGAACACTGCAAATAAGGCCTTTGATCAAGAGTGTTTTGGATTTTTTTTCTTAAACCAGGATTCTTTCAGTCATATCAGCAAAGGCAGTAAGGCAATCTCTAAAAATGTTGTGGTTGTGCTTGATAATGTCAGAAGCAGGGAAGAGAAAAGCCAGCCTGGATTGAGAGCAAGCAGGTATTAGATACAGAAGGTACAGCAGCCTGTGTGGTGACTGACATGGATCCAATCCAATATTTATTCACACTGTGCTGCTGTAGGAGAGATGTGCCAGGTGCCCTGGGTGGCTTACAATGTACAGTCATGCAGTCTCTGGGGATAATGCTTCCTGTAACTGTCTTGAACTTCTGCAAACTCCTTGTACAAGACATTCCAGCATAACTGTGAAATAGTTGTTTAATCTGTCATTCTGAATTATTGGTACTCATCTCTTAAAATCTAAATTAATAACAATATTGAAGAAGAGAACAGCTTCTGCAGGGCTTCCCCCTGTGCTGTGAAAGAAGCCTTATTTGCCCTTTACTGGAAAGCAGAGGTCTACTGGTACTTTCAGAAGTTGAAGTCCTCTTCTGATTGTTTTTTATTTACACTTGCTACAAATGTAATGATGAAATGGAAATCTGAGACTAAATAAAAAACATGCACATGCACCTTATAGTGAGACTGAAGTTGGGAGAATGGGTTCCTCAAACTTGTAGTAGCAAGGGATTTCTTCAGATGCCAGGGATGGGCATGTTCTTGTGTGTGAAAAAACTTACCACTTCCTAAATCTTCTGCTACCTCTTGTTGACCTTCCCTTGATGGTACCTTGGGAAGTTTGGAGTGTCTGACCACTCAGAGACTGATGTAATGGAATCTATTTTAAACTAACTTTTTTCTACCTTGCTACTCCATCTAGAGCAAATTTGGCCTGGTTAGCCTTTCCACCTTCATGAACAGAATTAAAGATGTATTTTTACAGAGTTGTACCACTTTTTTTTTTTTAAATTAGTATTATTGTATTTTATTGTCTAATACTGTAAGCTTTCCACTGTTCCTGGGGATTAGTTTGTGACCTCCCTGTAGGAGATGAGCAATTCAGAAACTAGGTAATATATACTCAAGACATTTCAACCTAAATGGATTGGGTTGATTGCAAGGTGAAGGGTAATAATATTTCATACAGGAAAACATCAGTGGACTGGGAGTGTTGCAGTGTTTGAGTATGTTAATGTTTTCCAGGCTCTCTGCTACCTCTTGGTGACCTTGTTTTGATGCTTGAGGTCTGAAGTTGCATTTACCACAGTAATTGATTGCTTGCTAGTAGCCAGAGTGATTAATGTTAGATTCATCTGTGTATGTTGGAGAAAGGGACGCAGGGAAGCGACTTGTAATGGTGCTGAGTGTGATTGATGTGCTCTGTGGCATCCTTGGCAATGCTTGTTCTTGCAGGTGCTGGCACCTCGTTTGCCCTTTGCTTCAGTCAGGCATCTGCTGCTGGATTCGCTTCCATGATCTCCAGTTAGTGTTTTGTGTTTCCAGTGCTGAGTTTACAGGATAAATAGTAGACTGAAAATGTTTGTTTCCCTTATTGAATGGCTATTCCAGACATTATAATACCATTCCAGTCTCTGTATGCAAAACCCCACGTGCCTGCATGAAAGGTTATGGAGTTAATCGTTAGTATTAAGCCTGAAAATAAAGCAGAAATTCAGTTATCTGTAACATTCTATAAGAGACAATAGAATTAAGATTCTTAAACGGAATAGGACAAATAGTTGTCAGAGCTATTTTTACTGTATTTTTATGCAAAGTTCTTACTGTTAGCAAGATAATCTAATTGGAATGATGATGAATGTATCAGATAAACACCAAGAAAAAGGGAAGGGAATAAATGAAGTGCAAACTTGATCAAGATACAATTCAACATAAATATCTTTAGCTGTTCAAAAATTAGGAATTTAGCTAAAATAATGAGATTCCTAAAGATGTATAAAACCAGCCTTCTGATTTGGGGCTTTTAGAGTGTACATTTTAAAACGATTTTCTTATAATGCATAGGATTATGAGTCATTCATCTATTCTATAAAAAGAGAGAGAACACAAGCAGAAGGAAATGGGACATGCATTTTTAAAGACTGCTTCTGCCTTTCTTTTTGTTTATATGTCAGCTGGATTTTCGTGTAATAATGATTCTTGTAGCTGTGGTCTTAAAGCAGATGCTAAATATTGCAAGAATTGCGATGAACTATGGCAGCTGTCTTTTGTATTTAGATTTTAAAATAGTATGCTTATAAGAGAGCTAAATAATTTCTGGATATCATGTGGTATATAGGGAATGGGGAAGTAGAACTAGCTGAATGTTTAGAGGGAACTCAGAATGCACTTCCTGTTGATAGTTATGTGGAGATGCTCTTCAGTTTCAGATTGGATTTGCTCATTGTGCTTTCAGTGCTAGACTGTTTCTTGTATTGTTTTGGCAGCATGTACTGACACTTGCTGGAGCGTGTCAGCAGTTTTGGCACAAGGCTGCTGAGGAAAAGACTTTGTGTAGCTGGATCATTTCAAAGCCTCAGTGTTTAAGCACTGATTACACTTGATATGAAATGGGTTACGTGACTGGGGTGCTGTTCCAGTTCTTACATTGCTAGAATGCATTGAGTGTGCATACCTAATTTTGGTGTAAAGGTTCAGGGTTGTACTCTTTTTTTTCTGTATTAACTGTTAAGTCAGCAATTTTGTAAGTGTCAGTGAACTTTTCAGAGAATGAAGAACTCTGCCAGGATTCAGACCAGCAAGCAGGGATTGTTTTTTTTTCCTTAAGAACTCTGTGCAAAAGTACATGTTCTCCAATTAACCTCTGGTGTTTCAGCTTCTAAGAAAATGTACTTCATTGACTTTAAAGTTGTGTTGTTTAGGTATCAGCAGAGCAGATGCCTTGTCCTGACTTATGTAAAGATTTTGCTTTTAATCACATTTTGACTGTTTTATCTGGAAAAAAATATGCACTGAGAAAACATTACATCTCTTGAGTGCTCTTTAAAAATACTTGCTGCTCTTTTAAACCAAAAACTGTTCCACTAATTTATGTGTGGTCACTTGTGTAGCTTATGAAGCCAGTTCTATTGTAAAGATTTCAAGAACAACGTGAAAGTGTTCTTCATTAATTTGTCTTGGGGACTAGGAGTCAGTTACTGCTTTTTGCAGAAAGAGGAAAGGCAAGGAAAATATCCATTATATCTTCTATAACTTAACAGCACGTAAACCTGAGATTTTTTTAAGCTCATAGCTTCTGTGAGGAACGCTGCTTGAATGATTTTGTATAAACTGTTTCCTGTAATTAGGATCAAGGTTTTGGGGGGTAATGGTGTATATATTATGGATTTGCTCATTTTTGAAGGAATTTGATTCTTGTTTCCCGTTTATGATTTTTTTAATGGCATTCTGTGTTCAGTGATAAATTATTACTCAAAATTTATGTGGCAGCCCAGGAGTTGAGATAATCTGGTATCTCATTATCATTTTGTTGAGTAAGCACATTTTAATAAAAATCTAAGATTTAATTATTTTTAGCTTGAAAAGTAAACCCTGTGTGCATTCTCATTAACATATAAAAAATATTCTTCCAGCTGTGTTGGGGTAGAGGAGCACCATGCTGTTGACATTGATCTATACCATTGTCCCAACTGTGCAATTCTCCATGGACCTTCTCTAAGTAAGTATGGGTTATTCAAATTTCATTTTACATGTTTGGACTGTTTTCTCTCCATGTACAACTGCAAAGGACTGTTCAGAAGAATATTCAAGATGAGTTTGATTATTTAGAAGGTACTGGTTCTACATGACTAACTCTGAGCTGATTAAAAACCCGCAAAACAAACAAACCATCTTGAAAGATTCCCTGAAGTGGAGATGCAGATAGAATAAAATATAAGGCATGGCTATAGATTGGAGAAATCAAAGTGCACAGAGTTAGTAGAACACAATCTGGACTTGGCAGCGAGTGAGAGAATGAAAATTAGAGAATCATCATTTAAAAAAAAAAAAAGGAAAACAAAAAAGATGGTTGCAAGGTTCCTGTATTTTAATTATCAAAGTTCTGAGAAATACCTAGGAAGGCAATTTTGAAAAAATGTACAAGTTAGGTGTCTTTCCTTTCTTGACAGTTGTAGTTTACATGCCACAGTAGTTAAACACAACTTTTCATCAATGACAGCAGAATATGAACATCCTGTGAGTGGTGTTTGTTTGTGCTTTTATGTTGTTTGGTTTTGATTTTGTTGTCCCCCCCATTTATGTCCCTGAAAGTTACACAATTACAAATTTCAGGTTTCTAATTTATAAACAAGGTTCCACCAAGGTCAATGTGAGTTGCCAGGAGAGTCTGATACAGAGCAACAAGATACATCTCTTAGGTTCTCCTTGCAGTAGATAAATTTGCTGTAGAGATCTGCAATGAAAAAATGAAACATACTTTCTTTCGGTAACTACTGAAAGGGTACTGCTTTATCCAATCCCTAGATTTCCCCCCCCTCTCCCCTTCTCAAATGAAAACAGGGTTGCAAAAAATCTAAAAATAACTGTCACTTTCCCAACCATGAATTAAATTTCTACATTCAGACCTGAAAAGTGTTTATAAGCAATGTTTCTTTACCCTCCAAGCACTGAGCCATGGTTGTTTGTATTTTCTAATGCAGGTTTGATTGTGGATTTTGTTGTTGATTTTGTTTGTTGTGTTTTTGTTGTTGTTGTTGTTTGTTTTTTGGATGTTTTCTCTCTTGAAGACACCACATAATGTTTTATAGTCAATGTTGACTTAAATAATACTTTCAAATGTGAATTTACTTTACATTTAGAAATAAGTTTAAAACCACCCTCAGTGATAATCTTGTGGAGTATGAACAAAGTGATTAAGCATCAATTACTGATTTAATTAATACAAGTTGCATGATATGTAGCTTCTGTAATATGTGAATTCACAGTCTGTCAGCCAAAAGATAAGATAAATGCTGGTTTATGTGCTTGTAGTTTTTGGTACGCCAGTGGTCATTTTCAGTTCAAAACCTGCATGTTTGTATTATAAATCAGAATACAAACAACAGCTATTTTTTTCCTTAACTTTGTCTCTTTTTTCCTGTGGAATAGAGGGACTAGGAAGAGGAGTAGACAAGAGATCATATCAGACTTTTCAAAATAATAAACTAGTAAATTTAAAACTTCTTTTCTTTTCTTGATTAATGAGAACTAGTCTGCTTCACTCTGATGCCTGCAAATAACCTTTCTTGTAAGTGCTGTCTCACCTGCAGCAATTAGACAGTGAGATAAGAGGGATTTTTGTTTTGGAAGTCTTTTCAAAAAGACAAGAATCTGTGGTAAAAATTATCCTTGTTATTTCATATTGCCTCTAGTGTGTAGATGATCTAGATTTAGTAGAAGCTTCAGACATGTCAGTTACCAACCCAAACAGAGATGATATAATTAAATGTCTTCACATTGTGTTTCATTAATTGTTCTCAGCTGTCAGAATCAAATCTATGGTAGTTTGTGGTTTGGGCTCTACTTCCTTCAGTTTTTAAAGAGACTGATAATGTCTCATGACTTCAGGTATTGCAGGAATATTCAGGAGTACTTCAGTCATATGAAATTATGTATGTAAGTAAAAAAAGGCATTTTAATTTACAGCTTCATATTCTAAAATCACTTTGTCTAAGAGTTTTCAAAGAGACAAAAACTCAGCTGTTGAAGAGGGCATGTATATTTGTGGTTTCCACAGAATATGTAATCAAATGAGCTAGTACAAAAAAATTAACTTAAAATGTACAAGAAACACATGCTTTACAGTACAAATGGGTGGTTTCTTTCAGTATCCTACAAAATTAATTGTACGAAAGTTCCAGTAATGAAAAGAAAGCTACAGGATAGTTAGATGGAAAGATGAAATTAACAAATTTGAAAGAACAATTTTACAAGACCTTTAGTAAGCAGCTGTGTGTATAAAATGCTAAATAATCCCCAAATCATAAGTAATTTAAAAAGAGAATAATTTAAAAAATAGTAATATACTGTGGAGGGGTTTTTTTATTATTATTATTTGATTTAGAGTATTCATATTCATTTTGTTAGTTTAAAAGTTTTCTCAATGATCCTTAAGTCTAAAAATGAATGTTGTGAGTCAGATGTGTCACCGGCTTGTGGTGTCCAGGGCTTTGAGAAAGCACAGGGTTCAGTAAATGCTAGTAAGACTGTAGTTGTCAGGACATTACTTTCTTGATCTGGTTTTCCTTTATCAGTTCTGAAACTATCCTCCAACCAGTGTCTTTTTGTTTGTGGTATTCATGCCTGTGCTTGTTCTGAGCTGAAAATGAGATGTTGTACTAGGCCCTAGCGAGGTATTTTGTGGTGTACTGTGGGCTCCTTAAAATATTGCAGTCCTCCTGTGCCAACATTTCTCTTGCCTTTTTGGTCACTGGGAATCTCCAGTACCTCTTCCAAAACTTGGGCCCCCTTTGTACGTGTGTACACCTCTTGATGGTCTCCGTTTGAAGCCTAGCAGGTGGTGGTCTCTGAGGGAGACAGTCCAGTAGTGGGCAAAGACACTAAGTAGAGACAGTTATTGGCCCATTGTTTAGAGTGTAGGAGGAACGTAATTACAAATAAAAGAAATGTAATCCTTCCACTTAATTTTCATGAAAACTTCCAGCACACTCTTCTTTTTCTCACCCTCCTTGCTACTGTCTTGTGTAGTTCTTAGTGTAGTCACAGCAGGTTTTACCTCAATTCTTAAAAACACCATGGGTGAACACTGGTTCCTTCCTTAATTTGAGCATTAGGATCCATTTAGTTAAAATGTTGGGTTTTTTTTTCAGTTGTTTCTGTAATGTCTTAAGGGGTTAAAATAGCTCTAGATTTAAGGGATATATAAGCAGAGGAAGTTTTCATTACTGTTTCCTCTTTTTCAGTGTTCACTTATGAAAGGATGATGCTTTGTACATTGCCAAGTACAAGCGAAAGAGTGATTTTATTTTCTGATTTGTAAGTGTTGTAAAGACAGACTTTAAAAAGTGTGTCTGTGCTATAAAATCTCTTAAGCAGCTGTATCATCTTACAATTTTAATGAGCTGTGGTAATAGCAGTGAATTTATGGGAAGCTACTCTGTTGAAAATTAGTATTAGCCACTAATTTCTTGTATTATTATTTATGACTGAGAAAATAGCTTTGAAAACTTAATAAACCTGTCTTCATTATTTATGAAGTTTTACAGTATTTGGATAGTTGGCTCATTAAGCAGCACTAGTTTTCAGGTTAGCAAAGATCTATAAATGTCAATTTATTCTCTTAAAAGTCTTCTAAAGGGTCCATGTTGTCATGTCTGTGAGAAACAGAACATCAATAGGAATTATATTTGCTCTTATATGTAATGACTATTTGATGTCTGTTATTCTTGTGTAACCAACTGGTTTTTTTTTTGGAGAAGCAGCAATTTTTTTCTTTTTTAGAAACTATTTTCCCCCTCTTCATACATCCTCATCTTCCTATTACAGTGAGCTATGTTTTCAGTATTGCTAGTGCTTTTTTACATTTTGGGTACATCATGACTTAGGTGAATTTAAGAATGAGCTCTTCCATGAAGTTATAATTTGTATTAATGCAGTGGTTTTGCTGGATATTGTATTTCAGGCTGTTTGGCAGACCTCTATAAAACACTATTTGTGTTGACAAATAACATTAGCTTTTTCCTCTTCTGAGTTTCCTCAGCATATGCAACTAAATTGCTGTTTAATATTAGTGGTTAAATTACAGATCTGGTGTCAGTAAATCTTGGGGTAGTCTTTCAGTAGCAGCTGTCAAGCTGTGGAGGAGAGTTTGGCTTTTTTAGGAAAAACTAAAATGCAGCCTTAAAATTACTGGACCCTTAGTGTGTTTCTTAGTACAGTAAGTGATAAAAGTAGGAACTTCAACACTCCTGGAGCTTGTTTCCCAAATGGTGAGATGGTGGTTCCTTTCGTATGATCACCTCTTGATGATTTAATAGGGCTTCTCAGCCTGTTGAGAGTTTGAGGATGAGAAATACAGGTTTATTTGTATAGAGGGGAAGTGCTCCAAAAACAGTTTACTAACAAACAGATGATACAGCCAAGGATACTTCCGTTCAAGGCTGTAAGCTTGTTTTCTTTATAAATGAAGGTGAAAAATGTGTGGTTGAGGAAGCTGAATCAATGAAATATCCATTATGAAATGATTCGTTGTGAAATTATGAGAATTTGAAAACAGGCAGTTAAGTTAACCACAATATTGTAAGTCACTTTGTCCTCTCCTTCACTCAAGGTCAAAAAATTCAAATGGAGAGCTTTTGTATGTAAGCTACATACAGCTTACAATGTTTTATAAAATAACTTTCTGATATGTAAAGGGGTTTATAAGAAATAAGATGACTTTGTACTGAGGTCTTTAGTGATAGGACAATGGATGATGGCTTTAAACTGAAAGAGACTAGGTTTAGATTAAAGAAGAAATTCTGTACTGTGAGATTGGTGAAACACTGGCACAGGTTGCCCAGAGAAGTGGTGGATGTCTCATCTTGGAAGTGTTCAAGACCAGGTTGGATGGGGCTTTGAGCAGTCTGGATAGTGGAAGGTGTCCTTGTTCATGCCAGGATGTTGTAACTAGATGATCTTTAATGTCCCTTCCACCCCAAACCATTCTATGATTCTGTGAATGTACATACACTTTTTTTACACATACTTTTTTTTCATTTGGGTATCTGTCATTTGTCATGGGGAGATCACCACAACATTTTTATGAGAATATCTGCTGTTTGAATTTCCTTGGCCCTTTGAGTATAAGGAGCAGTTAGAAATGCAATTTTGTTACTCCTGAACTATCAGTTTTATGAGATTCCCAAAATTGTAATCGAACTTTAAATTATCCTTTGTTTTTTATTAATATGCTGTAGCAGTGCATTAAAGCTTCAAACTGTTAAGAAGTTGTATGTTTTGGAGTGCAGTGCTTTTGTTACATGTATTGTAAAGATCACACCTGCCCTAAACAGTTTGCACATTAAACTGTAGTGGAGACATAAGCAGTAGAAATGGTAGTGAATAGCACTAATATTGTCAGACCTGGATATAGGTGTGCTTATGGGGTGTGGTAGCACACTGGGATTAAGTCTTGTTAACCTTGTGTGAATATGTAAAATGAAGTCTCTGGCTATTCAAGGGGTGTGATTCTTTTGTTTATTTAAAAGAAAAAAGTCTGAGCTTTAAGAAATTAAAGTTTGATTGTTTGTTTTGTAGCTGACTTTTTGGGGTTGTACAGCTTTCAGACTGCACCTGTTTACCTGTGTTGGACTGGATACGGAGTCTTAAATTGTGTATAGTGTGCACTGAGATTCTCTTATAGAAGGAGCTATAAAAGTACAGAGAGTTACTGTGTCCTGCAGGTTTCATTTGTTGGAAATAGGTAGTGTCACCTGATTAAGAAAATAACGTTTATTAATCACAGTAATGTGATTGAGGCATGTGTGTCTCACTGATGGGATGACTGCTAATCTGAGCTGTCTGGTTTAACTAATTCCATGTTTAATCCTTCTGTAATTTGTAGTGAAGAAGAGGAGAAACTGGCACAGGCATGACTACACAGAGCCAGATGATGGCTCCAAACCAGTGCAGGCTGGAACACGGACCTTTGTTAAGCAGCTGCGGGCTCGCTCTTTCCCAAGGTACAGAACCTTCCTTACATATTTTGGGGGGAAACACAGTGAAATGTCCTCTGAGTGTGTCTTAGAGGAAGTGACTAATGTTTCTCTGCCTCACATAGTGAGGCTTGAGGATGACTTCCTCTTTCTTCAGAACTCTTTCCAGTGCATCCCTCTTGCAGATATGGATACATTGGCCTCTTCACCCAGTAGCTTCCCCTGTTCAATTTTGCACTGGGATGGGTTGTTGAGACTGCTGCAGGGTGTGGTCTGAGAGGTCTTGAATTTTGGGGTGGGGTTTTTGTTTTGTTTGTTTGGTGTTTGTGCTCTTACTGTCAGAATATTGTCTGTCTATTCCTTTAGTTCAGGAATAGGTCTCAGTTTCATTCCAACACAGAGCATTCACATGAGCTGGTAGTCTACCCATTCCCATGCTTTAGAAGAAGTCAAGAAACATGATTATGCTTTGATCCTGAGCTTGGTTGGGAGTGTCACTGAAACATAATGACTTAAAATTCTTTAGAGCAGCTAGCTGGTGGTTGTTGTTAGGAAAATGTACTTTAGTGCCTTCTCTGAGAATTCCTTATCCCCATCCTTTTAAGTTACTCTCTTCAGTCATACAGAAGGACTGAGTTTACAGATAATGCATAACAGTAAAAATTTCTTTGCTTGTTGAAGTTGTTTCTTGGTCTTTTAGTTAAATGCTTAATAAAACAGTACTGTGTGTTTCTTTTGGATTCAGATGTAGCCATTCCCATCTGTCCTCCTCCAAACTGAGACTTTTTTTATTTCAGTAGTGCTTGGAGGATGCTTTTCTGCTAATACTCTATCCTTTCTTTCCACCAGTGCTGATGAAGTAATTTTGAAAATGCATGGAAGCCAGTTAACACAAAGATATCTGGAGAAGCATGGGTTTGATGTTCCCATTATGGTTCCTAAATTAGATGGTCTGGGACTCAGACTTCCTCCACCAACTTTCTCTGTTTTAGATGTGGAACGCTATGTGGGTAAGAGTCCCTCTGGAATACTTACTAAAATGATTTTGTTTGTAAATTAAAATAAATATTTGCATGATTATAAGACCTTCTGAACTGTTAAATATTTATTTTAAATTCAAGACTAGCAGAGAGTAAAACCAAAGCTATGGTTTGGAGTGTGGTGCTTTTTTGTGTTGGTTTTTTATAGGAATACAGCCTTACGTCTCAATTTTGTTAATTTCAGTGCAGGCTACATGTGAAATGCTGGGGTTTTTTTCTGCTCCAGGTAAATCAAGGATAATAGGAATTGCATGAATCACTCTTAGGATTAATAAGTTTAATCATTGGTTAGGCTATGACAAAACTTAATGTTTTGGACTCAGTAAATAGGCCTTTCTGAATTAAATCTTCTTGAAAATTTCCTAGCCAGGAGAGGCTTCCCAAGAACCACTTCTTTCTTATCAGATCTCTTATCAGTCTATAGTTGTGCCAGCCTTATGTAAGTGTGCATTACAGACAGAGACTGAGCCAATTGCAGCAGGACATTTCCTGTAACACATGGTACAGCTGGGAAATCTGAGTGTGTTCTCATGATCACCTAATGTAATGGTGTGTGCTAAAAGTAGGTTTTCTGTCCATCAGTATTCACCAGAATATGCAGTGTTGTCACCATTGTGATGATAAATAGTAATGTATGTTCTGCCTTAAAGATTAATTATCATGGTGATATTTCTGAATCTTTTTTTCTGGATTACAATCTCTTTGGATTCAGATAGAAACTTGATTGTCTCATTCTTGAACGTACATTTTGACCTGCCAAGTTCTCCAGTTCAGGGAAAAAATTGGAATGCCACAGGTTCACTTTCCTATTATTGAAATTAAAAATAAGAAAACTGAATAAGTACTGTTTCAGCTGGAATTTATCAAGATGATACAAACCTGCAGTTTTAAAGTGAATATGTTTATAATGTACATCTAGGCATATTTCCAGCATTCCAAAATTAAGTGTTAAATTTGGCCATTGTGTATCTAAAAGGACATAAACCAGTTGCTTTTATAGTGGTGGTGGTAGTCCTTTCTCATGGCTTGTCTGGTTCTGTAAATGTATCACTTCAGAACACATGGTGTGTAGCCCCTTCTTTATTGGCATCAGAAATAAAACACACCCGTGATAATCATTCAGTGAAATTACTGTGTGCTTGCAACTTGTGCATGTATGTAAGCAAGACTTGGTGATGGTTGATAGGAAAAGTGAGAAAGTTATCAAGGCAGATCTTTCTCCATGCTACTCTTGGCAATTCCAGCTATAAACCTTTTTTTTTTTTAAACAGATGCAGCCATTCTATACTGCTCTTTCCTGTGGTTAACCAAAAAGAAAAAGGATTTATTTTTAGAGTATTTTCAGTTCTGTCCTTAGCTGATTATAGTAATTAAAGTTAAACCTAATAAAAAGTTGGTTTATACTGATCTGTCTCTCTTCCAAGAGAATAATGATAGTAGTGGAGGTTTTCTGCAGAAATGTTTTGATAAGACTGGAAAAAAGTTAATTTTCTCTTAATACCTGAAATATCTGTGATAGCCTTAAGAAAGTCATCCTGTTTTTCACAGGTGGTGACAAAGTAATAGATGTCATAGATGTAGCAAGACAAGCAGACAGTAAAATGAAGCTCCATAATTACATTAAATACTTCACAAATCCTGACCGACCCAAAGTATTGAATGTGATCAGCCTGGAATTCTCAGACACAAAGTGAGTATTGACTTTAATTCCTTGAAGGTAGGAAGTGGTTTTCACTAAGCTGAACAGTATGTGTGGGAATATAATGCCTGTAGTGGGAAAGACAGGAGGAGGTGTATTTTATGTAGTCACTGTCATGTAATGTAGATATAAAACATATTTATTAGTTCATAAGTAATGTCTTTGCAGAAAGCTGTCATTTAAAGAGAGGTGTGCTTACTCCTGCTTATATTAACAGTTCTTTTTTGTTTGTTTGTTTTTTAAAAGGATGTCTGAATTAGTGGAAGTACCAGACATTGCCAGAAAGCTTTCGTGGGTGGAAAATTATTGGCCAGATGATTCTGTCTTCCCTAAGCCTTTTGTTCAGAAGTATTGCTTAATGGGTGTCCAGGACAGCTACACAGATTTTCATATTGATTTTGGAGGAACATCAGTTTGGTATCACGTTCTCTGGGTATGAATGCTTCTTGATTTACAGAATCACACAATATGCTCTGTTGGAAGGAACCCATCAGGATCATCAAGTCAAACTCCTGGCCCTGCCCAGGACATCCCAAGAAGTCACACCGTGTGCCTGAGAGCACTGTCCAAATTCTTCTTGAGCTCTGTTAGGCTTGATGCTATGACCCCTTTCCTGGGGAGCCTGTCCAGTGCCCAGCCACCCCTTGGACGTCTCTGACTGTGTGAAACAAAAGTTATTTAATGTGCAGCCTTCTGTAGTGGCATTATTCTGTTGTGACCTGCATGAAACCTTGTGCTTGCAACACTAAGGGAGGAGCTTGAAAGTGAATTACTGATCTCGGGTGTTGCATTTTTATGCTTTTATTTTAGCATGCTGTTGGTGACTTCTGGACTGTAATTGGTTGACTGTAATTAGTAGACTTGTGGCTGGTACAGTGAGGTTTCAGTAGGAAAAAAAATAATTAACTGAAAATCATTGGCGTACTCAATTTTTTATTGTCACAAATTTGACCATGCGTACGTCACAGAAAAGGCAAAGTGGTTTCATCTTCCATTGTCTCCTTTGGTAGGTGTGTGCATATCTGTTAATTGTTTATAAAAACTGGATTTTTTTGTACTCCACTGGAAGGATCTGGTTGATTTGTTTGCTTTCTTTAAATCACAAGGCACCACCTGGTTAATATGCTGTATCTAAGCTCTTGGTGGATTGCATTTGTGAGACACTGGGCTGGGATGTCTGAACATGCCATAGTGGGAAGATGGAATACTTTACATTTAGGTCAATCTGTTACTTCATTAGAAGTGACTCAGAGGTTGTAGTGTACCTCTAGGAAAGCATCTAATTTATTTATTTGGTATATTTTTCTAATAGGGTGAGAAGATATTCTATTTGATCAAACCCACTGATGAAAATTTGGCTCTCTACGAGTCCTGGAGTTCATCTGTCACCCAGAGTGAAGTATATTTTGGGGACAAGGTTGACAAGTGTTACAAGTGTGTTGTGAAGCAAGGACACACTTTATTTGTTCCAACAGGTAAGATTTTATTCTTACTATTAGGACTTAGCCTGTTAAATCACCTGGAATTATGAATGTGGTAAACTAATTGCATTATCAACATTTGGTATCCTCTAAAATTATGGATAAGAGAGAATAATAAAAAAATTAGAAATTGAGATTTTCAAAACAAGTAATTAGCATTTAAGATTGGCTGACAATCATAACAATTATCAGGAAATGAAAGGGTATTTGTTACCCAGTTAGAAGACAACAAATTAAAGTTGAATTTGATTATCAGGGAAGTAGTTCCAATTAATAGAGGACAGATTGTTCACTATTTGATAAGTATCCAGACTAAATTCTTACCCTAATTTTATAATACAGTTTTTTTTACAGATTTCACTATTGCATGGCCTACTAGGCCTAATTATTACAAAAACATCACATAAACTTCTTATGCTGTAGGCTAGAGTATTAAGAATGCAAGTTGGGTTGGGTGGATTTTATGGTTTGCTTTGTTGTGAGAAATGCCAAAACAATTCAGCCTCTTTAATAAAAAGAAGGAAACACAGAAAAGTGCTTCAAACAAAATACCTCAACCTACCCAAACTCCCAAATACCGTAAGCTTAAAAGTCTTTAATAAATCAAACCATATTTTGCTAATAAAGTGACTGCCAGGTTTTGATATTTTTGCTTATTCAACTTATCTCTATAAATGCTTTTTATTATTTTATTATTAAAAATTTATACTGGATGCTGTCTTCTCTGTTTTGGGGGAAAGAAAGCTTTAAATACATGGAGCAGGAAAATTATTTATAATTCTATTTCTGAAAGAAGCTTTGAAGATGATGATCAGTACATTATTCCATCCTGCACTTTCTAGACTACTTCATTTTTCTCATGGCTCAGTTCTGTACCTGTGAGGTTCAGTGTTCACTGTTCTAGTTCACAGCTTGTGCAGAGTAAGTACTACCTGATGAGGCCCTCTACGTGCTCTTGACATTCCTGAACAGCCAGAGCTTTTAAAACCATGTACTTCTGGCTAGAGATAGATGAACTTACATGGACAATTAATGCTATCTATGAACAGAGAAAGCAGAATTACAGAATTAAGAACTTCATTGTAACTCACAGAAAATAGTTACTGTATTCTAAGTAATCAGCTGAATCTGAGCTATCACTGTAATGTGGCCACGAACAAAAGTATCATCAGATAATAATTTCTCATGTGTACATGTATTTTAGTGTGTGTACACATAAAAAGATACTTTCAAATACAAATGTGTGTCTACACATGTGCATGTATGTATATACACACATACTTGTACATATGATGGAGTACAGTGGAAGAATCCATAAATTAAACCAGGTTTCAAGACAGATGTTTAAAAAAATGGGATATTCTGTAAGACTGAGGATTTTTTTTTGAAAAAAAACCCTGATCTCTTGTGAAAACCACTTGCTGTTTCTGCTTGCACTGATGCTAGTGGATGTCATAATTATTTTATATCTTGGAAATATGTTCAGAGTAGTTTTCTGATCTAAAATTATTCTTGTGTGTAGGTGAATAGCATCTACTGAGAGGTTCTTCAGAGTTATTTAAATATTATTCAAGATACTCTGTGTGGTCTACACCAGATTTTCATTCCTTGTTATGTAGATCTTGATCAAAAGTGTAGCATAAAAATAGCAAGCAGGAATGTAAAAAAATTAAAATCCTAAGTTGATACAGGTATGCCATAAAATTGCTCATTTATTAGGTCAATTAGGGCATGGATTTAATGCTAGTTTGTAATATGTAGTTGCTTGTGATTTTGTCTGATCTTCCCTCAGATTGGGAAGCTTCCTGTGTTTGTCCATCTTGCCTACACTCAGTGAAGCCGTGAAGTAGTTGGCAAATGTCTGGCCAACTCATCTTGTGTCAAAGATCATCTCTTGGCATGCAGAATCAGAAGAAAGATCTTGACAGAGAAAGTCTACTTGTAGTTTATGCTAAAGCTCCACAGTATAAATTTCACAGATAACTATTTTTAATCAGGAAGCTCATGTAATGTGTTCTTTTGTGTACTAGTTGAAATTATCCAGTAGTAATTAGCTAGATTGATAACATAATGTTGGCCGTGCTTTACCCTGTTGAATAGTGGATTTCATAAGGACAATATTTCAATTATGTGACAAACTTTATAGTGTGTCTAGACTGGGTTTAAACTGATCATAATTTCACTTGACTTAGAATGACTGTATTTAGAATAATTTATGGGACCACTTCTGAATTCCTATTTGAGAAACTTCAGTATTGCTAAATGACTTTATGTTGTGCAAACAACCCAGTTACTGTAAGCAACATGTAAATATTGAAAGACATATAATTCCATTTTATTTTTATGACTTGATCTTTTGTTCAGTATATTTTCCCCTTCTGAGTTGTTTATATTTGTGGATTGGAGTGAAAACCTTTGGAATTTTTACTTGAAAAGCTGGCTTTGCATCCTTACCGCTCCCTCCCAGTGATAAATGTTTTAAGCTTGATTATGTCAGAAAACTACAGTTCCACTAGATTTCTGAAAAACTAGTTTACGTGTTGTTAAAATTTAGATTACTTGTTCCTAGCACAGAATACAAATCTGTTTGCTTTTTTTCTTTCAGGAACAGCGTTTTTACTTACATGTGTATTTAAAAACAGTCGTAGAATAATTCAAACGTATGTATTAAGTTTCACAATCTGTCATTTCAGGCTGGATTCATGCTGTGCTCACATCTCAGGATTGTATGGCTTTTGGAGGAAATTTTTTGCACAACCTCAACATTGGCATGCAGCTCAGGTTAGTCTCAGCTCTTCCTGTACTTGTTCCCTAGTAAGTAGGATATTCTTTTCATAGAGATTTTTCTTCATGCACTTAACCAGGATCAAATTGGTACAGGCTCTCTAACAGACAGTAATGGCATTTTCAGTTAGAATGTATCAAGCACGTTCTCTTACTTTACTTCTGCAAAGTTTGTTTCAAAAGCAAAATGAAGGCTGTGCAAGAATTTAAGTGACTAAAAGGAGGAAAAAAAAAGAAAAAATTCTACTTTGGAGATTAGTATAAGTGAGTAAAACAAAACTAAGCAAGCCCAGGTGTGCGACACTGTTGAAATGAGCATCCTCAAGTCAGCATTGCTCTAAGGGCAGCTGTATTTAGTTTTTGTCCAAGATGTAGAGCTGTCTTCTAAACATATTGTTTTTATTTATTACAGTGGAATCCTGATAAAATTCCATCTGTTAAAAGATCACACATTGGGTTTGTATCCTAGTTTTATGAAGTCCAACTTTATTCTTAGAAGTGCCGCAGTCAAACTTGATAAGGTCAGAGCCTGAATGAGACCAGAGTTCAATCTTGTCTGTGGTCTTGTTGGGGTTTAACTATGTGGTACTTGACTTCTTTTATTTATCATGGCCATGGTTATTTTATTTCATTTTATTTTGGCATTGTGTCAATTTGAATGATTACATAGTTGTACAGTGAATTTGATAATTATAACATTCATGTTTTGTAATATTTGCATTTATTCAGGTGTTATGAAATGGAGAAGAGGCTAAAAACCCCGGATCTTTTCAAATTTCCTTTCTTTGAAGCCATCTGTTGGTTTGTGGCCAAAAACTTACTGGAAACATTGAAAGGTAATGCTTGTTTTGTTTTAAGAGATGCACATGTATCTGCTCATATAGTTCTTTTTCTCTTAAATGATAATGGACCATGACATAAGTTTTTTCTCCCAGGGATCTTTCATATCATTTAACATTTTTGAATATCCTTTGATAGCCTTTACTTTGAGCAAATAGTTCAATGAAATGATCCCACTGACTTACATCTATGGGTTTCTTCTTGGTGGCTTCACAGCCGAAAAAAGACGTTTTCTGGCACTTCTACAATTCGACCTTTCCAGTCACGGTGCCTGTTGTCCTCTCCTCCTGGTTGAGACAGGGAAGATGTCTGTGAGGGCTTCTGTAGGAAAGATGCATTCCTATGCATGAAAGATGGTTCCTATGAGCTGTGTTAAATCAGTTATGTCAGTGCTTATCCAAGAGGTGTCTCAACAGCCTCCAGTTCTTAATAGTTGCTGTTCTTCTCCAAACTTCCTCATCCATTCCTTAATTGCTATATTTGTACCCATGTATATTTGTGTTTGATAGAGTCCCTATCTGACTTCACCTTCTTTTCTCAAGTATCTTGCCCTCTGCCTGCTCTGTTTAATCTTAATAACATGACGTGTTTTGAAGGACAGACGTCAACCTTCAGAGGAGGCTGCTGAATTAAACTTCTGTTTTGGAAAAGATCAGAATAGCACATAACTTTTTCTAATGTGGAAACAGTTACAAGTTATTGAAAATTATCTCTTCTCCTTTCAACAAATTAAAGCACCAAACAACCCTTGATTCCTAAATGAGCATTTAAAGTCTAGGGGTGACCCTAGAGCAACTCAGAAATCTTGCCAAACAGAACAAACTTGCAGAAAACTTTTCCTTCCAAAAAGAGTATTTTTATCTTGAAAGCTTGCTTTGGTTTGTCTCATTCATGCATATTTAATGTTTGCAAGCTTGTCAGAAGCGATAGGAACTGTGTTCCTGCTGGAAAAGCAGTGGAACATGTATGTTTCTGTAAGATCTAGCTAACTATAAGCTGTGTCTGTTCACCCCACTCTTCCCTCTCCCCCTTTTATCCCATCACTCCTTGAGCCCATAGGCTAGGAGCCTTTTGTGGCTTGTGTCTTTAGGGAAGGGCTGTGAAGCTTATTCTCATGTTATGTTTAATCTTTGGTTTAGCAGGTGTTTTGTCATCGAACAATATGACCTATAAACATCATAAAAAATAAAAATTGATGTTTCCATGGCTAGGGTGAAGTTTATATTGGATTTTGGCCTTAAGACTCACATGAATTAGGTGTTTGCTAGTCAGAATCCATTGTTTTATGAATAAAGGATGATACCAGTTCGGTTTTGTGGGGTAATGGTGATGTCCAACTGTTAGCAGTACTTTTTATGAAATTCAGGTCAGTGAGTAAAATCAACACAGCATGTCTTTCTGCTTTTTTATATAAATTGGTAACAGGGTCGCAAACATTTTGATTTTGACTTTTCACTGGCAGAAAAAGTTTCATCATATGTATCATTGCATTCAGTTAAATATTTTTCTTAATTCTTGGGGTTTCAAAATAGGCAATGTCTGCTGTTGTTAATGTATGCTGTAGTCATTAATTTGAATTACTTTTAGTTCATGCAGTTGTTTCTATTGCATCTAAAACATTCAGCATGTGGTGCTCCGTTATATTCTTAAAATTTTATCAACTGAATCAGCTAATGGGCAGGAAGATCTCTGCTGCCAGTACATCTTTTACCCTTTAACAAGTAGGAGGCCATTGAGAGAAGAACAGATGTTTACTGAGAGAACTTTCCTTTTTCTGCCAGCTTCCTAATACATTATCCATAAGAATGGTGTTTTATTAGTGTATTCTTTTAAGGGAATAAAATGAACCAAATGGTTCTAGCATTGATCCATTTGCTATTGACAAGTGGAAGTATTCGTAAGGAATGTGAGGAGAGGTTTTAATCTACTTTTGGCTGTTTATGGAGGATTTGTCTTATCCCCTTTCTTTTTTTTTTTTTTACCCCCATGAAGCAAAAGAGAATGAAAACGAATTGCAATCAGTAGGGAACACCAACTTCCCTAGGAAGAGAAGGTTCCGAAGCAGAGTGGTTTCCACCGCCTGTCCCTTTGATTTTGGGAGTAAGAATGATGTAAACCATGTGAGGGAGAACTGTGATAATTGGAAGGGTGACAAAAAATGTTTGGGAAGTGGAAGTATGCTAGTGTGAGCCATTTGCATATGTATGGAGATAAGCAATGCAAATTCTAATTTAGAGATACATCCCACATCCTGCTGGTCCCCTTTGACTAAAATATTTCTCAATGAAATAGAAGTAAGTGATTCCTTTCTCCAAATACATTATTTTTGTTCTGTTATTTGTCCCTAAATGACCTTTAGTATGTCATGAACTAACCCTAATTCATACAAGAATAAATTTAAAAAAGAAGGTTTTATGTAGAATCACTTTAGGCTTGGGTTTTTCTTTTTTTTTGTGGTCATTTGTGTTGTTACAGTACGCACATAAATGCAGGATGCCATGTTTCATTTGCTTGCACATTTTTCCCTTTACTGTGCTGTTGCACAATGGCAACTTTATTGGCTGAAGGGCAGGTATCATTCTATTGTTTTCTCTCTTGATATATTTCTAAATGGGCTTCTGTATCCTTTTTAGAACTGAGGGAAGATGGTTTCCAGCCTCCAAGCTATTTAGTGCAAGGAGTGAAGGCTTTACTTACTGCTTTAAAATTATGGATGAAAAAAGAAGTAAGTATAAGTGATTTTGTTTGCTATTTTGGTGAGCTCTGTTTTGATTTAGAACTAAGTGAAGGTCTGTGCCCTTTTAAAATTTAAGATTATTTTTATCTGTTAATGAATACTTAAAAAGTCTCTTGGAAGTACATGCTGCTGATTTGGGGGAGAATCATAATGACAATTTTATATTCCATGATGCTAATAAAGTCTGTTAGAAAATTTAATAAGCTCAAGTATTGAAGCTGGTGGAAGTAGAATCTTGCTGTACCTCAGGATGGGATAAGAGTGCCTGAGGGTAAAGTGGAAAGATGGGGCTTTTTTTAAGAAAGTGTTTGTGTAGTCAGTTGATCCTAGTCTGAGGCAGTGGAGGGATGGAATGCCATGGTGTTTTGCATTTTCCATGCATATCAGTGGTGTGGAAAGCACATTTCAGCTACACCTACTGAAGGGTTGGTTTAGATTCAGATTGAGGAATATTAACTTCAAATGAATACTGTCCTTGCTCAACATTGATTGACCCTTGTAAAACCAAAAGTATGCCATCAGTGCTGGCTTTGCTGGTGCTCTTCTCTCCAGGAAAGCTTGTTTGTTTTGGCACAGAACTGTCTGTCTGATTCCACGTGGTTTTTTATGTGCCTGTGCTAATAACCCCTCTTGCAACTGGTGGTCCTGGGAAGTGCTGGTCACTGACAGGCAGTTTGGTTCTGACTGAGGGTGTGGATTCTAGTTTGTTGCTGCCTGTGATATTGACTTGTTGCAAGCCAGTCTTGAACTGGCTCTTTGAGATCTCTCTTTCTGTTCACAACTTCTGCTTCTAAGAGAACTTAGTGTGCAACACATGATAATTGCACAATGCTGCATCCAACGGTATGAGCTCTGTGGAAGTGAACATGAGGTGCAAATGCAGAAGTGGTTTTTATGTGTGGAATGTGCTGGGGTGCTGCCTGTGTAGCATTACTGATCTCAGATGAAGCTCTGCTGGCCCTCTGAGTTGGTTCTCCAGTGTCTTCTGGTCTCTGCTGTTCTGGATGAACACTTGTTAGCTACGTGTGAATCCAAGCCATCTCTGCATCCAAGTGATCAGGCTACTGAACTGAGATCAAACCTAGTCTATATAAATCCTTATTTTGATTGGAAATTGGATTTGAATTGCTTTTTTCTAGATTGTTGTAGTGTAGTATTGTAGCATTGTGTACTGTCTAGTAGGTCATTAAGTATTTTGATCCATGTGGAATGGGATAAGTTTTCAACTTTCTGGGGATAAAAAATCAATTGCACTTGCTGCATTCTGAATGCTTATTAATGAGACCTGTGGGTGTTCCCAAACCACTGGATGAACAGGCACACCCATTGTGGGGGAAGTGCAGAGCATCAGTGATTTAGCCACAATGTTGTCTGCTGTCTACCATCATGTTTTATACCTTGCATCCATCTTTTCTGGCTACTGCTTCATCCTTGAGCCAGCCTTGCTATGCAGCAGACCACGTGTGTGATAGGTTTGGATTGTAGGCAGGTGAGGACAGGAGCAGCTTTGTGCATTGCTGTTTGATCTGCTCATGCTGAGGATTTCGGACAGTTCCTGAAAAATGCCAAATGCATGCTCCTCAAATGAGAACTTCTCTCATGAGCTTTCGCATTTGTGTCATGGAGTATGTCTTTTCAACACAGATGAGTTATCTTAGAGGACTGGTTTTGTGCCATTTTCTGGAGAATTTCAAACTCATCTTCTTTTGAGAGAGGAAAGTAAGCAGGGTTGCATGGTCCAAAAATGACCAAGAACTTGATGGAAAAATTGCACAGTTTAGTGACAGAGCTGCTGTTTTCTTGAGGGTGAATGTGTAGAGGTGTTATACATTCAAAGAATGAACAATGGTAAATAATAGCAGCTGATTTAATCTTCCCTGTAGAATTAGGGGCACTGAAATGAGTAATCATACCGTGATTATATGTTGGTGTTGGCTTTTTTGGGAGTGGGAGAAGGCATTTGTTTTAATGACTGAGAGGAAGCCAGGTTCAATGAAATGCACATACAGTATTGAATTGCTTCTAGCAATCATTTTGCTGCTGAATCTCATTTTAGAAATGTGGGTAGCTGAGAGTGTTTGGGATGTTTTTCCGTTTAAATAGTTGATTACAGGAATTCATGTCAGTCATTCTAGCCTGTGTATTAAGTTATGTTTTGTCTACTTAATTCTAACGAAAAGTGTTCTGAGGGACATTTAAACTACATATGAAATATTTTTTGCTAAATCTAACTGTAGAGTGTTTGGACTTCTGTTGTGGTGTATATATATAAAATCCGTCTCTGATATGGTGTCAGAGGATTAAAGGGAACATAAACTCTTACGGCTTTCTACATTTTTTATAAGGAATAGGGCTTTTTTTCTGAGTTGCATTTTTCAACCTGCTAGATTTTAAATAAGCTAAGAAGGTAATTTTTAAGAATTGGTTGTCAGGAAGATGTCTAAAAATCTGTGTCTTGGTTACTCATGGTTATTCTTGATTTGCTCTTGAGATTAAATTTTTGTCAGGGTGAAATTCCCTTAGTCTTAAGGTGTTTTTAAAGTCATGACTCTAATGAATGTCAGAAGTATTGCTCTGTACTGACCATGGTAAAGGGAAAAAACATGATTACTGTACTGAGGGTAAAAAAAATTAAGTGGTTGTCAGTATGGCTTTGTGTTATCTCTTCTTTGGATTCTTGGAGACATTGAGAGATTATCTGCTGACTACTAAAGCTTGGACTGGAAGCTACTCTGTGTATGTATCAGTCCTGGCAGTCTGTGGTCATTACTACAGAAATGAATCTGGATTTTCTTTTACTTTTATTTTTTTCCCTTGTAGTTTTGTTTATTTCATATTATTTCTGCTTTTTATCTGGAAAGAAAAAAAAAAAAAGAAAAAAAACCCCAACTAAGTATCTTTTCTTTTCCCTTTGCATACAGCTTGTAACAGAACATGCCTTTGAAATTCCAGACAACATTAGGCCTGGGCATCTCATCAAAGAACTCTCTAAAGTGATTCGTTCTGTAGAGGTAAGAACAGAGGCAACCCTACGTAAGCCTTCAGCAAATAAATCTTTGAATCAGGGAACTCCATCACAGTTATGCTTCTGATTGACCATATTCACCTTTTAAGTGATATACCATTCATTTAATAATAGAACATCAAGAGGAGAACTGTTTGGAATACTAAGCTATAGGTATTTCAGATAAAGAAAAGGGATAGTGAGTCCATTATGTATTTTTTGTTAATTTTTAGATTTTAATGGAGAAATTATTTGTAGGTTAGTATTTCTAAAATGTAGTTACTTATAACTACTTAAAATAATTATTGTTAATGTGTTGTTAAAGACTTTAATTTGATACTCTGCATATTCCATTCTCCTATCTACTTGTTAGTTAGTTCTAGTCCAGTTGTCATCTCTTTTGCTCACTTCTGTTTTGTGGCTGTGTGTTACATAGTCAGTGGGGGAGGGTTTCCCTTTTTTTTTTGTTTGTTTGTTTGTTTTGTTTTTGCTTTCCCATACCAGTGCTTTGCTTCTTTATTCTTCAGTGGTTATCGATTCTTGAAAAATTCTCACATTTCCATGTGAAGAGAATGGATCTGAAGGGATATGATCCATTGTGTACAATACATGCTGCCTTCCTGAATAAAACCATGTGTTTTGGTGGCACTATTCTTGTGGAATAGCATAAAAGCCTTAAATAAGAAAGAGGTGCAGTAGAACTAAACTTTGTACATCAAATCCAAATGAAACATGTAGTTATTTCTCTAAAAGGTCTAAGAATTTTCCTTACATAATTTATATTTAATTAGATGAATAAGAAGCAGTACTTAAGTATGTGGATTTATTCCTCTGAGACTATTCTGAAAAGTGCTTTTAATTACAGGAGGAAAACAGCAAATTAGTTAAAACTCAGGGAATTCTTGGTGTGTCTACAACTTCACGATCTTCGCATGAAACAGCTTCCCCTCACCACTCCAGAAGGAGGGTGAGGAAACTGCGAGACCATGCTACCAAAACTCCTTCTAATCTGGACATCCTGGAACTCCACACCAGGGAGGTGCTGAAAAGGCTGGAGATGTCGCCGTGGGAGGAGGCAAGTATTAAGTTATGTGCAGGGAAAACCAAAACCAGAGTGGTTTTATAATGTCTGTTGAAAAGAAAATGGTTTTAAGATGCATAAGAATACAGACTAGAACTCCTTGTCATGTGAGATAAAGATAGATTGTTTCAGAATATATGTCAAATGTAAATTGCTTTGAGCTAGGAAAGTTCTGCCTAAGGCAGTTTACTTTCCATTATTGATGTTTTGCTGTCCTTGAATCAGTTCTGAGATACTAATATCAAGGAGCACATACCCAATCCAGGAGTTGCTGTAGCAATTCCAAGCCCAGCTTTTGGCTTGCCTGAGTCTGTTGGTATTTCTCCAAGGCAACATGAAAGGAGTATTATAGGAAAGTTGTATTTGTTTCAGGTGCTTAAGGAGAATATAGATGATTCAAGGAAGGAGAAGGTGCAGTCATCTCCTGAAGTTCTTTACATCCAAACATGTTTTGTCTGAGCTTTTTTCAGTTGGTTATCCAGGTGGTAACCATCCTAGTAGTGAATTTAATCTTCTGTGGAGTGCAGAAAAAACAATTGAGTTCATAGGAATAAATAATAAGCAAAATTGCTTTTACTTCTTTAGGATATCACAAGCTCGAAACTGAATGGGAGGTTTAACAAGCCCTTTCAGCCCTCTTCTACAGTACCTGAATGGAGAACAAAAGACAATGATCTTCGCCTTCTGCTGTCAAATGGAAGAATAATTAGGTAAAAAGGACTCTTGTGGGTACCTTTTCCTGGTCATTATGGTCTGGAGTATGCTAATTGTTAATATTTGTATTTGTAAAGCTCGTAAGCTCTTACCAGTAAGAGTCACGTTAGGAATACAGAAGGAATGTCTGTGTCTGCTGTCCCCTAGTGGAACCACAGTTAGGGAGTGAAGAGGAAGGGATTCTTTGCATGTTCCTTTGTTACAGCATTTCATTCACTTGCTCAGTAGGGTCTGTACTGAAGGGAATGCTTTAAAGTAGAAGCAGTAGTAGAAGCAGTATCCATCTATAAGAGTGCTCCTCCTTAAAAGTATTCTGGTGTTAAATTTTGTATCTTTATGGAAATGACAGTTGTATAGGAAGTAAATGGGAATACCTCTAATTCAGAATGAAGAGATGAGCATAAGAGAATATTATTGTTACATCTTTAGGGTGTGTTGTAAATAGTGAAAGGAAAACAGTTGCTTCAGGTTTTTAGGAGTAAAAACTGACTTCTTTTTTCTTCTTGTGAGAAGAGATGAGAGACGTCCATTTACAGATCGAAGTCTTTACACAGCAGACAGTGAAGATGAAGATGACAGGACAAGGTCGAAAAAGACAGCTGTTAAGGTGGAAGAGCAGCCCTCAGGATTTGAAGGAGAAGCGAATGCAGATGCCCAGAAACCTTTGAACAGTAAGATTGTCTCCAAGTCCTATCAGTTGAACATTTTGGTGGTCTCAGTGAGGGCCTAACTACCATTTGTAGTCAGACTAACTAAATATAAAGGGAATAAAGACGTAAATCAGAGGAGTAACATTAGAAGTTACACAAGACATTTCTTAAATATTATCTGTCTACTGAAGAGGCTAACAGGATAGAGATGAAAAGTAAAACTCACCTTTTTATGTTAGTGTTGTCTTGAATGCTATGGACAGCATTTTTCACAGTGGAGATTTAATTGGATGAGTCTTTGTACTCCAGGTCTGCTTCATAATGTAAGAATGCTAATTTGATTTTGTTTTTAAAACCAAAATATGCCTCACTGTGAAAAGCTCATCACACCATTTCACTGTAGAGAATGAAAGATCATAATAGGTAGCTAATTTTAAATCCGTCTTATATTTTACTTTTCCTGTTCAATTTGCTGATTTTGTAGTTGGTCATACAATTTTGTATGTTTTATTAATGAATTGCTTTATTCCATACAAGGGATAAGACATAATTTAAAATTAATAAAATCTTATACATTCAACCTTTGTAATCTGCAAGGTTAGGAAAGGATTTAGGTAATCTGTAAAACACTTCAATTTCACTTTCCAGTGCTTTAAATGACCCTTCACTAGCAACTAATCTTTTTTGGTCTTTTGGTAGCCTCAAGTCCTCCTGCCAAGTGTTCAGCAGTGCATTAGCAAAGTATCAATATTGAATGCCTGTTGCCAATGCCTATTTTAGTAGCACTATCTGTGTGCAGATAGAATTATCTTGACATAGCTGTTTGTCTCTCTGCCTGATTATAAGTCACATCCTTCCACAATACAGCTTAAAAGGGCTCAGAAGTTGTATATTAGGAAACTGAAGTTAACACTTAAAACATAATAAGACTCCTCTGGAGCCTTACAGTTTCCTGAGTTTCCTGCACAACAATCCATAACATTTGACTCTGCTGTCAGCCTGAATAAAATATTTAATTATTTTCATTAACAAAGCAAACTATAATCCCTGTTGACTGTGTTTCCAGATGTCACAGGGGACAGTATTAAAAAACCTGCCCATGAAAGAAATCTCTCTTGGGTATTCTTGAAACAGGGCAAATAGCTTGTTGAGTGAAGGATCACTGTAGTGGTTTTCCACTTCCAAAATTCATCTAAGTAAACCAAACTAAATTTTGCACTTGAATCAAAGATTAAATTATACAGAGAAACGGTAACTTTTCTTCAAAATTATTGCTCTTATTTGATACAGAATGAATATGGCAGTGAGTATGCAAATGTATTAAATGTACTTAAAACTAGAAGTGAATGTTGAGATTGTTTTTCCAAAAATTGAGCGCTCAGAACTATTGCTGATATTTTTAATTGAATATTGAGCATCTTCAGACTTCCCTATGTGTGGTTATTTTACCTTAAGTGAGACTCTGTGGAGAGTGGGGAAAGGCGTTGTCAGCAGACGATTCCAAAAGAGGAACTACCTGTTCCTATAACAGCTGCCAATTTCGGTTGTTCTTGCTGGGATTGAGGCCAAGAGGAATGTCCACAGACATTCCTTTAAACAGATCAAACTCTATCTGGCTTTGTGTGTCATGCCAAGATCCTGGTTTTAAATGGTGACCCAGTGTTAGTAGAGGGACAAAGATCAAGTACTGAGCAAGATACTTCGTGTGGATGAAGGAAAGGTGGTTTGAGATTTTTCTTAATTCATAGTGTCTTAGCCCGATCTCACAGATAATGACTACTCTCATTCACCCAATTTTAGGAATATTCCTCCTTGTCTCTGGAGGCATACAAAGCCAGATATTTTCTTGGAAAAGACAGTAGTCTAAAGAAAAATTCTTTGGATCTCTAAGATTATATTTTCTGTATTGTTCATGCTGTTGCTTATCCTAGAATCTTAATTGCCTTTTCGAAATGAGCCAAATGCATGAGTTATCATCAGAAATCCCTTGGGTTGTTTCGAGCTGAAGTAATTAAAAATATTAATTTTATTGTTATACGTTGAGCATTACTTTATATAGCTTAATTTACTATACAGTGGTGTTGCTCATTTAATGTGCTTGGATACTCCTCATCATGGTTCCTTCTAATACTATCTTAAATTTAGTTTGTCTTCTCTAGTTTTTGGTCCCAGCTGTTCAGTGTTACTCACTTTCTGATGAAAAGTCTCATGTTAACTTTCTTCTGACTCTAAAAGTAATTATCACTGTGCAGTGTTTAGAAATCAATAATATCCCTTGAAATATATTTGATGGCTAATTGTGATCTTTGCCACAGTCTTCAATAGGAGCAAACTTCAACTAGAATTGCAGTGTGTACATAGTTACAGGTACATCCTTTATTCTTGCATAATTATAGTTAGGAAGAGTTAATGTTCTTCTTTGTAGTTTCATATAAAACTATGATGAAAACAAATCAATGTTACAATTTTACTTGACTTCATTCTAGAGTTAATTTCTGATTTGTGCAGCTTTCAGCATTGTTTTGTATGGAACTATAAATACTTTTAAAGTGATGTTTCTTTCTTTAAACCCTATGTTCTTGACACACCATCACCATTTTTTACCCCAATTTGCTTTTCTCCAAAAAACTTGTGCTACCTGAACGGCACATTGTCATCTTTAATGAATTTGTACTTAATCAAGATTTTTGCCAGCAGCGTTGACACAGGTATGGGTACAGATCACTGGCCTTGAGCCTTGGAATCCAAACACTTAGAAATATGTTTCCTGCTTGTGGTTCTTTGGGACAAATGCAGTCTTTTAAGGGTACATGCTGGTGAGAACTGCTCTGACTCCAGCCTGTACAAAAAAGCAGAAACTGCCCAAGGTGCCATCTGTGGAGTGGGTGCTCTATGGGAAGTAAGAAATATAAACTCCTACTGCACCTGATTTCTCTTCCTGTCTTCATCTGCTCAATTGCTTGAGGAGTCCATTGGTCAGCACTAGACAACTCACTGTCGTCCTAAGCAAACCTGTGGACCAGATCAGTGTGTGCGTTTGCCTTTGTTTACAGACTGTTAAAAACAAAATGTGTGTTTCTGGGGTTTTGCTTCAAAAATAATTGTTAAATATTAGCATAGTAAATGTTGTGTCTTATATTGTAATTCTTCTCTCTGCAGTGTTCTTTGAAAGTGTGAAATCAGAACTCAGGAATGGATCCTCAGAGTACTCTGATATTTCTGATTCAGAAGAATCTGAGCCTGATTGCACTACACAGGTACCTCTTGAAAAAAAGTCTCAGCAATTAATGAAGCAATTAAGTGTAATTTTGCTCATGTACTTCAGATTTATCTGGTCAAAGTTTGTGTTAAAGCAGTAATAACAAAGTATTTAATTCATGTTCAGATTAATATCTGAAATAATGTGCTGCTTTGTTCTTCATTTATTCTAATATTGAGAAAAAAGATAAGATACTCTATCTTGCGAAATTTTATCATCTTTGTCATTGAGGTGGAGTTGGCAGAGGATGAGCCATGCTCTGGAACAAGCAAAGTCTGAGAAAAGTCAGATCCTAGTTGCTTTATTTATTTCTTTAATAACAAGTCTAAATTTCATCATTTGAATTATGAGTATCTACCACACAGTTTCATTTTAGAGCATGGTTAATAGGAAACAATCTTACAGGTATTCAGTTTTATAAACAATTTAGCCACTGAAGTGGCTAAATCCTATTCAGGGATTTTAGACTATTGGAAATAGAAAGGAATTCTCCATTTGAGGGTCCAGATTGTGGTGATTTGTTCAGAATTAAATAAAGTATGAATGCACACATATGTATAAATATTTACAAACATATTTTTAATGCAACTTCTAGATTTTAGAAGTCTGTGTATGTGTCTATAAATACTTCAATTTTTTTTTCATTTGCAAATTGGGTTTGTACTTAGTAATTTGAATTTTTATTGGTTAGCAGTAAGGTGAAGTGATTGCCTCACATTTTTGTTTCATGCTTCTGGAAGACTAATGCCTTGGTCTTTCAGTTGTCAACCTATTATATGACTTTACAAGAAGTCTTCAAATTCCTACTTTTTTCATGATGGTCAAGATTTTTTTTTTTATGCTTTTTGTCTTTCATTATTACCTAATCTAGATGTTGAGTAAGTGATAGGAACCTCCATGGTGTGGTTTCTTCTGCTTTCCTAAACTGCATTTCCAGCAACTTTGGCTCAGAAGATTTCCTTTTCTAAGCCACAGAATTAGTGGTTACTCAGAAGTGATATATTTCATTTTCACAGGAGAATATAGCCAGTTTTGTATGACTTTGTAAATGAGTGAATGTTTCATATTTATGCTTGACTTACTCTCTTAGTTCTTTCTATATTCTCCTGCTTTTTAATTTCTAATGGTATCTTATGGAATAACTTTTGTGCATGTTGAAATTTGTCTTTTATAATGGCATATCCAAAATTTATTCTCTCACTAGCACCTGTAAATCCTTTGAATGTTTTTATATTGTACTGAAGAGGTTCTTAACAAAACGATACCTTTATTACTAACACTGAATCATAGTTATAATTTAATTGCCCTTTTGAGTCACTTTCTAAGGGTCCAAGATTAGGAAGCTGCTCATGTGAATGAAACTATTGTATAAAAATACCTCTTGGTGATAAAATGTACTTCTTTCATTCCAGTTCTGTTTTTGATGATGGGGATAATGGTGTGTCAGTCTTTAAGGATTATGACTCCTCCATGTTCTGATCTTCTGTTTTCAAAACCTCTGTTGACTGTCACATATATTCCCTGGCATGAAAAAAAAAACTGTGATGTTCTCTGTACTTGTTGAAAATAGATTAGTCTGAATTACCAAGATGGAACATATGTACTGCAGCCCTTGCTTCCTGTAAAGGCATATTGAGTCACATATGGTTGCTCCACCTCTGAGAAGCTCCTACCCATACAAGCTGTAATCTCAGCAGGAGCTGAAAAGCTCTTTCATTCATGAAATGAGGCTGTGCCTCTGTAAGAGAGGCAACAGCTGTTGTGTCTCTGTTCCTGCTGCCTTCTGGATTTACCTGAGAGCATCTGCTATTCATCAGAGATGGTGCTGTTGAAAGTTATATTTTGTGAGAGCAGGAACCAGAAGCAGTTTTCTGGGGCAGTATGTGTCCTGTTATATATAGTAGACATCAATTCTGTCTGCTGCTTGGAACCATACTTCTGGATTTTCTCCTGTACTTTGAATAATGAAGATAAGAATAACTAATGCTCTCATTAAAGAGAAGGCAGTGATTGGTGTATGGTGTAAGATGTGTGGTGCTTTGTAAAAAAGGGTTTTTGGAGATGCTTTCTGTATTGTGGAACATGTACTTACCAGTATTACAGAATTTGTGAACATATAACATCTCAGCTGCTATATTCAGATAACCTGCAATCTGGATACTATGAGTATAAAAAAGTTGGACCTTGAAGCTTTTGAATTCTTCATTTGCCATAAACTAAGGTAGAGTCTCTACTTAGGAGGTCTGGTGATCATTCTGCATACTGTTTTGTCTTGTTTCAGCAGAAGGATTCCTCCACAGAGGAGTCAGAAAGCTCAGGTGATGAAGAGAAGCAGGAAGTAACATCAAATTTCAAAGAGGAATCTAAGGTCACAAGAGACCTTTGTCAAAATACCCAGAAGCCATCCAGAAATGAAACTCCCAGTAAAAAGTAAGCACGTTGTGGGCACTTTTATAAACTGTTAGACCTTTTAGCATGTATTTATGGTTCTACTTTATAGCAATGTAAAAATCAGTCATTCAAAGGGTTCTGTTTTGAACTGCTTGCTACTCCCTTGATTTTCCTAGGGAATGTCCTACCTCGACAAGTACAGAAGAAGAAGCTATTCAGGGCATGCTTTCTATGGCAGGATTGCACTATACTACATGTTTACCAGGTCATACTCAAAGCACAGACTGCACAAATAAAAGAACCTCTCTTCAGGAACACAGAAGCTACCCCAGGAGTCGGCATAAAGACAGACAACCATCTCAGAGCCACAAAACCATAGAATGTGGTAGGTATCTGAACTAAGGCCACTGCAGCTCCCTGCTTTTGGACACAGTGCTCAGAATAATCACTGAAAGTTACATTTGTAGTTAGTAGATTAGTAGCTTTTAAATAAATCAGTCTGACATTTAAAAAGGGGTTTTCTGTGGTTTTCCTTTGTTGTTGTTTTTTCCCATAAAAAGTAAATGCTACTTCTGAAAACTGGGGCAAACTTAGCTTGTACCCCTTTTAAATATTTCCATCTAAAAGTTTTGTGGCATCCTTACAAGAATGGGAAAGGTATGGCTAGATTGAAAGTATTAAAATTCAAGCTTGTTGAACTTCTCTTTAGGTGGGTCTGTGAAGGAAGAGGAAGGAGACTTGGGAACTTCAGCATGGACTAGGCACCTGAATGAAGCTTCGAGGATTACCCCTCAGGTAAAGTAATACTTAGAACATATTGAACACATTTTTATAGGAGAAGACCCATGAAATTGTTAGTACAGAAGGCATGATGGACAGGTCTTTACACACTGTGTGTCTGACAGATATTTTGGTTCTGGTAACTGGGTTATTTTTGTCACGCATTTTTTCACAATTGTTGTTTTGGGTTTTTTCCTTTCGAATTCTTTTCTCTCATTGTGCTTAATATTAAGATATTCAGGGCAATATCTTGAAAAGTAAAAAATACTGCATTAAAAACGTGTGAATTTATATTCATTCTAACTGGGGAAACACTCTATTGTTTATTCATTGTTACTCCCAAGCAGAACATCAGAACAAGTGGAACATGTCGGTAGTATGTATAGTAAGGATACTTGCATAGGAAATTGGTACTGCTAAATTGATAGCTTTCAACAGCTAGCAGGTGGGAATATTTTTTTCTGATGTCCAGATGGAATCCAGCAAGGAATGAAAGCCTGTGTCTTACACTCTGAGCTTCTCTACACTGTGAACTTTTTTAGTATTTCTGAACTTGTCTGTATTAGAAGTATTAGAATAATTAATTAACTAGAACAACTAGTTAATTGTCAAAATTATAGCCATTAAATAGCACTGGTTTTAACTTCATGCTTTGCAGTGTTTGTTTTGCAAGAATATCTGACTATGTGGTACTCCTTTACAGTTTGTAATTCCCCATTTTGGATTTATTCTTTCATCAGCTGAATATTGAAAACAAAATACCTATTAAAGTAGTCAGTGATTATGGTAAGGCTTGTTATAGTGGCTGGTTTAATCAAGAACAATTGCATTTGTTTTGGTCACTGCAAACTGAAAACAAAAAGTAGAGGAATTGAGTCCATTAGTATGTGTACTTAAACTGTAGCATTGCCCTTGGGTGCATGTGGAAAAGCTTGTACAGAGACTATGTTGTATGTTGTATTTAAGAGGTATCTATTCTAAAAGAAATGGTGAATCATAAAATGGCCAGATACTGGTGGAACTGAAATACCTGTTTGAAAGACACAGTAGTATAATTGGAAAAATTGGAGTGAACCTGTAGTTAGAAGCTACTAACTTGTACATCTTTTCTTCTCGTTTCCATACTAGGATGCAAATAAAACTCAAAAATATATCAAGAAGGAGGGTGCATCAGAAGGCAGTCTTAAGGTTCAGGAAAACAGAAGCATAGTCCACAGCAACAGCTTGAGTTTTCAGCATGGCAAATATACTCGAGACTCCAGCCTGATGCAAGCAGAATGTCAGCTGAGTGATGGCAGCCTTAGCCCTGACAGGCCTTATGGTGAAACGTCCTTGTCTGTGCCCCTGCACCCAACAAAGAGGCCAGCATCAAATCCACCCCCCATCAGCAACCAGGCAACTAAAGGTAATGCTTGTCTCCATCCCCTTGCCAAAGTGGGCTGGAGGAGGGAACAAAAAGAGTAAACGCAGAAACTAGGTAAAGGACAGGATTATGCCTTGAGGGAGAACGCACAGTGAGCATGCTGTGGACACTCAAACTTTGGCACAGAGTATGGGGAGATGGAATTAAGAGATACAACTGGCCTGAATCAGATTTGTTTATTGAAATGAAGGTTTAGAAACTCTAACACTTAAGAAATAGTCTGATGAGCATACTTATGTAGATTTTAGTTTCAGGTTTATATTCTGCAATTTACTCAAGGGAATTGAGTAAAATTCAGGAAGCTCAGTTTAAGTTCTCCCCTACTACACTCTCTGCCCTTCATAGACTAGAAATATTTGTAAATAATATACTCATTTTATTTAGGATAATTCTAGCCAGAGTTCAGGGAAATCAGTTCTTTGGGGTGTGTTTTTAACTATTCTGGTTCCCTGTTTGTTTTTCAAACTGATTCTGGTGAAAATTTTGCCTGCTTCAGTTTGAGAGCTGGGTTTCACCATTGTTCTAGAATGATTAAAATTCATTCTGAAATTCCTGACTGAAGTTCTCGCTTGGATTTTTCAGGCAAACGTCCAAAGAAAGGAATGGCAACTGCTAAACAGCGCCTTGGGAAGATCCTGAAGCTGAACCGGAATGGCCATGCACGCTTCTTTGTTTAACCTAGCTGCTACTTCTACTACTGCTGTCTTTCCTACACAGACCAGTATTGAGGGCAACAGAGCCTGGAGCTGCTGTTATTCCTCTGCTTGAAGCAGACTTGCATGTACCATAGAAAACACTGCCTGATGAACGAAAGAAAGAAAAAAAGAAAAAAGAAAAAAAACAAAACACACAAAAAAACCAACCCAATGCTGCATTTTCACTGTGCCACACCTGCTCAGCAATAACCATACGGGAACGGGGAAATCTTCAGAGAGACATGGACTGTGAGAAATAGTCTCTCATCAGGGCTTGAATATCATTTGTTGCTGGTAGTTTCTGACCTAAATTAATGAGGCGAAGATGATGAAGGTGGTTTATCAATAATTTATTTCTGATAGATTTTTCACAACTTTAAAATTCATTTAAGAAACTATTTATTTGGAAGACTTTTTCTGGGGGGGGGTATTAATTTAGATTTAATAATGTGAAAGTTTTAAATTGTTTTGATAATGTGTGTTTGGTGCAGTGGAGAGCCACATTAATTGTGATTAGTCTGGACTCCTAAATTTGATATTCAGGTTATAGTCTTAAATAGGGGTGAGATGCATTATTAATTATTTTTTAAATTAAGGCATAAGGAATCTTTTCTTTTCCTGCATTTTGTAAGCTATTGGCTGGGCTTCTGTTGACTTGCAAGTTGCTTATTCTCTGCCAGCTTGATTATTTTTTGACCTGTCCTTTTTAATATCAGATTTATTTATTTAATGGACTAGAAGAGACTCCTAAAGACAAGAATTTTCTTATGTCAGTCCAGTAGCTAACTTGTTTTAAACTGCACCTCTTTCCTCCAAATCTGAGTACATCTTTTCCTCCTGATGATCTGTCTGTGATGAATTTCTTCTGTAAAAAGACTCCCTGAAATTGTATTTGTACAAGTTGTTTAAGAGTTGGTACAAAGGAGGAAGACCCAATATATCTTTTGGAGGAACGGGGACATCAGTTAAGATAAATGTTTCTTCAGAACAGTTGCTCTCAAATAACTCATAAGATACGCATTACAGTCATAAGATTTGGCATTTTACTTAATGTAGCATGGAAGAAGCATTAAAGTGTTGTTATTGTACGTTAAACACATTTTACTGAAGAGTCATGAAAGCAGGAGAACGTGTTGCTTTCAAAGCTGGGTGAGACAGCAAATTAAAAGTCTTAACTGGTCCATAGATATAAGCATTTAAGTAGCTTACTGGTATCAGAATGGTCATTTGTGTCAGGCTTCATACAGAACTGATAGCAAATACCAATTCTGAATTATTGTAAATAATTTTGATTTAAAATTTGTATTTTTCTGTAATATAAAATTAAATATTTAACTTCTGAGGGACGGGGATGAAGGCGGAAAGGGGAATACTTTTACTTGATTCTGGAAAAAGGGCATTTTGCAGGGTCCAGCCAAAATGTAAACATTATTATGCTAGTGACAACAATATTGTGAGTTGGTTGGGTTTTTATTTTTTTGATCGGTAAGAGTAAAGATATTCCTGCATAGCTGTCCAAGTCATCAAATTGATTTTAATTTTCCACACCAGTTTTTCCTTCCTCCATATCCTATACTGGAATAATTTTGTCTTGTGGTTTAAAAACAAAGTGAGTTTTATTTTCCAGAATCTTTGTGCGGAGTTATTTTTATTTAGGCTAGATTATAAATGCCTTTAGAAATTTGTGGAAGTAGTTCTGATGTCAGGTATTCTTTATTGCTGCAGGGTCAGAAACAGCACTATGTTATCCTGTTTCTAAATGGAGAAACATCAAAATATAGTGCCACTGCAAAAAAGTCAGGTAGCTTTCATAGCTTTACTTTGTCTGAAGCTTGAAAATCACAGTTTAGGAGTGTTTTTTGCAGCCCTTACATTATGACGACTTGACTTGTTTTGTGACTTGTATGAGTGAATTTTTAAACTTTTTTTTTTTTGTTTGCTAAGTAATGTTTCACAAAACCAAGTTTTTAGTCTTTAATTTTTTTTAAATTTAACACAAGTTATCAGCCTTTAAAATATTTGGAATGGAGGTAGTCAAAGATTTCTGAAAAGCTAAAGATAAGCTAAAAAATATTCTACAGGTGCTGAAAATGACTGTAAGGACTTGCTGTTCTCAGGTGCTATGTTTTCTAGATGGAAATAGTTAAAAGAGAATATTTTAACTGTCTTCTAATATGTTCTCACCAAAGTAAGTCAAAGAAATAAACTGTGTTGTCAATATTAATTAAAATAATATACCCATATAAATTTTCTCTTTGATTAAACTTGAGCAAGTGGTTTAATGCCTGCCAGGCTTTGGAAACTGTCTTAGCTTTAGCATATTGAACCAAACTGTTTCCTTCCTGCTGGCTGTACAATTTCTAATGATAGAAAATTCCAGTTTAGGGCAGCAGTGAGATTCAGAGCAGAATAAAGAATGAGTTCTCTCTCCTTAAAGACAGATTTTTGTCTGAAGTAAAAGTATGCCAGAATAGAATCTGGAGTAAGGAATTTTAAAATACAGAGTATGCTTTCTTGTACATGTGATTGGTTTATACAAAGTCTCTTTTCTGACCATCCATGCTATTTATCTGTATCTTACTGTTGAAACATAGATATGGCTGGACCCATATATATTATTGCTTTTTGGTTTTATCCTTTCTTTTACTCTAATTTTCTAGCTTTTTTTTTTTCCAAGTGGCTCTCCACTGTCATGAATTTATGTAATAGTCTCTTCACAGGCTGTCAACAGGCAGAGGTTCATTCCCATTTTCTTCAAATATCCATGCTTCCAGCAGAAATTAAATCTGATGTTCCAACTCAGAACAAGTAATTCAAAATAAATTGTCATGTTGAGCAGTATTAAAAAAAAAAAAAAAAAAAAAAAAAGGAAAAACAACAAAGGGGAAAAAAGAAATCTCCTGGTAGCTCATGAAGAGGATGTGATGACCTCACTTGTTTTGTGTACTTGTATGTAGAGATATATTTATTGTGTTCTAGCTGAAATCACTTCTGCACCAGTCTTTCTGTAGATGGACTGAACCTTGTGTTGTTGTAGTGGAGAGAAAAAGCCCAGTTTTTTTCCTTGCTGTCTCACTTGGGGTGGAAGAGGGAGGGAGTAGGGAGCACTGTCTGGACAACAGCAAATTATGCCTGCTATGGGAACTTGTTTTCAAGGATAATCTTTTTTGAAAAGTCAGAGAACTCGCATTTGGCATAAAACTCAATTTTATTTTTTTAATTTTTTTTTTGTAGGCAGAACAATAGGAAATGAAATATTGTAGGGGTTTTCCCACTCCCTTAAGTTCTCATGTTCCTACAATTGCAAAAAAAGAAACAAACATGAAAATGGAAAGACCACCTACAAACTATATCAAAGACTCTTCCAGCAACTTTCCCTTTTCTTCTCCTACTATACTTGCTAATAAACCCTGGCTACAGGGTAGCCTTTGTGGACCTCTGAGGTAGATTACCTATGCAACCTATAATACTCTACATGAATTCATTCTTAAAGAGAATTTTGGAAGGGTTAGATGTTGAGAGGTAAAATTTTTGTTTTCTGATCACACAGGGGGTTTTGGGGTTTTGATTTTTTTTGTTATTTTTGGTGGTTGAAGTGCTTGTGTTACCTTTGGTAGAGATGTAAGAGAGCACAGTGTCATGACCACATTTTAGACGCTTCAGCTTTCCCTAGGCTTTGCTCTAAGGCATAAGCTACCTTCACTCATAAGACCATAAAGTTGCAAGTGTTGAAAATTTTTGCAGGATTTCAAAGCCAGAGCTGGTGAGAATCTTGTCTACCCCCTTTTTGGTAGCTGTGGAGACTAAGCAGAACTGAAAGTAGAATGACCCAGTGACCAGTGTCCTCTTTAGGCTCCACATGTCCACCTGTCCCTTCACACTCCCACCACGACCCCCAAGCCTTGTGTCTTTCCAGAGTGTCATTCACATAATACTTCCAGACCATTAAAAGCTGTTTGTAGTTCTGGGGGCTGAGTGAGCCCAGCACTACTCTTTGACAGATGAAATATAAATGGAACCAAGGGCCTTACTGTTTATCATTAAACAAGATGAAAAGCTGCAACATCCATTTTTCCAAAAAAATAAACCCAATGAAAGAACACCCTGGTAACTCTCTTTGTGGGAGAATATGAATGATAAGTCATGCAGTGGATGGGAAATGAAAGTAGCACTGATAAGGAGATGCATGTTCTTCATAGGCTGCATTTCTGTCTGGAAAAAAAAGGACTTTTTCTACTTTTAATATAAATTAAGCCATAAGAGTTTCATGCTGTGGGAAGGGAATGAAAGGGATCACTTTAAGAGATTATATTGATATGTATTGTCACTTCTGCTGGGAAATGTCTATTGCTGCCAATGCTTTGGTGAATCTTTTTTTTAGAAAAAAAAACAAACATGGAGTTTGAAAAAAAAAAAAAAACGGGGCTAGTTCTTGGCTATATTTACTAGTTTTGTAGTAATGTTTTGCTGGCCCATTTGTCTTTTCCTCCTTTTTCTACTCTCATAGTCTAATTTCTATCTTCTTAATGTTTCTGAAAATATTAGCTTGTCTACTCAGTAGGGGTCGGTGTATGTGTGTCTTCCTTTTTACAGAAACGCACTACTGTGTTAAGTATTTGGCTGGGAAATGGGATGCTGCAGCTTTAAGAGCATTTTTTTCAATTCATAACAGTATTTCCCATCCTCTTTTGCCTGCAGGCAGGGAAAGTGTATGTACAGTATTTATTTTGTTTTGATTTTACTTTAAATTTGTAAGTTTCTATAAGTAGTTCACATTGATTATTCTAGGGGGGAGAACAAGTGGCTTTGTTTAAATTTGTATTTGATATTCATAGTTTCCACTTTCTGTACTTTAAAATACTGAAATTAAAAAATTGTATGCTTATGTTTTGATTTTAGCACTCGAAAGTGTTTAATTTCTTCAGACTTCTCATTTGCTTCAGTGTAAATACAGTAAAATGTACAGAATATCGTCAGGAGATGAATGCTTTTCTAAGTCCAATCTCTGTGCTGTTTGCTTGTCACATCTTAAAGAAGTAATTTTGTGGAGAATTGTGAGGGAATATTCTCATACTTTTTTTTTTAAATTTTTTCAAAGTGCAAATTTCATTTCAATCCACTTATATTATATGGCAACTAAAGGCATTTTGTGAAGATGTGTGTATTCTTTTTGAATCCTAATATAAAAAGGAGATGGAAGTGTTTGTGATTCATCATATTATCAGATCTAGATCTGTAAGAAGGGTGTCAAATGGTATTTTTGTATTTTTGCTCTTGTTTTTTGTTCACGTTTGTCTCATGCTACTTATGGCTGACTCAGCTTTTGATTTATTGGTTTTGGTTTCTTCTTTTTCCTTGAAGTGTGTGCAGTTTCTGAAAGAAGAGCTTTCTCTTTCACACTTACATGTACTTAGCCATACTTGCTTTTGTCCTGGAGGACTTCCCTGCTGATTTTTCCCTCCAGACATCATCATCTGGTTTGCAGCTGCCAGTGCTCCCTACTTCGACTCCTGTGGCAGCACAGGAATGTTTGCATGTGGGTGTTTTCCAAGGGGATGCAGGCATTGCTGCCCCACCCTGCAGCTTGGTTAAAGCCTTTTCCTTTGCCCCACTGAGCTGCTGCAGTGCTGTGCTGGAGGTCATTCATGGGAGCCTGAGATAAATGATGCACCGATGGCATTGGAAGAATTAGGTGGCAGAAGGGTTTGATACCAGCATCCCATTCAGCTGTTCAGGTTTGCTTCTTAGCCTGGTTTCTGGTTTACAGAGAATTTATGGTTTTCTGTAATGACTAGGAGATCTGTTCCTTGACTTAATTGTGCCAGGTGCTTTACAAAGAACAAGAATGCTGACCTCATCAAACCATGTACTGCTTAATGGAACAGTTAAAAACCCTTGACAGTCTGGGATGTTTTGTGGCCTAAAGTTTAAAACATGATAGCGTTCCAAACTTCTATGCTGTTTCAAAAACATTTGAGTGGAGGGAAAAATCATGAGTCAAGTACAGGGGTTGATGATGAAATATTTATATGTCCAGATACCTGTTCCCGTTGTATTTTGACATGCCTTTACATCTTTTCAATTAATGTGTTAAAACTGATTTTACATATGGTTAGCCCAAGATTTGCCAAAGATATGAAAGAGCTGTTTGTCAGAGCAACTGCATATTTTGAAAAGGTCTTAATCACTGTGATTGAAGAGCAATGCTACAACCTATGCATTTCCATCAAACACTCGTCTGGATTTGTCATACTCAACTCACTGCTCAGAATAGTGTTTTGGTCTTAAAGTGATAGACTAAAGGGAGCTCCTCAGTGGGCCACAAATACAAGTTTCATACCCATATGAAAACCTACACAAGTAACTTTACTATTTGCCCTTTTGTTTTTTGCCAGCTACGCTTCAGAGATTTTTTTTCTGTCTCAGCTGTTTAGTGGATGACAGGATAATACACTGGAAAACGTGAAATATCTCAAGTGCTGCTTTAAATGCTACTGGATAGCCTTCAGCAGCTGGAGCCATATTTTCACTAGAAGTCAGAGTTTCTGTCTTCTGCTTTTCTGTTTGCAGAGGATGGAGAAATACTTACCTGGATTGTTCTTTCCTGAGGGACTGATGGATTTCAAACATACCAAGGCTACCAAATCCAGCAAAAGAATTGAATTTCTAAAGTCAGGGAATGAACAAGATACCCTTCTTGGTATCTGAAGACTAAAGTTACTGATTTTGGTTTTTAATCAACAGTATTCTGCTGTGTTTGAGGTGAAGTACCCATTTGTAAAGTGCCTACAGACTGGCTTTTTATTTCTGTACATTTAGTAAAGTTCAGCTCTGTCCAGAGGGTTTGTCCTGACCTGCTTAAGTTGTGAAGCTTTTGTGGTGCCAGCTCATTAGTTAAAATGTTCAACCAAGCTTTTTCTAGTTCATTTTGTTTAGGTGAAACTTTCGATTGATGATTGAAACCTGACTAATAGCGGGAATATGGTGAAGTCAATCATGCTGAGTGTTAGTTTCTGTAGAAACTTAGTTTTTTCTTTGTATAGAAGTATTTGTCCTGGGAGCCCTTAAAATGACACTTTTAGTGCTAGTAAGTAATGTCAGCTGTCTCAAGCCAAAAGTTAATGAGGTCTGAAACTGTAAAACCAGAATGTTATTGTTACTCCTTCTGATACAGCCAGGATTGTTAAATGCCTTGGTTTCCACAATGGTAGTGACTGAATTTTTTACCTGCAGAAAAAACAGCTGGTGATCAAGACAGTGAATAAAATCTGTCATTGCCAGAGCTCATAGTATTCCACCTAACAGCTGGCTAATAGCACAGTTTGCTTTGTCTAGACTAAGGTCTGATTTCTTGAAAGCCAATTATATTCAGTCTTTAGAATAACTGCTGCAAATTTTCAAAGAATTGTATTTGGCTTAATAGATCTATTTATCTGTACTGCTTCTGCTGTATTTGCCTTGGTCTTGGAAAAAATAATCTACTTTGGAACATATAAGTCAACTAAAAAAAAAAACCAAACAAAAACCAGTATACAAAGAGTCTGCTTGTTTGTGATGCTTTGCCCCAAAGTTTATTCCATGTAAGAAAGTTTTGCTGCAATGAGTGTGAGTAAAGTTCCTTTCCATACTTGGAGAATGTGATATCTGTCTGGAAGAAACATTCACCCATGAGTCATACACCTTGGTGGTAAGATGTATGATGGTAAGTCATAAAGACAGAAGTTGGCTTTTTGTTCTGGTTAAGCTAAAAGCCAGCGAAACTCTAGAAACTGCTGCTTTGGTCTCCTCAAATAGGGCATGAGCTGTGGAAGTTTTGGTTTAATTTGGCAGCAGTTTCAGCTGAGTATTAATTTGAAGATAATCTTGTGCTTCATTCTTAAGTTGATTCCTAGTTACAAAGGGTTTTTTACTTTTTTACAAAATGTCTTTGAATTGCTCTGTTACAGTTCTGGCCCAGTAAAAATTTTCCCGTGCTCAACCAGACCTTGTAGAAAGGGTTTTAAATTCCATTGTGGTATGGTTACTGAGCAGAGCTGTTCCCATGTGTTAAAGCATTGCTTCTCTTGAAGGAGAGCATTTGAAGTGTATTTGCACGCTAGCTGTCCTAAAAGTAATGTCAGAACTGGTTGTTCAGATGAGGTTCCTCCTTGAGAGGAACCATTTTGCTTCCAAGTCTGTTCATACTCAGCCCAGGCGTGCTGGGAGTGGGGAGAAGAAAAATCTGTGAGCTGTGCAGTGCACTACTGCAAATTGAGTTGATTGTATTGCAAAGACTGCTGGACAGCTGTGCCTGTCATTAAGCACCACAGGTGATGCTGAACTGTAGTACTGGGAGGGAGACCAAGCATTAAATGAGAACGTGGCATGTGAAGGATGCCTTTTTCCCCAGGCTTTTGCAGCAGGTTAGAAAAGAGGAGTTGGTGAGATGCTTTGGGGAAACTCAAAAACACTGTATAACATACCTCTTCTGGTGCTACAGGAAGTTATTTTAGTCACTGGTTCTGTTAATGCATCTTATTCACTATTAAGAGACTTTCACTTTAAGAAGTTCAGTTTGTACACAACATGAAAGATACTTTGTGTTATACATCCAAGTTCCCTTATGAATGAGGTTTGTGAGTGGAAGGGATCGGTATTGGAACAACTGAAGTGTTTGGAGAGTGGGAGTTCCATGAATTACACTCATGGTTCTGATGTAAGACATTTCCTCCATACAGACCTTATGTACTCACAATACCGGGCCACTGCTATGCCCTGATAGCTTATAGACTTTTCAGTAATATTGCCATTATTTTTCTGTTGCCTCTAATCTCAAAGAATTTTGAACAGTATAAAATGTCAGCTACCAAACTCCAGTAATGTTAGCTGTGGTTAAAGGAATGTCTTCACTAATGCTTTTATTACACATTTATTACACAAAATACTGGTGTCAATACTCTTAAATTACTTAAATTTTTTCCCCTTGGTTGAGACGTTCAGCCATTTCTGGTTTTTTTTTTTTTTTTTTTTGCGCTGATGTGAACTCTCACTATATTTTACAGTTCAGGGCTTGAAGAAAAAACTGAGTTACTATTCTGTGCTGCACTGTTGTGGGTCACTGAAAAGGACTAAAAGATTGGGGACAACACAGAAAAGAAATCACTGATCTGTTAAACATTCTGTGGAGCCCATACCTCCAGTCATGAGCTGAAGCACTAGAGCACAGGTTGTGGTGTAACTTGATACCTTAAAGATGTCATGTTAACTAATCAGATCAAAATATACATAATGGTAAGGAATAGAAAGAAAACTGTATATATAAAATCAAGTAATTTTTTGTTAACTAACTACAGGAATACTAGGTTTTTCACTCTCACCTGCATGAAGGAGTTGAACTGAATAGTTTAATACCTGAAACACACTAAGTTGATAGGAATCACTGCAAGTAACAAGGCCAAAATAGGGTTGGTTTCTGACTAGAACCACTGCTGGGGTTTTTTTTAGGGAAGAATCTGCCTAGATTTGCACACCTTGTCTATCCTTTATTTCTAACCAATTCATATACTGAACACGCATATAATTCTGATCAGATTAGTATTAATACCTCAGTGGATATAGTGACATATATTGAAATATGTAGCTGTTCTTCTAAGGGTTTTCAGGTGATGCTGTGGCTTGCTCTTTTGGGGTCCTTGGTCAAGACTTAGGATGATTCAGAATTCCCAGTGCTCTTCTGGAAAAAAAGTGATTTTGCTGCATCCTAGCCTGTTATGGGAAGGAGGCAAGATGACCCTCTCTGCTGCCTGGGAGTTGCTTTCTCCTATGCAGGAATTCTTTGAAGGGAAAGGCTTTGGATTGTGCTGCTGAATCTAAACTTTTGTTTTGCTAATGTGATGAGGGCCTCAGGGGTGTACTGGTGAGGGAAGGGGTCAGAGGAATCGCAAGTCAGCAGAGTATTCCAACTCTGCCATCCCCTGAGCCAGAGCACGGAAAGGGTGGGACCCTGAAAGACATTCCTGCCTTCCCCTGTGCCGGGGCGAAAGGTCTGCCCAGCCTCACCAGGGTCATCGGAGAGGACGGCTCCCATCCCCAGGCACTGCCCGCTGGGGGCTGCGGCCACACGGGGAAGGGTTTTTGGTGATCCTTCGGTGGCCTCCTCTTGTCCTTTGCGTGGATGTCAGGTCTGCAGAGGTTAAGCTCATCCCTGTGATAAACATGACAAAAAACAACCTGGAGTTACCCAAGCTGTACCTGGAACGGTGTGAGCTTTCTTATAAATGCAATCCCTGAGGTCAGCGGGGGTTTTGAGCATTTTGAATTGTTATCGATGGCTTACTTTTCCAAACCAGTTTTTCACTTACAATACCAGTGTAATATGAAGTGAACCTCTCCATTTTGCAATTTTGGAAAAGTTCTTTCTAAACCGTTGCCATTTTGGTTTATTTCATTCTTCATTTGTTACTTTGAAACTGAGTGGAATGTAGCTTGGTCCCGTGTTCCAGTCACATAATAATGTAGCAGCTTTGCCTGGAAAGCCCTGTTAGTGGCACTGAATCACCAGCATTTCTGTTCCTGCAGTAACAGGATGGAAGGAGGTTGAACAGACACATTCTGCTTTTGTATAAAAACATCTAAACTAAGCCTCTCTTGGAGACTTGTTTAAAAACTTTGGATCCCTCTGCTTGAATTTATCAGCTGCCAAGAAGGTTGGGCTATAATGGATCCAGGTTCTGACTGCTTTTGCAAAGGATCTGAACTGGAGGATATTTACTGACTCTATTCCCCCCCCCCCCATTTAATTTCTCATGTTTTGGCTTGTATAATGTTGCAACCAAGTTTGATACAAGTTAAAAATCAAAAATCTGATAAATCTTAAATGGATTATTTCTATATATATTTTAGGTTTTGTAGCTGGAAGCTACAGAATCTCAATGAGCATTTTAGAGAGCTATATTGATTTTTACTTAATTCTCCACCTAATTTTTTTGGCTATGCTGTGCAGTGAAGTACTGAGTCGTTTTCACTGATGTGATTCTCATATGTAAACTAAGACATCTCTGACCTTCCCTTCTACATTTTTCAAATTCTCCAGATCTTTGGGGGTGTTTCTGAGTGCAACTCTTGCAGCTGATTTTCCTGTCTCCTCAAATGCTATTGATATTTAAATGTGCTAATTAATCACTCACACAGTGTGAGCCCAAAGGTTGGCACACCTGTGAACAGCCAGTAAAACTCAACAGCCCAAAGAACTTCCAAATCAACACCATAAAATCATCATCAAAAACATCAATACCTGGGAAAGCAAAAAACTGTAACAGTAAAATTTAGAAAAAGAGGTTTTTCTGTCATGGAGATGTTATGGCAAGGGACTTTTAGATCACTTTCAAACATGGAGTCTGTGTCATTTTTATTTTGCAAGGTATCTTATAGATGTGCAGAAGAAAAGATGCATATTTGTGGCCATGTGTATGCAGCACATTTAATCCATGCTTTTCCCACAAGCAGAGATTGACTTCTTAGGTAAATGCTGTTTACACAGGAATGCAGTTGGGCACAGGGCCAGGCTGCGCCTCTGATCCATGGTGTAATCAATCCACTTCTCTCTCTCTCTCTCTGTGACAGAACCTGAGCAAAATCTAGGTTTTGGAAGTCCATGGTTTGCACCTCAAATATGAAATAAGGGACAGTGATCATGTAGAAGCAACAAAGGGGGAAAAAAAGGAAGGGATGTTGAAGACTGTGGGGGAAAATGAACCCTCTGATGTTACTTAGGTCAACTGTTGAACAATTCTGTGCCAAGTCATCAGAAGGATGTCCTGGACAAAATATTTCTAAAAGGAGCCTTTCTAGTGTGAGATGCTGGGTTTAATAGCTCTGATGTGAGGCATCTTGGGTGTGTACAGAAAATGGGCAGGATTAACAACAGTTTCTACTGGCACACCCTGAAGAAACTGCCTGATGGCTCCTTCTGTAATTTCCCAGTACGTCAAGTTGATTTTGATGGCAAAGCTCTGAGCAAAGGCAGATGTGGTGCCAAGGTTGTGTTTCTACTGCCTGGCTGGTAGAGTGTGTATAATAAATTAATAGAAATTCATTTATACAGGTATTCACATATTCATATATTTAAGTACTTTATAAAGAAATCAGAAGGTGTCCTGCAGTGCTATAATGTCATATTCTAATGGCCAGAAAGGGAGTAGAGACCTTTGCTAGTGACAGTCTGCAAAAACTTTTATAAGTTGTCTTTCCTCCATCTTGTTTCACTTGAGTGTTACTGCTTGTCCTTAGTGACGATCTGGGATGGCAGCTGCTGGATGCTTGTGCAGTGCCTAACAAAGAGATTTAGTTAACACCTTGGGCCAGGATTAGTTGTAATTCAACTGTCTGTAATATCTTTACCCATGCTATTTGAGTAGAATAGAATTTCCCATTCTGTCCATTCCAATCTCAGAAGATGGTAGGGATAACTTCCTCTTTACCTCTTGCTGTCCTGCAGACTCAGCATAGAGAATGCTTCAACAGACATAAATATTTAGGAAGGATGTATTTCTTTGGCTGGGGGTCATACAAGACTGGAAAGCACAGGAAATGAAATTAATTCTTCTGCTTGGAACAAAATGTGATACTTGTGATTTTGTGAAAAATACTCCAAATATGAGGAGTAAGGATGTGTTCATTCCCTTTAGCCACCTGTGCAAGCGTGAGGAATGAAAGCTTCACATCACTCCCAGAAAATGTGGCTTGTTTTACGTTTCCATTTTATGCATTTCTTGAACATAGAAGAGAAGAATAGTAGAAAGCTGTATTTTTATCCTTGAGCTCTTAACGCGGGGAAGTTATTCCAGTATTCCTGACCACCAGGAGGAGCTCATGACACAGCCTGCAGCGTTAGCCTCCTGCCTCCGAGCCTGTCAGGATTTCTCCAAAGAGGGAACTTCAAGTCCGAGCAGTGCAGGGGCAGCCGTCCCCTTGATGCTGTCAGTGTTGGCATTTGACGGAGGAATGCACAAAATAAAACTACACCTGGAAAAGGTAAAACGAACCAAACCCGAGGGCAGGTGGGACAATGTGCCACGGGCAGATGCTGGGAAGTAAGAGGAAGTGATTATCCATCATACTGTGAATGGTTTGGTTTATACAGAGAATCCTGGCCTCAAACTTTACTTCCAAAATCCGTCTTTTTCCCCTTGGTAAAAAAATAAGGCAAGGTGGCATAAAGACCATCTGGCAGCCAGGAGAAGGGAGTGTTCCCACGGTACAGTGCTTTTTAAAGTTTTAGTAAAGCTCTTTATGGGCAAGTCAGTAGTGCCACTCTGTTCACTAATGTGAATGTTCCCAGTTATCCAGGGGTGGCAGAACAAATTTGTAAGTTAAAGCCTGGTAGTTTTTATTGTGGAAATGGTGCTTGATTTCACAAAGCACAGACCTTCACTTTGCAGCTGCTTATTTTCCTCTGTGACAAAGCAGGACAGAACCACCAGCATTGAAATCGATTAAGAAATTATTTTAACAGTTTTCTGCAAAACTGCAGGATTTGTCTGCCTCATTTGTTCTGCTCTCTGTCTATTTTTGTACTTGTTTTAAAATCTAGTATTTGACATTGCCACGAGACTAACCAGTTCCCTTTTCACTGAGGCAAGAGGCTAATGTCTGTAACCCAGTGACTGTGGGCACCTTTCTTCTTGCTGAAAGAAATTACCACTGAACAGAGTCTTTTTATCATAGCTGTGCTCTTATCAGACCATCTCCCTTTATATTGCTTCCTTCCCCAGCCATTGTGGAAACAGACATCCTGCCCAAGGCTTCGAAATCCGCAATCTGCTGCTTCTTCTATGGAGCCTCTGGATTTTTGCCAGCAGCCCCTTGAGGTGGTCCCAGATGTGATTGCTTTTTCTGTGCTACTCCGAAAATATCCGGTAAAAACAAAGGACTGCACTCACCCCAGTCACTGCTTCAGAGGCCAGCACTTCCTCTGCTCTCAGGGATGTACAGTGAGAGATGTTAGGCATGTAGTACCCCAGAGAAACCATGACTAAAATGGCAGGGTCACTGTCAAAGGGATATTCCTACAATAGAATAAAGCCAATCTTTTTATTGCCTCTCTCAGCTGGTCCTCAAGTTTACCTCCATTCCCATGAACTCAAGAGATATGTTTGGGATGTCTTTCCCACAGCATTCTTCTGCAAGGAAAAATGCAAATTCCTTGCACCTATGTTGTGTGTGAAAAGCAATTAGGTTTTAATACTGCTTTCCTTCAGTGGGGGAAAAAAAGGGCAAAGAATTCTATTTTTATTTCAATGTAACTTGGGCTTAAAATAGCCACTGCCTTAAAATAAATCCAAAACGTTTTTTCGATTCAATAGTTTTTTTGGGGGAGAAGGCTGGGGGACAAAGGAAGAGAAAATCCCAACTCATGCCAATTTCTGTGGCTTGGATCTGTGGGGGCATTTGGACTATTCTGATAGGCTTAGAGTTTTCAGTAGCCCTGTCTATCAGAAAACCAACATTTTAGTTCTGACAGTTGTGTCAGTGGTTGAAGATACCCATGTGAAGGCAAAGCAATTGCATCTTCCTGCTGGGTTGCCTGTGTAATACGTTACATTTTATTTTTCACTTGGTTCTTTGATCTTTCTTGCAGCTTCTCTGCTCCAGGTTGCCTGACAGAGTTCCCCGTGCCCACTTCACTCCATAGGTGTTTGTGCATGCAGTAAAACATTAAGAAGGATTTTAGACCCGTCATCAATTTTTAGGCATTCATTCATTGAGGAGGCACAGATGAGAATCCATTGCAATCTTTTCTGCAGGTTTGTGGTTGTTGATTAAAGTAAGTGTCAGAAGAAACTTGAAGGTTTTTTTTCTATCTCTTTACTGGGATCCATCTTGCAATCTATTTGTCACTAAAATGAAAAGATTAGAGGGAATTCAAAAGAAGAGAAGAAAAAAATGGTTCCCAGTGAAATCTACATATGCCATGCCTCAACAGTTCTAGAAAGCCATGTGTTGTTCAGCTGGGCTGAGGAATTGTTACCACTGAAGGCACTTTATTGCTACTTTAAACTATGAAAAACTTCTGCTCTGCAACTTATTTTCCTAACTGAAAGGACTTGGAGAAAGTTGGGTGTTGCACTTGTCCCTTGGGTTTTGCAGTGTCTTTTGGAAGAATGTTTATGTAGACCCTGAAATTACTACAGTTTTTCAGGACTGCAGCTTACTGAGTTACTCTTGCTCATGTCTTCTCACCAGTTTGCAGATAAACCCAGCCAGCTTTCTGAGACCCAACTATGGCTATCCTTGGGGTCATGTGCTTAGTGTGTCATATTGGGGATGTGAGGGCATGTCCAATATGGCCTTCAGGTTTATTTCCAGAAACAGAAGTGTATCTCTGTGGCATCTGTTCTGTTAAATATTGACTTTCTATCAGCAACATTAGAGGTAAGGAACTTCCCTGGAAAAAAATCAGCTCATGGGGATTTGCATGGCATTTCTATGACTGGAGCCCAATTTTTTTAGTTTGGTGGTTTTGGTTTGGTTTTGTTTGTTTGTTTGTTTGGGTTTTTTTCAAGTTTGGACAGAGAGGTGTTTTGAAGCATCTTTTCATACAAGGCAGGAACATCAAAAATCACAAAGCACAGGTGTTGGTACTCAGTCCTTTGCAGGCAAGACTGATAAAACAAAGCACCTTAGTGACTGAAGGTCTGAGATGCATTTTAAACAATGCCTGCCTACTTGTTACTTTTCAGAAAATGCCCTGCCCATGCAGACTTACAGATGGGTTTTTCTTAATGCTGTGTGCAATGCCTGCTCCAGCCAGAAACACAGCACCCTTTGTAAGCCAACAACCTGAAATAAAGGGCCAGAGGTGGGTTGTGAAAAGTCAGAGAGCTTGAGCCCAAAGCATGATGAAGACTTCTACATGAGAGGAAAATGCAAGAACTAAATCTGATGGTCCATGAAAAAGCGGTGATAACATATAATGGGTGTGCAGCAAAGGAGGAGGTAGGTACATTTGTGCATTTGCAAGCACAGTGGCAAGACAATGCCAGTCTACAATTGTTGCGTGTGGGACAACCTCGACTCTTTTGCATCAGAAGGAACACTGTAAAATGCTGTTAGGTGAGATCTGGACCTGTCTCCCCTACCTATGTTGTGAGCTGACTGCTAGTTCAAGGAGACCCCACGTTGACTGATGGGAAAGGTGCGTTTCAAAGGGCTGATGCACCACTTGGTACCCATTTATTCCTGAGCACTTCTGCCAAGGTTTCTATGAGGAAACCGAATATTTGGTGGGAACTCTTGCCCCATCTTTCACATACATGTGTTACCCAAACCCCAGCAAAGGAGAGACATGGAAGCAACGGTGTGCTAAAGACACCAAAAGAAGCTGACTGCAGAGCAGGGACCTGTGCTGCACCCCCGGGTCCCCACCCTGGCAGCCTGAGAGTTGGCTGTAGTTATTTCATTTCCAGGAAAGAGGCTGATGCTATTGACCCTGTGTATTATTTGCCTAATGAAATACAGGGAACTGAGAGGTGGGGGCTAGATGTGAGCATTTGCAGCTTGCTGTTTTTCCTTCCTCTCCTTCCCTGAGAGTGTTTTGCAAGAATGCCTCAGTGCTGCCAGAACACGGGTGCTGATGGCTGATAAAAACATCCCTGCTCCAAGGGTGTCATGTCCTGGAATGCTCTACATTGCTGCCTGCTGCCCTTACAGATACAAACTACGTGGCTGGAGCCATCCTGCCTGATGGAGGAGCCACAGTCTTGGTACTCCAAGGACCTTGCAGCAAGATGTGTTTTGCCAGATGCCCCCGGCCCTTAATGGTTCTAGAGAGCCCCTCATGTCTGGGGCCCTGTCTGTGACACTGAGCCTGTCCTTGTGCCCCAAGGGGTTGCTGCAAGGACTCAGCTGTGAGAGCCGTTCTCAGCCTGTGCTGCTGGGTCAGGGCTGCTTGTTCCAACAGCTATTGCCACTGAAAGCAGAGGGGGAGGCAGGTCATGTATCAAGCTGATTTCTGGATAGTGTGGCATCTTTTTCTGTTAGAAAGCCCAAATGGATTTGCAGATCCCAAAGAAAATGCCATCTGCCTCATTACTGAGCTGCATTCTGTTCCTGCTCTAACCCCCAGTTATATTCCCCAACAGGGATTTATTGTTCCTTTTCAATCTGATGTTTAATCTCTAATTCCCCCCTCTTCCTGTGATTTCCCCTGTTGATTCCCTTTCCAGAGCTGCTGCTCTTACTTGTGTCTCCCCTGCTTTTGCCAGTTGGAGTAAGACACTCGAGAGGGGGTGTCTCCCTCAGAAGCAGCTTTACCTACCCTAACCCCTGTTATCTGCCAGAAGAGAGGAACTGTTCTGGAAACACAGCAAATGAAAATACCGCCACAAAGTTGCACAGGTCCTGCCCTTCCCACAGCATTCCTGTGAGCCAGACATTAAATACCCAGGCTGGCATGCATGGGCTCTGAGCTTTTCAGGGGACACCAAAACCTGGGTGGGGGAGTGGTGGCATATCTGTGCTTGCCCCAAGTCCTTTTTAAGACAACTTGCTCCGGAGCAAAATGAGGAAGGAGGATGTACAGACATGCATTGCTGCCGCATGCACAGAGCTTGGCCAAGGTCTGTGCTGCTTCCATGCTCAACAACTTCTTGCTCTGAGGAACCTACAGCAAAGCAGGTAGAAAAATGGCCCTGGCTGCTTGCTTTGCAGAAATAAACAGTTGGTGGTAGCTGAAAAGGAGGCTTTCAGTGACAAGGCTGTCTTTCCCTGCAGGTGGAAGCTGTTTGGGAGGAAGAACCAAGGCATTCTGCATTTGAAGAGCTTTCAGAAAAGTGTGACAATTACATATTTCAGAACATGTACTCTTAGACAAATAACCAAAATATTTAAAGCTAAGGCAGCCAGTGATGTGGCACAGCAGGGACACAGCATTTGCACTCAAGTGCCAAATCTACACCACTCCTGTGTGTTCCAATGTCTACGGCGTGTGCTGTACAACAAGTCCTTTCTGTCCTAGAGAGGACTGTGTTTCCTGTGGTTTGTCCTGCGGTGCCTATTTCTGAGCCTTTCCTGCCGAGAGGATGGGAGCCTGCAGTGCTGCCGTGGGCTGGAAGTGAATGAGAGGCAGCACAGGCCCATGTCAGCCCACCATTGTCCGTGAGGGCCACGCGGCCCTGGCGCTGTGTGCCAGGCCTCATGCAGCTGCAGGGCTCCGTGCCAGCAGCGGGGTCTCTGCCTGTGCTGCAGAAAGCCTGATTCAGCAGCAAAATCCTCAAGCTGTCTCCAAGGCCTCCTGGAATAACCATGTGCAGGCATCCCGCTTGGGTGGGAGCAGTCACTGCGGGATGTCACTGCTGGCTCACTCTGTCTTCACATGGCATGGGGACAGGGCACGCCCAAAGGCTTCACCTCCAGGATCCCAAGCCCCTCACTTCTTGACAGGGTGATCAAAGTGCAAGGGTTTGTGTTTTCTTTCCTTCCTTCCCCTGGCAGTCTTTACCTGAAGCTTGCTGAACCCTGTGGAAAGACTAGTTAGCTTCCCCACGTCTTAGGACTGAAATTATGGCTTGCTTCTCCACCAGCTGCATGTCTGTAGCATTCTGCTGGCGTCTTTTTAAATTACATTTCTCAAGATAAAACAAAAAGAGTGTAGGGGAAGAAGGGCTAAAAACCCCAAGAAACATGTTCCTTCACATTTCCTTCACCTAAAAGAGCACAAGGTGGCTGGGGAGGGATGAAAGGGTTACAGGGATTGCCAGTGCTTAGTGATTTGGTATCCTCTGTTCCCGTTACTGAGTAGCCACCTGTTAAGTAGAAATGGTGGGATGCATGTGGGATAATCTCTTAATACTGCTCCTACTGTCTTGTCTCCACTGATATACAGGATATGTTGCATCTTCTTTCTGGATGTGCTGTATGAAAGTACAGCAAGAGAGTAGGTATGTTTTTGCATGTGAGTACAGTTGCATAATGCATGACCCATTGACTTGGGACTTGGATCTGAGCTGTTTGATCTGGAATGGTAACTTTTCCCCAGCTTTTTTCACCAAACTGATATTAGGATGCGTATTGGGGGCAGCCAAAGAGACACTGGGAAAGGAGAAGGTGATGGTTTGATAACCTTGGCCATTTTGGTGAGTCCAGGGAGCAACACTGACCATCACCTCCCTCTTTCTTTGTCCCTGAATCTCTCCAGAGCTCAGCACTAAAGGGCCAGGTCAGCTGTTATCAGAGACTGCAGTGGGGTGGAAAGTGGCTGGCAAGGACTGGCAGCTCCTGGTAGTGGTGGTGAAGTATGGGGATGCTCAGCATCTGATGATTGAAAGCAAACACTCCTGGTGGCCCAGAGGTCCAATTCTGAACAGGGCTGAGGAGTATCCCTGACATCTAGTTAACTCATCCCAACTGATTATGTTTCAGTCCCAAGCTTTGACAAGTCCACAAGCCCAAACTGTGGCCAGAGGCCTTGTGCCCTTGAAAACTCATCTAGGCCTTGTGCCCTTGAAAACCCATCTTTGTGTGGCAATAGAGGCCCACGTGGTTCACCAGCACTGTGGCAGGGAACAAGGGCTTGGCCCCAGCTGTGTAGCTGCTCCCCTTGCCAGTGTTTTTCCCTCTCTGGAAGGAGTACCTCATCTGGTGCAGACTGTGCTGGTCCCAGTGACATGTGGAGGCTGTTACGTGCTTACATCCACCACAGCATGCTAGTTTACTTTCTTTCTCCTTAGATGTTTTGTAATGTCTCAATTCAATTGCTAGTATTTTTCATAATTACATTTCAGCAACTGCATCAGTGTGGAATTTGTACAGATGTCCTGAATTTTGCAATATTCTCCCTTGCATGAAGTACCTCTCACAAAGCACTGATGCCAAGGAGAGGGTGTCCCACGAGGCAACCAGAACTGCTGACAGTGCTGCAGCTCCTGCCAGAGCAGTGGTCTTCCTCAAGCAAGAAGTCTCCTTGTCCCACCTCTACCTGATGAGAAGTAGCTGCCCTGAACAGTCACCATGTTATCCTTGTCTCACATGGCAAGTCAGCTGGGGGCAGAAACAAGCAGAGGTTTGAACCGCTGGTGCCTGCACAGCAAGGACTCCCAAGATGGAGCTGTGTGGTGATGCCAAAAGCTAGAGATACTCTGGCTGGTATTGTTTTAAGGCATCCAGGAGTGGACCTGAATTCAGATCTTCCATATTCAGGATGGTGACTCCTTGGTACTGGCCACAGTGACCCCAAATCCAAGTGCCTCACGGTCCTACAGCTGAGTCCTGTAAGGGAAAGTCCTCCCTTCCTCTCTCCATGCATATTCTGCGTCTGTGCTGAGCTACAGTGACAAGGGAAAGTAAACACATGGTATTTCTTCCTTTATGCAGCCCACAGTAGAGCCTTGCTGGGCTGCCCTGGCTCAGTTCTATGCACAAAGGAAAGCTCCTCCTGAGACACCCCGCAGGGCTCTGATTTGCCTCTGAAGCAGGAGATGTAGTGACCTCTGTTTCCACATGAGTAATCACAATTGTAGTTCCTGCCCCTCCACTGATGCAGGTCTTTATTAGACCTGACTGGGTCCGTAACCTCTGCTGGCTGCAGGTTCTGCCAGCTGCTGGCATGCTGTGTGAAGTGCTGGTTTTTCTTCCTCCTATTCATGCTGACCTTACCTGCCATGAATGATGCAATCATGCGGACAAGATCATAGGGAGGTTCAAAGTCCAGGATGGAAAAAGGAGAGGGAGAAAAAAAAGGGCTAAAAATAGAGTTTCCAAGGCTGCAGGTCATTTCAGTGTGGGGCTCAGGGGACATCAGAGACATGCTGGAGCCTCCAGATTGGAGGGGAACCTCCACTCGGTGCCTTTCATTTCCTGTAGCTTTCTGTGCTAAAGCATTCACAACTTGTAGCAGTTTTTCCCGGACTTCAGGGAAACCCAAAAAGAAGTGAATCTCTGGGGGCTGGGGGAGCCCTGGCTGCTGGAGAGGGAGAGCTGGCAAGGACCATCACCAAAGGCTCCTATGAGCTGATCTGTGAAGGTGAGCTCCTGGAGGCCTCTGGAGTGATAGATGACATGACTGTGGATAACAGGCACAAGCAGTGGTTGGGATGTTCTGAGTGGCCTTTGGGAGAAGTTCTTCCACAGGACGGTGGTGCAGCACTGGAACAGGTTACCAAGAGAGGTCAGGGACTCTGGAGGGGGTTTAAGACTTGGCTAGACAAAGCAAGGGATGATCTGAGATAGTGCTGGCAACAATCCTGCTTCTTATGGTAGACAGGGCCAGAGGCACCCAGAGATCCTTCCCAGCAGACACTTCCATGACTGCACTAACATTAAAATTGAATAAACATAGACTCGTGTTGACTTAACCTTCCCAGTGAGCATGTTGATCTGGTTTTGTTGACACGCTTTTTCCTAGAATTTGATTCTCACTAAATACAAGTGAAAATGGGGGTGGCCTGTATGTTACATGAAAAAGCATGAAATAGGTGTTTGATTAGTTTGTGGTGCCATCCCTCTGGCTCTGGGAAGCTGGCAGGCACTGCACTGCCTGAGATGATATAGTGCCATATTATATAAAAAGGCGTATGCTATCTTTTTACAAGTTAGTGACCCAGGACAAACCAGGATGTGCGTTCCTGTTCTGTCTCATGGGGGGTCAGGTAGAGGTCAGAGAAAACCCTTCTTGGTCCCCTTCCCTCCATCAGAGGCCTGGAAAATGGTAAGGAATTAATCTGAAACTTTGTGTAGTAAAATATAAATCCCCATTGCCTGAAAATTGCTGGATAAGAGCCAAAAAGGCCTAACAAGGAAACATGTTCCTTCCAGCATAATTATATATTTGGCTTATATTTTATTAAATGAGTAACAGCTGAGCAGAAAGGACAAGAGTAGAGACTCCCCCCACCCAGAGGTATGTTTAAGGCAGAGGCTGGGCTGTATGTGACTCAGGTGTCAGAGTGGGTGATTTAGCATAAAACACTGAGGTTTAACTGTGGATTAGACCATGAGTGGCAATCAAAGTGAGTGACTAACACAGGTGTAAAGGGTTGTTGTTTTTTAATGTTTAAATTTTCTTTTGAGTTCCTTGAAGGTGGGAAGAGAAGGAGCAAACCCAGGCACTGAGGTCAAGTCTGAGGGGAACTGGAGGCCCGAGGTGATAAATCATCAGCACTGTAGTGAGTTTAAGGGGGAAACTAATGTAATATATGAAGCAATATGGAAAGAGGAATTTTATTACTTCAGTCAGCTCCCAAAGGATTCCATTCCAGATGGTTATAGCAGGGTAGATCAGGAACCTGCATCAATGGGGCCCACCATCTGACAACAGCAAAAGCAGCAGAGGGTTTCTTCTGACTCCAGCAGGAGTTTCACCAGGAGAGAGCTGTCTCCGTAGCAGGATAAAATACCTGGAATTAGTGAGAATTTACCTCTTTGTGAGCAAAGCAGGTGATGAACCTGGCCATTTTGGCATTTTCCTCCCTTCAGGAAATGTGTCTTGTTCTTGCAGAATATTTATGGAGAGGCTTAGGGAGTAGTCTGCAGCTCTAAAACACCACCTGGTTCTGGATGATGGTGCCATTGGCCTATTACTGATGGGGATACTGGCCTTGATAAAGACCCCACCATAGCAGCCCTGCAGAGCAATAGCCCCAGGGATGAGTAACAGCTCCCACAGAGCAGCCCGAGTCTCTCAAACTTGTTTTTTCTAAGTCACCAAGCAGTGGCCAGGAAGCAGTGTCCTTTATAGCCCTCAGCCAAGGTCTAAGGTAAAACAAAGGCCTGGTTCATGGAGGAATTTTCCCTGCTGGAGCAAGAGCTGTTGAGCATTGGCACTACCCAACTCCAGGTCCAAGGCAGACAAACTCCGAGACCTCAGCACTGATGCAAGGCCACAACCATTGGAATGAGGGGGGGATATTCCTCTATATTGTTGGGGTTTTTTTTAATTTGAATGCTTGAGAAGAGTTCTCATTTGGGGAAAGTTTGGCTGTACTTTGCTACAACATTAGACTTCGCTGTTGGGTGTCCTCTGCTAGAAACGTTTAGATTTATTTTTGCTTGTGTTCTGTCTTACGCAGCTAAGAAAACAGTTTTGAATAGGACAAATTGTCTTGTTCCAGGGAGGAGGTCTGATCTGGAGAGTGAAAACAGCTTGCTACTTGGAGGACTGTCCACAAAAGAACAAAGCTCTGAGGACACTTCCCTGCACTGTGCCCCAGTAGAGATAACGTAGAGACAAGATGGCCTCAGGAAACACAACTACGTGAGTCCCTTGTTAAGTATTTTGTTTCTTTGTTTTCCTAGGATTCATGTGCTCCAGTGCTTGGTACTCTGGGTGTTGTTGCTCCTTTGGATCTGATGGGCTGGGAGGCAAGAGCCTTGGGTATTCCCTGCTCCTGCTTGTAAGAAAGAGGGAGGAATCATGCTAGTTCATCACACCGGGATGCTGGTGCACTTCTCTGACAGTCTTTAATAGCTGGTGCTGTAGAAGAAGATTGGAGTCTTTTTTAATCAGGTGTGCATCTTTCCAGATTTGTTTTTTGTGTGTCACTGGCAACATGTAAAGAAGAAATACTCGTGAAAGGGCCAATGTTCCTGCACAACAACATTAATGGGAAATCAGTTCTGGATACACAGAAGTGCAAGTTCCTTGTGGCAGCTGAATGGAGAGTTATAACTGGATACTTAAAAATGTGAGATGATGTTGTATGATCCATGCATCCTGGAAATCAATCAGCACTGCAGTTATAAAACATCTCCACTTGTAATGTCTGCTTTGGTGGACTGGAAATAATGAAGAATTTTAAACGTGGTGTAGAATATAAATCCTGGAAGGATCTCTCAAGCTGACTGGAATTTAGCTGCTTGAAAACCTTGGTCTTGGTTTAGTCCAATTTTTAGCCAAAATGTGGATTCAACCCTTTAAATGTAAAGTTCTCAATTAAAAGGTCATCATCATATCATCAAGAGGTCCAGTCTCACTGTACCATCAGCTTGTTTTCCAGAAAAATTTCCCCTGTCTGAAGGATAACTGGAAATGCCAAAAGGAGATGATAGAAGCTCTGTGACCTGAGCCAAGAGCAATTTTGCTGTCCAGGCACAAAAAAAACCCCAAACCCCCCCCCCAAAAAACCCACAAAAAAACCCCAAACAACAACAACAAAAACAAAACAAAACAAAAATAAAAAAAAACAAGACAGAAAGGTTAGGAAATAGTAGTCTTTTGATAGACAGTTCACAAGATGATATTTGTGAAACTTTGTAGAAAGAGAAAGCAATGGAAATTATTTTTACATTTACACCTAAGGCAATTGCATGGATTTATTACTACATCTGGGGCTGCAAACCTGAGCCTGATTTATTAACTACTATCCCTTTTGGTTTCTTATCCAGGGTGGCAAACCATCTGTAGGACACTGAAAAGAAGCTGAGTTGCATGTCTTGTCCTTTCAGCCTGTTTCTTGTGTTCATTTTGGTCTATAAACAAACATCTCTCAGGTCTCCTAAATAGATTTTCTGATTGAGTTCCCAGAACAGACCACCACCAGCCTCATTAAAGCTTATTTATGTTACTTTCATGCATGAATAAAAAAGCTCCCATTCACTGCTGATTTTATTTAGTTAGATTCTGTGCCTTGTGGTAGACATTGAATTGGAGTGACATTTTTGGCACCAAGAAAGAAAAAAAATAGTGAGAACTGCAAGGAATAGTTTGACGCCTGCATCTTTTGCAGAATGAAAAGGAAGAGGTTAACCTGTTCTTGGCTATATGACATTGATTGAGAACGCAAAGAAAATACAGCTGTAAATATTTAGGAATATTCCCGAGTAACTGGGGCAATTTTTAAGGGGTAGATCATTGAAGTGGGACTCTGGAGGTACAGTCTGTTTTCCGAGGGATGCCACCCGCTCCCTGCGTGATAGGAGGAGAAAGGTCACTGGTTGTTTGAGGTCTCTGCTCCCAGCTGAGAATGATACTGTCTCCCTCCTCTCCTTTTCCAGCTTGCTTGTTTATCTCACTAGCTTTTCATCAGAGTAACATTCACTCTGCCTCTGTGCTGAGCACAGTGGGTCCTGCTCTTGGCTGGGGCTTCTAGACACCACTACGAGTAAGAGACATGATTTTCTCTTTACGCCTGTCTCCTCCCTCTCCTTCCCTGCTCCAGTGCTTGTGAGGTAAGATTAACAGCTAAAAAACCCCAAACCAACAGTAAAATCAGTGTAAATGAAGAATGAGGAGGGAAAGATCCAGTATATAAGTTGTGAAATAGGTTTGAGCAGTGTTTTTCTCCAGCTCTGCTGACTGATGATCTCTCTCATGTAAAGGTATTGCATTTTGGGACAAGAAGGATTTGAGCCTATCGTTTAAGTCAAAGGGGTGAACAAAAAGCAGCTTTGCCTGTTTCCTTTGCGCTAAGCACATTGTGAATATTCTTAAGCATTGCCACCAGGATTAACATCCCTGAATTTTAATGTGCCTGGTGCTGGAATGTAGCTGGAAAGCAGAGCAGGCAGGAATGGTCTCTCTGGGCTGTAGGCTCTGCTAGGTGACTCTTTGAAGTTCTATTCAATAGCTTTCTGTTACTCTTTATATTTTTTTTCCCTTTTCTGCCTTTTTTCCTTCTCCCTCAACCACTTCTGGAACAAGTACTAATACATTTCATGTTTCTCAAATTTACCACACTGAACTGTTTTATTTCCATGTACTTTTGCATGGCAGTAGTATTAAAATAAATTTTTAAAAAAAAAGGCATGGGACAGAAGTACGAAGTTTGGTGTTTACTTTGGATCATTAACCTGGTCTGTAAATTTGATTTGATCTCTCCTTTTTTTTTGTTCCTCCCCTGCTCTCTCTGTGTAATTTCAGAGCCTGCAAAGAGACGCTGTCTTCTGCGGCTTCGGGATCTCAGCAAGAAATGGGAGTCTGATGGATTGTAAATGCACCTGCTTTGTTTAAAACCCAGCCAAACAGATAAGTGCACTTTTAATTATCTCTGAATGGTGCTTTAGACACAGCTGTGCACAGCATCTCTCTTCAATTTGGTTTCAGTTTGGTGAGGCTCTGTGTTTCACCCCTGCAAATGAATGCTGTGTGGGTCTCATTTCAGCTGAGAAATACCAGACGATATTGGTATTTCACGTTAAGGTAATTAATTGGTGTCTGAGGGAGCTGCAGCTGAGGGGTTGGGAGGCTCCCAGGGATCTATCCCATCTCTTCCAGAGCCACTGTCTTCAGCAAGCCCTATGAGGTTTTGGGACTCTGAGGAGCTGCTCTGAGGGACCAGACGAGGCTGATGTGACCCATGTGAGCCTTAAAGAGTCCTATGGGACTCATTAGAGGTTTAATAACTAAACTTGGCTGGTTTGGTTGAGAAGATGCTTGTGCAGGCTTGGCACAATCTCAGAGAAACCAGCTAATGCTGCTGGCAGGAGAAAGGGTTTTCTGCATGTGCTTGTCATATGTGTGCAGAGAAAGTGATAACCCTGCTTCTTACCAACAGATTCCAGGTGGGAAAAAAGCTGGGGATGGAGGAGAAAAGACCTTGGTTACACTGAGTTTACACAGGACATGCAAAGGAGTATCGTGAATGAGTGGTAGCAAGGATTGTCCCCTCAAAGTTAGGAGAGCATTTTTATCTCTCTACCAAGAAAGCAAGGTCTAGCTGCTTAGGTCTGCTTCTAGAGGTGACCACTGGCTCCTTGTGGACACACCACTGCAATTACTAAATTATTCAAGAAACCCATAAAATAGGTTCTCATGTAAAGTGTAACTTTGCAATAATATACAGCCATGGTACTGGGGCTAATATTCACGATAATGTAATTTACTGTGTTAGAATAATGAAAAAAAAATCACTGAAGCTGAGTGCGTGAGCATTGTTGGGGATGTGTGGAGGGAGGCTGGACAAGAGCTAAATTATCTACTCTGAGCTTGTCTTACCTGCTCTACCAGGGATAATTACTAGTGTCAGACTTACTATTAGGAAAACTACAGACAGGTTTCCTACAGCAAATTAGGCTGTAGTAACTGACCTGAATTTGCCTTACCTACCTAAGCAAAAGGTGAGTTTCTTGGTGAAGTTGCCAATTTAGGGGTGATAGAAAGAGGCAGGAGAGACGAGGAGGGGAAGTGAGAGGTTGCTGCAGTTTGTGATCTGGATCAACTCGTGGTCCCTGAAGTGCCTGAAGTTCCTTCTTTTCTAGGAAAAATTTTGCTTGCTGTTATCACCAAGAAATGTTTTATATGAATAGAAGAAATGGCACGTCTGCTAGTAATGACTAAGCTCTGTCTTACAAGTGTAAACAGTGCTTATTCCTGACTCTTCAATACTTGAAAGCAAAAAAGCTTGATGCTATATTAAGAAACACTGAGAAAATGAAGCTCTATTGAGAAAATCAGGGCTAGTTCATTGAGCAAGGGTGGATAGGAAGTTTAAAAAGCTTAAATCCTCTCGGTGCACCAACTAATGCAGCTTAATGTTTTTCTAACCTCAGAGATTCTCAAGGTATTGATTGTTAGGTGTGCAACTTTAAATCTGTTTTCTGCCAGTGAGCTGAAATCAATGTATCTCCATATTAGATCCCATTAAATTAACCCTAAGCTGGCTGGTTCCAGTCTGGGCAATCTGACATTACTCAGTCAAATTTGGGAATCATCCTGAGGTGTGGCTGGCATGCAACATGTAACTCTCTGTGCTGCCTGGAAGAAGAAGCAGAAAACACTTAAAGTGTCTCTTGGGAGCTATGCTGATGAGAGAGATGATACCAAGGGTGTTCTAGACACCTGTGGTTTGGCTGGTACCTCCTGCAGCTGAGGAGAACAGATTCAACAGCTCTTCTCCAGTTATTGAAAAAAATCTTGTCCAGAAAAGAAGATCCTTGAATCCCTAACTCCTTGTCTTACAGGTGAGCCTTGAGGACACTTGAGAGACTGTAGCTCCTGAATGCGTGGCCTTCCCCAGTGATTGGAAGAAAGCCATGGGGAAAGATAAGAAAGAAGAAGCCATCTTCCTGAGGAAGAAGATAACTTTGCTGCGGGCTTTCTCGCTGCTCATCGGCAGCATGGTTGGCAGTGGCATCTTTATTTCCCCCAAAGGAGTACTGGAAAACTCGGGCAGTGTGGGATTCTCCCTGGTCGTCTGGTTCTCCTGTGGGCTCCTCTCCATGTTTGGTGAGTGCTGAGCTTTGGCAGCCTTTGCTTAAGCACCTGGGAGGTGAGGGGAGCCTGCACATTTTTATGTTTGGAAAGTTGGGAGATGAATAAACCCAAAATTCCTGGTTCCTACTGCAACAAAGGTTTAAGAAGTCAGGGGATGGTCACTAGGAGTTTTTAGTTCAAATTATTTCCCATTCCAAGTAATGGACAAACTTCCAGCATTTATGGTCTGCAAATATCAATTCCTGTACAAGTGCAAGACAGGGGAGTGACAGTGGCTGCAAATGGAGACAGCATGGTCACTGCCAAGAAAACTGGGAGAGAATAAGGGGAAATAAGGGGACTCCTTCTGTAAGGTGGAAAGGAAATGAAAGTGCCTAAAAGGGAGTCTGAGGGCTGTGCTGTGCTTTTCACAGACACTGTGAAGAGAGTAGGAAGAGAGAGTCCCAATATGCCTCATGGGACCCCTTTCTGTCAGAGAGAACAGCTGGAGCAGGATGCCTGGGGAGCTGCAGGGTATGCACCAGCCCAGGGTGGGTGTTGGGTGTCTGTAAGAAATGGGGTGGGTATGTGTGATGCTGCCCCACTTTCTTTGTGTTACTATTGGCTTGATTTGTGTCATTTAATACCAGTCTTTTCTCACAAAGAGTTGTCATTTTGATGACAGTTTCATTCTAGTTCTTTTGCAATAACATAACTCTTGTAAGTTACAGTGGATAAACCACATGGCTTTTAGTTTCTTTCATTAGCTGTATAAAATCACCATCTCAGAAACTCTCTAAAGGAGCTATTAGGACAACTGCAAGTTGTCCCAGCCCAGGAGAGTAATCTGATGCTTATTACAGTGGGTGACTTAAACATTCTTCTTCTGTTGTAACTTACTAAAAATGAAGAAAAAAAGCAAAACCAAAACAAACAAACAACCCACAAAAACGCAGCAAAACACCCCACCCCAAAACAAAAAACAAAACAAACAAACCCCCCAAACAAAACAACAAAAAAACCCACAAAACACCAGGAAAGGAGAAATACTCCATGTCAAAAAACCCCACTTTGACACTATGACACGTACATGCAAGTTTAGAAATTGGGACATTCAATTGTTAATAGGGCAACAAGTTGTTCTTGTTCTTAGCATATGTGTACAAATATTTCACATTGCAACTCTGTGTGGTTTTTGGTGAATTATACACTTCTGCTTAAAGAAAAGCTGACAATATAATGTGAACCGGGTGTTTCTTTTAACCAAGCAGAGCAGTAAATGGTAATGTGTGTGCTAATCACATAGCCAAGCTCTGCACTTGCAAACGTTTCTCCCTCTACAGCATCCTTTGATACACTCTGCTGGAAGGGCCTTGGGAGCCTCTTTATCAGGTGATGGCATTTTGTAGCTGGATTTGTTGGTTTAGTCTTCTCTCTTATCAGCTTGATGACCTCCCCTGATCATTTCTCTGACACTTTTTTGCAGTATATTTAAAAGGCCTTGCTTTCTTTTATGCTTTTTTTTTTCTTTCAAGTGGGGCATATATACAAGTCCCATTGCATGAGTTCAGCAACACACTTATATGCATGCTTGAAGCATTTAAAGGGACCCACTGGAATAAATGAGATTAGCTGTCTGCCTATATTTAATGATTTGAACACGAGTTCTGCACAAATTTTCCAACAGGGAGGCAGGAAACATTGAGATTGTCACCATCCTACATAACCTGAATATGGCATGATTGCCATGGGACCTGGAGGCATGGCCATGTCACCACTGGATGCAAAAGAGGGAAGGGATTTATGTGAAGATGAAAGATAAGGACACAAAAACGTAGCTTGGGATCAAAAACATGAGTGGAATGACCAGTTCAGCCATGGCTTGTGGCTGAGCTGCTGTAGCTGCTTTGTAAGCAGCATTTCAGCAGTCTAACTGTAAGGAGAAGCAAGAATCCAGGGTATCTTTCAAAGTAAACCTCTTGTAGCTCTGTGCAGCGTTTCTATCACACACCCATCTTCAGAGCTTCCACCAAAATGTTGTAACATTAACCACAAAATAGAGAATTTCTTTCCACCTGACAGGTAAGCCAGTTACTTCAAAACTTACTTCAAACCACTTTAGTGCACAAAAATTTGGAAAAGTTCTGTTAAACCTCTTTTTCTTCCTCTCATTCACTACTGATTTTAAGTGGTTTTGTTCAGTCCCTGAAAAATCACACGGGAAAGGAAAAATCCCTGGGGTTATTCACTTGGTACATTTCTACCTGAACTTTTCTAGGTGCCTTGTGTTATGCAGAGCTTGGAACAAGAATCACCAAGTCTGGAGGACATTATATCTACATTTTGGAGACACTAGGGCCTCTGCCAAGCTTCTTATTCCTGTGGGCAGAGTTTTTTGCTATCAGGTAAGAGACATGGTTAGCTTGCCTCTTCCTGGTTGCAGTGATAGTTTAAAATACCAAAAAGTTGTGGCACCAGGTAATAGTCCAGGCAGTTTGTAGAGGAAAGCGTAAAAACAAGATGAATGATTTTTAAAGATTTTTCAGTGATGCAAGGAAGAAGATGAAATGTGGAAATAGTTACAAATGTTAAATGTGTTCTGTACTTAAAGAATAGCTCTCTTCCCCCCTGGCAGCTCGTATCCCCCAAGAGCTGTGGTATATTTCATAGACTGGCAATAGGTGCTAGATTTATTTCAGATCTTCTGTTTTCAAATGTGAAACATTTTTGGTTTCTCCAGATTCAGAAAGTGGAGACAACTTCCTGGCTTAGCCCCAAGTTAAATAATTTATAAAATTGTGAAGCACTTCTTTTTTTAACATTAAAAAGGAAGTCCTCACCTCTCAATAACCTGTGTCCTTCATGTAAGTTTAGATGAAGCAGAACATATGAACTACACTTGCATTGCTCAGTATGATTAATCTCAACTTTTGCTTTCAAGTTGGAAATTAATCATTTTGCAGCATGTGGTTTTTAACCCAGTTACTGAGAAAAACCTATGAGAAAAACTCGATGGGAATTCACCATCTGCATGGGTGAGAGGATGAAGCCAGGTGGGGAAACTTGCTCCCCTTCCCAAGTTTTGTGCAGTTTTACCTCATGCCATTTTTCAGCCATCCTTACAGCAATTTGTGCTTGATTCCCCCCGCACTCCCCACTCCAGGCCTGCCAACAGTGCTGTGGTTTCCCTGGCATTTGGACGCTACATGCTGGAGCCATTTTTCGCCCCTTGTCCTGCCCCTGTCCCTGCAGTGAAGCTCGTCTCTCTCCTGGCCTACTGTAAGTACTAACACTTATGGGACTGTCCATCCTGGCCTCTGCCCTAGACTAGGAGCACTTATGGGGTGTTATTTCTTGGGACAACTGTGGGATAAGGGTCCTGTCTTACCTCCTCAGTCAATCAAAATGTTCTGATTCATGGTGTTGGGCCACTGTATTCTCTAGGAAGAGGAATGGCCCTCCCTGTTGACCAGCTGGAGCCCTAAGTAGGGGGATTTTGCCAGGTGTGTGAGCAGAAGCTCTCCATGTGCAATTGTGCAAAAGCCACATGAGTTGTGGGTGTAAGGCTTAAGTTTTGGACTCCTCTCCTGGTGCATCCAGGCCACGAAGCTGTCCTGCCTGCCCCAGACTGGTGTGGACTGGCACAGGGAATGCTGTGAAGAGGGCTGCTGAGATGTCCCACACCTTTCCCCCAGGCAGGTTTGGATTGCCCAGCAGAAACCAGGTTCCTGTTCCCTTTTAGGAGCATAAGTCAGCTCCCCCTTTAAACACTGTGTGCTGGACCACAGTGATGTTTTCTGACATCTCTAACTCCATGCATCCTCTCTAAGGTGTAAAGGTTCAGCTTTTCCCCAGCATCCCTGGGGCAGGGAGAGCTGCTGTAGTTTTCCCTGTGTGTGTTGAGCACAGGCTGCAGCTGTAGCAGTGTTGTTTTCTCTCCAGACACAGTCCTCACCCTTAATTCCTGGAGTGTCACCTGGAGCGCGCGGGTGCAGACGGCGCTCTCCGTTGTCAAACTCCTGGCTCTTGCACTCATCATTGTGCCAGGGATGATGCTGCTGGCCCAGGGTAGGTGTTGCTGCATGGCTGAGGGAGGGGTGCTCGATGTGCCCCCTCATCATGGCTTTTATCCGTCCCAAGTGACAAGTGTGGTGCTCACACAGCTGGCAGGAGCTTTCTTTGTCCATGTGCCAGACGTGAATTAGCTGGGAGCTGAGACTGGCGTAGCTGGCACAAGCTGCAACGTTGCACTGGGCTGATGCACCTGGCTGCGTGGGGCTTTCTCCAGAATTTAGTGGGTCTTAGTGCCAGAGGATGTGTGATCCTACCCAGGGTCATACTGGCACCTTCCTCTGCAGATGATCTTTCTTTGGAGTCAGACTGGCCTGCTTCCAGTGTAGCTCAAAATCTTTCCAAAGCAGCACATATTCAATGGACATTTAGGATATGTGTCAGCATCCCCTGTGCCAGTCACAGCTGTGCAATGAGTTATCAGCCCTCAGCTGAGCCCTGGTAATGGTATCTCTAACCCTTCTGTGGCATAAGCTAATTTTTTTACCTCCAGATTGAGATGAGTGATAATTTAGTGAATTTACAATGAACTTGGTACAGGATTTCATGCCCACATGCAAAGTGGGGGAGAAAAACCCTACCGGTAGTATCTTCTGTGAAGGATACAAGAATATTGGCTTTAATCCAAGCCTCAGTTTATAGAAAAGCCCAAGGCATTCCCACTCAAGGGATGAAGCCTGCTCCCTCTTCATGCTATTACCTTCTTCTGCAGAGAAAACACCACAGGCAGTGGACTTGGTGTTCATGTTTCTTTCTGATATCTGGAGCTGGCTCATTTGAACATGCAAAGCTCCCCCGGCTGGCAGAGTTTCTGAACTAAAGGACTGCCCTGCAGCTAGGAATCCCGAGCCATTATTGTTAGGAATGCCTTCAAATGACAATCTGGAGCCCTGGCACCCGTCCTCTGGTGGGGAGGATAAGTGCAGGTGACATCTGGAGGGAGAATTCACCAAGAGACTCCAGCATGATAGGTTGTATTTCATGTGACTCACGGGGGACTGTAAATTGCTCATTAATGCATTGCAGGCAATAAATCCTTTTCATGCACCATCACTTACCAGCCATCATTTTAGAACATAAAAAAAGTACCTCAATAGACTCACTCCTGTATTTTGGCTTAGTTTTCTTCAAACATATTTTCAAAATGACTTCATTTTATTTTTGGGCTTAAAAATCACTTTTGTGCTTTTAAATAATTTTGCCTGATTCCTCTGCCTTGTGCTGCTTTTGTTTGATTGCACTTCTGTCCTTTTCTCTGCCATTACCTTATCTTTGGCTCAGGCTTATAATAGAGACTTGCTGGGCCAGCTTTTCAAACCCAAGTGCCAAATCTCGTCACTGAACTTCTTGCAGAAACACCTCCCTAGAAGTGGCCTGACTTTCTCCATGTGCTCCGTGCCAGGTCACACCTTGCCTGGTGAAGCCCAACTAGACACACAGCTCACCTCTTAAAGACAGTTTATTATGGAAAATTGAACATAGATTTGGAATGACACCTTGTGTTTGGAAATGTTGGGAATGCAATTCCTTTTGACTGTGTTTGAATGAGAGGCCATTCAGCATTTCTCTCTTCCCTAAGTCTGCGTGGGGGTTTTTTTGGGTTTTTTTTTGGGGGGGGAAATCCTGACTTTGATTGTTTTTTTGGTTTTTTTTTTTTTGGTTGTTTTGTTTTGTTCTTTTGAGCAGAGGACTTGAAGGAAAAATAGGGGAGTTGGTAAATACCTGAGACACCTCTACTTTGAAAATTTTATTTGCTTCACCCTCTGTGTCCTTTCCTGTGGGTGGGTGAGTGGTGGTGGGTCGGACTGGCAGGTCCCTGCTCCCATCCCCTCCTCCAGCCTGGTTCCCATGCTCTGGCCAGCACAGGGCTGGGGTCACTGCTCCAGCAGCAGGAGCAGGAGAGAGCACAGTGAGAGCTGAGTTAGCTGCCTCGCTGGCTGCACCACATCAAAGAGGAGTGTGTGTCCAGCTGCTGAGGGGGCTGGGGACGGAACATGGGGGTCAATCCAACAGCTTAATTTTGGCCCTAAAGAAAGCAGAGGACAACGTGGATCCCCTCGTCCACGATCTGTTCCCACAGCAGGGTCTGTTGGAAACAACTAGCTATTGTTGTTGCCCTTCCTGAAATGCCTACCATAGCTGGACAAGGGATAGGTTTGTTTTTGTTTTTTCAATATCACTGTAGGAAAGTAAACATATCAGCAACAGCACTGAAATTAAAGCAATGAAATGAATTTGAATACCCTGCTCCATGGAAATCACAATCTTCCCAGGTCTGGGCAAGAGGTACAAGGGATGTTATCCTACAGGAAGAAAGCCTGTCTCTGACATTTGTCCGCTCTGTGTCCGTTGTTTATCTCCTCTTCAGGCCACACCGACAATTTCCAGGATGCTTTTGACAGGCAGTCGCTGGTTCTGGACAAGCTCCCCCTGGCTTTCTATGCAGGCATGTTCGCATACTCCGGCTGGTAGGTGCGATGGGAGGGCGCTCCACGGGCAGCAGGCAGGTGCCCTCAGCGTGACTCAGACTCTCACCCCGTCTCTTCCCATCGTGCAGGTTTCAGACCAGCTTTGTGCGTGAAGAGGTGGTCAAACCTGAACGGTAAGGCTGGGAGGAAACTGCCCTGGGTTACCAGCCTCGGGGGCCCCACAGCTTTCCCAAGTGCAGTACAGGAGGAATAATTTTGTGGGTTCACCTGACTGCAATCAATTGTACTACCAGATAAAATCTGCAGTAATACTGTGAATAACAAGGCATAGCAGTTTTTTGTGTCTGTGTGTTCCCCTTGTAGAAATATCCCCCTGGCTGTCATCGTGTCTGTGATCACTGTAATCATTGGGTACATGCTCACCAACGTCTCCTATTACACAGTCCTGGGAACACAAGATGTTCTGGCCTCTCCTGCTGTGGCTGTGGTGAGTTGTCATTGAGTGTGGCCAGCTTATGCTGTGATCATGGCAAGTCTTTCAGAGATAGTTTTCCTATAAAATTCTTTATTGCTTTGTAATTTCTCTGGATTACTGGGCAACAGTAAATTCTTCTTGTTGTGCCTAAAAGATAATGAAAAATAACCTGTAGATGACAGTAGAAAAGGGGAGATTTATGACTTCTATATTACTCCTTCAATGGAAGAAGTTTTCCTTTTTTTTTGACCCTGATGTCGCCTAGAGATCACCACATGTTCCCTAAAGTCACATTTGCTCTTCCTGCAGAGCTTTGTGCAGCGAGCCTTCAAAAGCCTGATCTCCGTGCTCCCTGTCCTTGTCGCGCTGTCCTGCTTTGGAACCATGAATGGAGGAATCTTCACATTTTCAAGGTCACATCCCTAAGGATCTATTGTGCTTTTGGCTCACTGAATCAGAGGGAAACATCACCAACCTGTGCAACTACCCATCCACACAGTGGCATTTTTGCTACTCTTGTGGGCAAAAAAAGGCTTTTGACTCCCAGGTTGTCAGCTACAGGATGGTCCCTTTTGGCTAAGAGCCTACTTTTTCTATTTCTGGCCAGGTCCAGACTTTGGTATCCAGGACCGGTCAAAAAGATTTTTATCTTCTCCCCTAACCTTCAGTTTAAATCCACAGTTTCAAGTGAAATGTCAGTGTTTCTGGTGAACTAAAGGCTTTGCTGATGTTGGCAGCTGCTCAATGAGACTGTCTTCTCTCACTGGGTTCACCCAGCTGTGCTGCTGGAGGGCATGGGGTCCCTCTGTTGTGAGGCTCTCTAGGCAAACTCTCCCTTGAGGACTTTGCTTTGAAGTCAGTGAAATGTCACTGGGATGGGCTATTCCTAAAGCAGTAGTCAAGGTTCAAGAAGTCTTATTATGGCAATAAGAAAAGCTTTGTTCCGTGGAAAAATAAACTTGCCAGCTTCACTGTCTGCCACATTCCATGTCCTTATGGGAACCTTGAAACTGGGGAGAAGGGCAGACCTTATCAAGAATTGTGTTGTGCTGGTCCTGTGGAGCTGAGCAAGCCCTCTGCTGTGGGTTCTGCTTCACAGCTTTGATTGCAAAGGGAAAAATCAGTTGATCTGAAAGGAATGTTTCATAGTCTGAAAGCAAATGAATGATCTGATCCGTTACCCTGAATCCCTGTATTAAATACAGGTGTGGATGATCCTTCCCATTAGTTGCTCTAGATAATAGTTTTCTTTGAGGATGAGAAGTCTGTGGACAGCACAGAGGTTCTTCATGTCCCCTATTGACCTTCTTTCCCCCATCCTGGCATCATTAACATAATCACTGCAGAAAGTCCATATAAACACTGATGGCGCCTCCCTGGCTGCCTGCCAGCCACACCCTTGCAAAGCCACAGAGACAGCAATAAAACCAGTTGTACACTTGTGCCCCAGCTGCTTGGGGCCCTGCTTCAGCCCAGCTGATGCTCTGGCATGGTTTGTTTGAGGATATTAAGTTTACAAAATTGGATGTGATTGTCTTCTCCCTAATTGCTCTTTCACGAGTCAAAGGAGGGATGCAGGCAAGGAACACTCTGCTCTCATTTTGTAGCTGCTCTTGTGTGTAGCTGGTTTCTTGGCAGTATGACAAACTGTATTTTCCAACAGCTGACCAGAGGATTGGAAATCATCTGTCATTTGAGGAGATTGCACTTTATTTTTTCTATTTATGCACATATAAGAATATAGGCTTCAAAACTGACAGTCTCCTTTCATGAGACTCACCAGCTTCTCTTATAAATGATTGAACTTTGTGACCCCTCCACTTCCTTTTCACTGGAAAGATTAATTCCTCTTTTGATGGCACGAGACTTTCTTACTCTTGTTTCCAGTCTGAGCTCATTCATGGTCACTTTGGACTTGCCCAAAGGTCTCTGCTAATGAGGCACCCAAGGAGACACTGCCAGTGGTTCTGATGGTGGGCTCTGAACTGCCTTGAACTGGTCTTGGGAGAGCTATGGGAACTCAACCTTGGTTTTCTTCCAAATGCCCCCCAAGTGGAGTTCTGAGCAACTTGGTCTAGTGGAAGCTGTCCCTGCCCATGGCAGGGGAATGGGTTCCAACCCAAACCAAACTTTCTATGAAGGTGCAGCTAGAGGCAGAACTGTGGCCTTGAATAGCAGACTTGTGCTGGGGAAGAGAGTGGGTGTCTTGATGCCTCAGGTCAGTTCAGTGACTGATCTCATTTCTGATGTGGATGTAGAATGTTAATGGCTCCCTGTCTTTTCCTAGGACTCTGTTTGTGGCTTCCAGGGAAGGGCAGTGGCCTCCTCTCTTCTCCATGATCCACATTCGAAGGCATACCCCCCTTCCTGCTGTCATGTTAATGGTAAGGAGATCTGGCTGTGTGTGACGTGCTCTGTTCTTTTGCTGTCTTGGCTTTCTTGCAAGGACTGGATAAACTGAGGAGTTTTAAGGGGCGTTGAGACATTAAATTATCCCCTGAAAAATAAAGAAGGCAGGATACAGGAAATGGCTGCAAAGTATTAAGTCCCATTGAGCCAGCAGTGGTATCCAAATGTACAACCTTGAAGTCCCTGCCTTATAACATTAGACACCATTTTAAAAAGTACAGTCCCTACCATCTGCCACAGGTGCTGCTTGATATTGCCTTATGAAAACACCTCTGCCAGGCTTTGGCTATTTGTAAATTGAAAGTTCCCAGGTGTGGTGGAAATGCAGGGAATGAGCATTTATCAAGATGGTCTGGTCTCATGTTTTGGTTTGTTCAGGTTTTTTTTTATGGCAGTGGTCCACCTCCATCCCAACTGTGCTGCAGTGCCTGTTGGAGCTTGGCTGACCTGCTAAAAACTTAGCAGATGTCATTGTAGATAGCCTGTGTACCAGCAGTACAGGCTTTTGGATCAGGCATGCTTTAATTGCCCTGGCTTGGACATGAAGCATTGAAGGTGCTGCCGATCTTGAAATGATCACTCTTTTCTGTAGCACTACAGAACAGTGCCTTTAGGTCTTGTGCCTTCAGTCTGTGACACTGTTTTGTAAAGTGCTCTCACCTCCAAAATGTTGGGGCTGTGAAGTAGTTGCAGGGGGGTTGGAGGAGGTGATCCATGTCTTTAATGACTGTATTTCACATTCACAATGCTCAGTTCCCTTTGGTGACTGCCATGGTGTGCATCGGAGACATCTACCATCTACTGAACTTCTTCAGCTTTTCCCGATGGCTCTTCATAGGACTGGCCACCCTCGGGCTCATTGTCCATCGCCACCGCCACCCCGAGCTGCACAGCCCCTTCAAGGTAAATGCACAGCACACACCTGGCTGCCAGCAGTGTGCAGGCCTGTCATTCCTCTTTGGTTTGCTAATAATTACAGCGTTACATGGCCATGGTTGCCTTTAGGCTCTAAGGGGTTTCAGCCCCTGATGCTTAGTAATGCCTATGGGGAGCTCCTGAAATTGGTTGATGTGCCCAAAGAGCCAGATGTGGCAAATCCTATAAAGCCAGTTCTACACAGAGTCACCAGATGCACCTGTTAGAAGACTGCTTACTACGGGGGACAAAGGTTCAGGCTTGGAACTGGGAGATGTACAGAGAGCAGTTCTCTCGCTCATCTCTTGTGTGCTGCAAGAAGGGACTCTTGCCTGGATCTTATTTCAGTGGTAGGTAAGTCTCAGCTCTAGCTGAGAAGCAGGGAGGTGTCAGGCTTGGGGGGAAAGGAACACGGGTGGAGGGGTCCTGGGAGCAAACCTGACTTGGGAGGAATCATCTGCTGGTATAGAAATATGGTCTCATGTAAAGCAGTGGGCCCCTCTTGTGGCCTTTCTCACTGCTGAGTGCTGGGATCCTCCTCGTGTCAGCAGGGGATGCTGGAACTGGTGCTGGAGCAGCTTTCCTGTGCTTGGACACCTCTCCCACTGCCCGATAATGTGCAAAACGCATTAGGTTGAGGCGGTGCTTGAGGCGAGTGCAGTTTGTTCCTGACTCTGGTCGCCCCTGCGTGGTGCCTTCAGCCAGCAGCTCCCAGGGGACGGAGAGGACCTCCGGGGCCGCTGGCACAGGGCAGCGAGCAGCTCGGGGGACAGAAACACTTCCTGCAGCCGCAGAGGTCCTCTGTGAGCTGGGCACATCCTCCTGCAAAGTTTGAGGTCATTTTTCTTCTCGGTCTTTGCATGTAGCAGAGACCTTGAGGCTTCCCAGTTTGTTGGTTGGCTGCACTTGTGCACTCCCCCAGAACCAAACCGAAAAAGTTTTTAGGTTTTTTTTTCAAACCAAGCTTCTCGGGGGAGATTTATTCGTGGGTGGCACGAATAGTTTTAGATGCTGAGATTTTCTTCAAAGAAAATGCTGGTTTTCTTCAAAGATTCAGACTTCTAGCGGCTCCTAAACGCTGATTAAATGAGGGAAGGATACACTGGCCCTTTGGTCAGTTCGGCTGATTCCCCCCCGCCTTTTCCCTGGCTTTTGTCAGTTCTGAGCGAGAGGGAAGGGCTGCGCGGGCCCGTGCTGCGCTCTAGTGGCCGCTCACGGGCCGTCCCCGGCCGCTGCCCGCTGGAGAACAAAGCGCGGCATCCGTGTGACAATGCTGGTACTTACGCTCTCCGTGGCATTTTGAGTTAAAAACGGTGAGAAAACATCGGAAAGAGGAGGGAGCAATCCGCTCGCACACTTCGCAAGCAGATGTGCCTGCAGGAGTGGCTGGCAGGGGGTGCTCTGGCTGGAAACACAACAGAACCTAAGTTTGATGGCTGGATGGCTGCCATACCTAGAGCAACTGATCTCTTCCAACTTGGCATGTTGAGCATCCAAAATACAATCTTTATTACTGGTAAAGGTTGTCACACTATATGAGAGCAGCTCCTTCATTCCATCAGCCATGGCAAGGAGTTTCTTGGCTGAGTTTGGATCCAGAGACAGAGGGAGTGTTTCACAGTTTTATTATTTATTGCAGTCTTCCTATTTGCTCTCCAAATAACCCAGATGAATTGGCTCACCCAATAAGGTATGGCTGAAGTGCTGAGTGCTGCTTTGATTTTCACCATGGTGCTTCTGAAGCTGAAGTTCTTGGTGCAGGTACTACAGAGACAGGGATGGGGAGCCTGGTTTGTCTTGGCTTAGTCACTGTAAGTCTCAGGCGAACTGGAGGCAGGTCAACAGGAGCCATGAGTTTTATAAGCAAAGAACAGTTTGATTCAAAGTGTCACTTCTTGCTTGGCTTCAGATTTTCCCTCAGCAGTTGCCTTAGGTGGCCTGTAGGTATGTGTGTGTGTGCATGCACAGGAGCAGGACATTGACAGAGCTGTGGGGTGTTGGTGGCTTCTCCCCCTGCTTGGCTTCCAATTGCAAATGAGGTTTAGATTTTGGTGCACATGCCTGCAGGCATGCACCTCACAGGGCACACTGGGCTCTGAAGCTGATGCAATTGTTTGCAGTCTGATTGTACAGAAGCACTCTGCAGGACAGGATATGATTCTTCTCATTTTCTTTAGATGAGAAATGACTACAGTGTGTGCTGGCATATACAGAGTCTAATTGGCTACAGCCACCAATTTTCCCTGATAGACTTCTGTGCTCTTTTCCCCAGGTTCCCCTGTTTGTTCCTGTATCTTTTACCATCATCTGCCTCTTCACAGTGGCAATGTCTTTCTACTCAGACCCTGTGAACATTAGCATTGGATGCACCATGGTTTTGAGTGGTTTTCCAGTCTACTACCTCATAATCCACAGGCAGATGTCAGACCGCTGCCGCAACTTGTTTTGTAAGTATGTGTTTGACTTTCAGTGTTGTGGACCTAAACACACTCGAGGGTTGGGATGCTGGTTTGTTCCCAGGGCTCATCTCTGGTGCAGGTTCCTCCCTTGACCAACAGACCTCATGAAACCTAAATCACGACCCCTGGCACCACTCTGATGCCTCTCCAAAGGCACAGCCTCCACAGCCAAATTTGTTTTAACAAAGACAAGGCTGAGGTCTACCAACAGGGGGAACAGAGAGGGTCTTTTCCAGGGCTTTCCCACCCCAGACCTGGTACCTACTAAACTTTATCATGTCTTTGGGATTACCAGCTCTGGATCACATTTGTCTGACACAGAGTAAAAAGATGAAAAATTAGGATGGAGAGGCTACAGGCAGACACTGTAACTCCGTGCACAAACTTAGTTGCTGCAAGTCTGGGGAGGGGACTGGTAGGAGAAGAGTACTGCCAGAGGTCTGTCACCTTGAGGAAGAGGCCAGGATGGTTTGGGCATAAACATAGCCATGGAAAGGAAGTATATTTCCATCCATGCAGTGCCTAGTACAGATTTCCTTTGGATGTAGGCATGGTGGCACAAGGTTTTTTTCAGAAATCAGAGCCAGGGTTTGAGTTTAATTTGTCATTTCTTTCCCAAGTCTTGTTTTCTTTTGATTTGATGTTGGATAGAGATGTATCAGTAACCACTGAATAGAAGAAAGCATACAGCAAGAATAGGAAACAGATACAGTGATCTGCCAACATAAAGTGCTCCAGCCATCAGTGCTGATGCTCTGATTTTAAGCCGTATCTCAGGATTTCCTCTGGACTAAGCTTCCTTCCTTTTTTCCACCCTTTCAGATTATCTTACACACAAACTACAGTTACTGCTGGAAGTTGTCCAACAAGAAATCAAGACTTATTGAGAAAATCATCAGAGCTGACAGAAGACAATGAAAATTTACTTACACCATTTTTGACATCTTTGATCCTACCATCAAGCAGGCCATGCTTTTATTCTTTTTAGTCAGTGCAAATGAGGATGACTCTGAGCCAAAACCTTGCTGCAAGTGTTCCTATGCTTGCCAATCGGGATCTGTTCCTGCCCTTTTCTTTTTTCAGAAGAGCAGACTAGTTCTCTGAAATGAGCTTGCTTTGCCTGCAGAGTGTCTTTGAAACCAAGATCTGTGTTTTGCAGCCTAGCCCAGTCCTGAGTAAAACTGAGAGTGTGTGTGTTTGTGTGTGTGTGTGTACAGAGACACTATTTTGTTTTCTTAGCTTGGCAATTAGAGGAAGTGGGCATGTTGCAGAACTTAGAATCCAATACATGGAAGCCAAATGCAAGTTTCAAACAGAACCACTACAATAACCTTGTTGTGAACAAGGGGAAGGGTTGGAGAGAGCAAACTAGAGATAAGGCAGATTAAATGGAAAGGGACATATAGGAGAATAAAATTGTATTCACCAGAAAGTGCAGACTGAGCTAATGAGAAGATATTTGAAATTCAAGTATTAACAAAGTAAGGTCAGAATGTTTTGCTTTGATTTTTGTATAATCAGAATGATTTTTTTTTAGCTTTGAAATAATCTTTCAGCTTTGAATTTTACTTTTCTGAAATTGCATTTTAAAATGTACAGATGCATTTTTAAAAAAATCAGTTAAATATCAACTAGAATATGACAGAATGAATCCTGGTCCCTCCTCCAATTTTCCAGACCCACTTCTCACCAGCGAAATTGAAAACTCGGAATTTGGCCTAGCTCCAGTGAAATACAATTCCTCCTTTAATTAGACAGGACCACTGATGAGACTTGGGCAGATTCCTGACTAAGTGAGTCTTTTGGTGCTGTAAGAAGGCATGAGTGACTTCACATCCAAGCTTTAACTTGCCAATTGCACATGACTTGCTGATTTAATCCATAACCGCTCATTTGAACTAATGGCATAAGAAAGGTTTCCATTATTGGATTACTTTGGTTTACATTATTAATGTGGCAATGTTATGTCCAGATAAATCAGCTATTAGCTATTTACAATCAGGTAATTGTTAAACAGTTCCTAAAAGATGGGAAGTAGCCTGCTGAGACTCCTCTAATGACTGCTGGAAAGAGGAACAGCAGAATGTGGAGCATTTTTTAACCCTTTGTATCAAACATTTATGCACTGAAAATAAAAACAAAGTATCATTTACAAATCCAATGTAATCTATTGAAACATGTAAAATTTTGGAACTAAAGTTGGTTTTTTTTCAAAGCAATTGAGAATTATTATTGTTGTAATGATTGCTTCCTGTTCCTGTGCTGAATTAAGCTGGGACAGCAGCAGTGTGGTTGCAGGGCTTGTTTCCCCACTACTCTCCCACAATTTAATTTACAAGCTGCTGGACATTGTCCAACATAAAACACAGTCTCACTGGGAAAATCCTCACAGCAGAAACCATCACAACCTACAGGAGAAGGTACTGGCTTTAAATGGTAGAATGGATTCAAGTGAGATCTGAAAATGCTTCCAAGCTCCCAGACAAGAGCCAATCCCTCCTCGTGCCAGGCTTTGCTGAAGCTGAGCCCCCTGGCACACCTTCCCACAGCACCCCAGTGATGAACCAGGACCCAGTGTGGGTGGCTGGGGAACCAACCTGCAGAAGACCTTGCAGAAGAACCAGGTGAGCTCAATCACCCCAACATTTCCTGAGTTCACCCACTTAGTTACTGGTTTGGGGGATTTTACACATCTTAAGGTAGAAGCATGAGGTACTGCCAGCCTGGTCCCAGGCTGCAATAGCCATGTGAGCACAGTGTGCAGATGTTGTAGCATCGGGACTCCCACACTGAACTTTGGAACATCTGAAATTGCAACAGATCTGCTGTATGTCACAGAGGCACAGAAAAAGGGTGACATGCCCCTTCTTTGTCCGTTTCCTCTGAAGAGAAAAAGTGAACAAGAATTTAAATTCCTGGGAGGAAACTAAGTTTCGTTACCTGCTGGACCATGATTTCTTTATAAAGGATAAATCATTTGACATATGCCGGGAAACCACACTTGGGTGCCTCTGCTGACTGTGCAGGAATATGATCTTGCTGGGCTATACATAGGATATCTGCTCTGAGACCTGTTCCATTCCCAGATACTGGAAATGCAGACAGATGTAATACCATGGCTGAGAAATCAGAGATTCAACAGCTCCACAGATGACATTGCAATTAAAAGGGAAAAAAATAAAAACTATGTTTGGAAGGTATCAGTTTACAGTGAGCTCGAGTTTCCAGTTTGTGGAGAGCTGTTTGTTTTTAGAGATGATGGTGTGCTGCTCCCAGTAAAGATATGTAAACATTTTCTACCAAGCCAGAATGCTCTTCCTGAAGCTGTTGTCTCATGTCTACTGAAGCTCTTAGGCCTCAGTAGGGCCTCAGAAGTGAAAGAGAGTGAGTTCATAATCACATTTGTGATGTTTTTTTGTTTTGGTTTTGTGTGTGTGTGTGTGCTAGGGGTTTTGTTGGGTTTGTTTACTTGTTTGTTTGTTTTTATGCTATGTCTATGGAATGCACTCAGAGTCCACCCTTTCTGGAAACTCAGAGATTTATGTGTTTCAGCCACTACTGATCTGGTGTGACTGGATCACCAGGAAAGAAAAATGTTCTGGGCAGTTCAATCGAACACAATCTGAGAAGAAAAAAAAAAAAGGTCAAAGAACTGCTTTCAGCTTAAAAAGTTTGCATAGTTAAGACTACTTGACCTGTTGTTAAGCTTTATGCCTCAGAGCTCTGCTGGGAAGCATTGTCAGCTTCTGAGAGGCTGGAGGTCAGACTGGAAAGCTCCTAAGCCTTGTCTGATATGTGTGGGGAAGAGCAGAGAGGAGGATCAGACTTCAAGGTACAGGAACACAAACACCTGGGATGGTGCAGAGCTCTGAGGGCTGAGCGAGCCTGTCTCACAGAGCTCTGTGCTCGCCACACACAGGTTTGTGTGGCTCAGTGTGTCTCTGCTTGCTGCAAACCCCCCACCAGTGCCACCACTAACCCTGGGGACAGCGGGATGAACGATGCACCCATTTCTGCACTGAGATTTGAGGGGTCACTTTGCAAAGCAACGCCGGCTGTTGGATTTCCAAGATTGATGCTCATTGTAGAAGCTGCTCCTTAAAGAAAGGAGAAGGCCCTGGATATCCCCAGCCACTGGAAGGCTGGGAGGTACTGGCTTTAGGTAAGTGCAATGACAGGAACCCCGAAGCAGGGACAAACTCTGCTGGCTCATAGTGACGTTGATTGTGCAGCTGTATTTGCCAAAGCCCTGGGCTGTGCCTGGCCGGCTGCTCAAGCTTGGCAGATGCGCATGCGTCTGTCGCAATAACCAGGAGGAAATGTTACTCAGCCCACTTCCTCAAGGGTCTGTGGCAGACACCCCTGGTCCCACGGCACAAGGCTGCGAGGGAGAGAGACAACGAGGTACAGGTGTGCCCCTGGGGAGTTCACAGGGAGCTCTCACAGGCGAGCTGTGGTTCCTTTCAAAGGTTTTGCTGCACCTGGGGCACCTTTGCCATGCAGAGCAAGGGTGGAGTGGGATCATCCAGCCTGGCAAGCACAAGGCTGATGCCCTCAGCACCTGAAAGTGGTGACTGGGCAGCCCGAGGACAGAACTGTGCCAGGGAAGTGGCACATGCTGGGCTCTGACAGCCTTCCCAGGGTGCAGATGAGAGGGGAGGGCTGGATGCACAGGAAGTTAAGGATTTCATAGCTTGTGGGCTTGGCTTTAAGGTGTGCTGGAGGGATACTTGCTTGCACTTTGTCATACTGTAAATTGTGTTTGTATCATCCTTCATTCATCTTTTCTTCTTGTGTAAGAGAAAAGGTAGTATGAGGTTGCTTTTAAAGTATAAAATTTTCTCTGTATAAAGTTATTCCTGTTAAGATATAAAAAGCAAATATACAGTTGCACAAGACCATGTAGAAAGATCTTCAGCAAAATGCGAAGGACAATACCTGTCTGGCTGGCAAAATATTTCTGTTTGCTTTTTAAGTGTTTCACCTCTGTTTGTTTCTAGTTGGGGTGAATTGGTGAGTGGGGAATCCCAGCATGAAGCAGAAATGCTGGAAAGTGAAAAGGAAAGTAGGTCACAAGTGGACAGTTTTGCAAGCTCATGTGATTAGGACAGACTGGGAGCCCCAAGTCTCAGCAGGGGAGCTGGCAGGGGTTAGCAGGGGTTAACTGGAGTGGGGAGAGAGGGAAGAGAGAGGTGGGCAGCAGTGGAGAAAAGCTGCCTGGAAACATCATCCCACCCCATTTCCCTGCTTTTCTTTCCATTTCCCCTCTCCCCACCTCCCCCCTCAAATCCCACCCTTCAAATCCACAAACTTCAAATTCTTCAGCCGTGCCAGCAGCAGCATGGTGACATGCAGAGAGGAAAAAAGGGACAGCTGTGTCCAAAAAAATTTCCTGGTAGTGCTGGATCTCTTGAATGCCCTGCAAAGGGAGAGAAGAATAATTTGGAGCATTCTTCTAGGAACAGGCCTGGCTGGTGTTACACAGGCAATGCTGGAACAAGGTCTGTCTGTGAAGGAAACCCCGGTTCTCCCTCACTCTTTGTTCTGGCAGTCCAGGGTTGCCACGCCTGTGTTTTGTGGACCTTTGCACTGTAAACAGCTCTATGAGGGAGCTGCTCCTGTAATGATTTCCCCTCATTGGCCTGCTCAGAATACTCTTGTTTCCTGCCAAAGCACAAAGGGCATCAGAGCTGGATACATGATCGTTTCCAGTTTCTGTTTCAATATCGTGTTCAGATTCTTGAGGCAGCTCAGAGTAGCTCTGTCACAGACCCTTGGAAGCTCAACGGCTGGCAGCTTTTGGCTATGGATATGTGATCCATGATAGGCAGTGTTGTAGAAGCAGTAAAATGGTGAGACATTAAAAAAGTGTTGTCTGGGTCCAAAACTGGGACATGAAATGGAGAGTGAAGCACAACAGGAAGCAAAGTAAAATCTCATGCGTTTGAACTTCTGGTGGCTACTTGATTCATCTTCTTCTCCTTGTAGGTGCTGTGTCTAGGATAGACTGCAGAGCAGAGACTTTGCTGGTAAGTAACAATATCCCCTCCTCCAAGTGAGACCTGCTCTCTCACTCCCTATCCTCAACAGAACAGTAGGGAGAAAATAAGATTGGAAAATTCATGAACTGATATAAAGCCAAGGTGAACATTGGGCAAGACAGACTTGACTTGGGGGATGTTAATTTATTGCCAATTAAAATAGATTTAAGTTGTGAGAAAAGAAACTTGGATCACCCATTCCCCCCCTCCACGGATTCCTGGGTTCAACCTCACTCCTTCATTCCTGACTTTTCTACCCCCTCCTACTAAAGCAATGCGAAGAGGAAAGGAAATTGATGTTGTCCTCAGTCTGTAGGACTTGCCACCTACTTTTCCATCATTCTCAAAAACTTCCCATGCTTCAGCATGTTTCATTTCCCATGGGCTGCAGTCCTTCAGGATAAACGTTCTTCTCCATGGACTGCAGCTTCCCTCAGGGCCTGTCCACATGCTGCAGGATGGGCTTCTCCATGGGCTGCAGTGTGGATCTCTGCTCCATGGATCTCCACAGACTGCAGGGGCACAGCTGTCTCTCTATGGGCTGCAGGGGAGCCTCTGTGTCAAGCGTATTTTCTTAAAATGTGTTTTTTTAGGAGGATGCATTTTAGGGAAAATCAGTGGTGCAGGTCCAAGCCAGGGTCATTTCCATGGTGCTTACCATGCCCCATAAACATACAAACATGAGTTCCTCAGTTCTGGGGCAAACCTGCACTCCCAGCTTAGAGGGGATCTCCTTTTTTGAGAAGTGAATAGATTTCTGATCAGACCAGGGATACTGCACAATTTGACAGCTTTGGAAACCCCTGCTTTGATCTTTATTTCTTTTCCAATGCAGGACAGAGCAAGCAGCCAAGTGCCCATCAGCTCTTCTGCGTTTGTGTTGTCTCCTGACTCATCTGTCTGCTCCTGAAATGGAGTATGTCTGGTACTGGCTGGATGATTCTGAGCAGTGGATTGAGTATGGGAAAGAGGTGAAATTCATTTGCTATTTATGCTGAAAGCTTTTGTTGAGCCATCTTTGGAGGGTTATTTCGAGCGTGTTGTTCTGCAGCTGGCATGTTCTGCACGCACCGCTGGGTGCCATTGCAGTGCTGCTCCATTGCCTGGCTGGAATTGTCTTCTTAATTGTCCCTCAGAGCAGGACTGGAACTCTGTGAAAGCTTTCAAGGGACTGCCTTTGAAAGTGGGTGCATTTTTCAGGGTTGACAAACATCGTTTGGCTGGAGCTGACCACACAGGCTGAAAGCTGCTTTGTTGCTGTTGTTAGAAGCAGCTGTGCTTGGTGGGGTACCCCTCCATCACTGTAGAATGAAATGCTTGAAGCCTTAGGACTTACTTCAAAACATCATCCTGTCACTGGGGCCTGGGGAAGCATTGGCATTTCTGTAGTGACACCTAAACCAAAGGGTGTTTTCTAACATGTATAATTGCCTTGTTCTTTCTGCAGCACCCAGATCACGTCACTGCCACTATAACGTCTGCAATTCTGGAGAATGAATATCAAGCTGACAAGAATGGTGTTATTTTTTTCAGGGCTGGTTCTCAACAGTATAAGTTAGACTTTGCAGGTGAGGTATCTCCTTGTTTTAAGTAATTTCACTACACACTGTAGTTGGCTTGAAGGTTTTCACACTGTATCTGCATCTCTTTGAACATCTCTTCTTCCTCCTGCAAATTTTCTTCAAGCAGAACTTGAGCAGTAGGTAAATTTCTCTGCAGTTTTGAGACACCCCACTTGAACATCTGTAGTAAAAAAAAACCAAAACAACCTGACAATATTGTATATTCAGAGGAAGAGTTGAGAGTAAATGCTTCATAGGACTTGGCTTATACATTTGGGTTTATACACCCAAAAGGAGGAATGAGAAATCAGGGAAAAAAAAAAAAAAGGCACTGAAAAGTCAAAAGGTGAAGAAGTGAGCCCATGGTGAACATCTTGTGAGCTACTTATGGGGAGAGAAAGCACAGTGCAGCAAACAAAATTTTAGGGCTGGTTGCATAGAGAGAGAAAAATGGGAAAATGCAAAATGCTTTTCTGTTTCTAATTTAAAACTCCTGTTAGCTTTCCAAACTTTAAATGTTTCCTGGCATGAATAAAGAGTGGTGTTTAAAGGAGGAAACAATGGATAATTAGCCATGTCACACAGCATGTGCTCTGTGATATTGTTACGGGACCAAGAAGAGAGTGCAGGCTTTCCTTTTAGCACCATGGAGCAGCCCTGTGCTGCCAGGAAAGCCAAGTTTGTGGCCCCCATTGCACTGAAAACTCTTTCCTGCTGTAGGCCTGCCATCAGATGTGGTTTTCTCTGGCTAGCAGCCTGGATATGAATACCAGTGCAGGTGCAGTTGGTGCTTGGTTGCCTTCAAGTTTCACAGCCTTTGCTAGCAGGTGGTTGACATTGCTGATCTCCAAGTAGGAGCAGTGCAAATGGGAATGAAGTTTGCCCTGGGGTGGGTGGGATAGAGAGAACACCACAATATAATATTCAGAGATATCTCCTCATTTATTTTTACTTAACATGTTAGAATCTGTCCCTAGACAATGAACTATCTCATTATTGAGTTATTGTGTTTTTCTTTCAAGACATGATCCAAACAAATGTGGTCTTTCAAACTCAAAGAAGTGTTATTCGACTGCCTAAACAGTCTGAGGGTGGACAAGATGAAAGGTAATACACATTCATTCTTTAACAATGTCTCTAGAGGACAGCACCTTTCTGCTAGGAAGTTCCTCCTACCTGTCCAGCATGCAATTTTATATTTCTTAAATTCATTGTTAGATACCTTTTCCTGACTGGTTTAACAGTACATTTTGCAGTGACAGTATTGGTAAATTATGCAACGCTTCTGTAAAGCTCTCTGGAGGGTTTTGTGGCTGTCTCTGGCAGCTGTGAGAGACCACTGGAGTAGATCTGCTCTCTCTGTGAGGGGCAAGGCTACATAAGGCTGACACAACTGTGCCAGGAATTTTTATTCCTTGAATTATGCACCAACACAAATAAACTGTGCAGCAATTGGGAGCTAGGGACTGCCAATCCCAAGAGCTTTGGTGCATATGGATGTCATCCCTTGGAAAGCCGAGGATAAACTAAAACTCAGAACAGGTAAATCCACTGAAATGAGGTGAATTAGAGGCACTTACTTGAGATACCCTATCTTATGGCTTTTTCTAAAATAAGTTCAGCTTAACAGAGTTAATGAACACATCTACTATAAATGTTATTTGTGCTACTGATTTATTTTAATAAAAACTGTCTCTGATTTAGAAACTCACCAGCAGACAGTGCACGTGAAGCTGAGGGTACAATTAAAGTGTTGGTTCAACCTAAGGTGTGTTCACTCAATAAGAAAACAAACTATAGCTCCCAAATGGATGCCTGAAGGCTGCTTTAGAGCCTGTGGTTAGATTCTCCAGAAGGGGGATGTGGTTAGTAGTATCACCAGCTGACTGGCTCCTTTTTCTGTTGAGTAGGCAAAACACGACTCTGTCGCATCCTGTCTATCCTCCACAGTGGGACCAAACTGCTCTACCTGATATTGGGTTCAAGGTAGGACTTTCCAGCTCTCCAGTGGGAGGGCAGAGCTCTGTTCTGTACTGATTTTTTCAAGAGCACAATTCAAGGCAATTGAGGTGTTACCAGCTTTTAAATGTGTCTTGTAAAATAAGCAACTATGATGTGAAACAAGACTGACAGTTTCATATTCAGAACAGACATGCATTTCCTGGGAGGCTCTCAGAGAACCCCTATGATACCACACAGGGTAAGAAAGGCCATTGCTGCTCATACCTGTCCTTTGCACTCTCCCAAGGCACTTCATCCTCTGATAAACCAGATTAATTGCATTTTAAGGGGGTATTTCCTCTCTTGGTTTGGGGCAGGGTGTTATTTTCTGTGGTAAAACTGAAGCTTAGCCCTGTAGGGAAGGAACTAGGGTGTCAGATTAAGATGAAACTTTCATTCTGCTTCAGTTTGAATACTGCTGTGCATTTCAACTTTAGGTTACTCTGAACTAAAAATAGTCCAGATGTGGAGGCACATCCCCTAAAGAAAAGTCACATGGGCTTGCACTAATTTCCCTCAGTCAGTGCCTGTGCTTCCACAGGGGGAGTGATGGTAAAGGAGGGTTAACAGGAAAAACAGAAGCAGCTTGTGATTTTTGTGGTGGGGCTTTCCAGCAGATGTGAGAAGATTGATGACTCCTTTGGAAGGACTGGAAGTTGTTACTCTCAGTAATACTTTATTTTGAGTCCTTTAAAAATTTTCAGTTGATACAGCTCAGCTATGAATCCCAAGAATATAGAAAAATCAAGAGTCTGTTTGAGAAGACAATGAAAAATTACTGCATCAACCAAATGCAGAGGATCCAGAACCCAACACTTTGGGACATTTTTCAGTGGTTTGTATCTATTTTATTTCATTATACTTACTGTATGAGAAGGCTGGTATTTCCTGGTCTGTTGCCCTCCATATTCTTCATTTGGAGCTGCCAAATCCAGCAGTCCAGCAGAGGTGAGGATAACACATATCTCTCTGCCCAGGTCTGGCTGGTGGCCCAGGCTTATGACTGCCCCAAAACCTGGCTCCCTGAGGCTCCCCTGGGACAGTCCTGGAAGGGAACTGGGGCTCCTCTCTCTGTGACTGGTTTGTTAGGGTTGCATCTGTGTGCTTTTGTGTGTGGAGAAATGAGCCTTTTATCCCTAGCAAGAGGTGTGTGTGATTCTTGCTTGTGTTATGCAAAAAGTAAATTCTTTTCCTTCATCATAACTGAGCTTTGGTGTTTCAGGTTTATTCTTTTGATTTTAGCCTCTTTCAAATAGGAGTTAGAACAAAAACAACAGAGGAGACTTTTTTTGTGATAGAGGCAGAGATTATACAGTCTTCACTGTGGCTTCATACAGCTCAGTTTTATAATCATATTTATGTATTCAGGACTTATATAACATGGGAACTGACCAATTCCCAGGCAAGAGATGTTTGTCTCTTTACTCTCTCATGTGGTATGAAGTTGTGGGTGGCATAGTCCATAGAGATGCTGAGAAATTTTTGTTTTGCTGGCAGGAGCCAGCTGTGCAGCAGGGTACCAGCAGAAGTGCAAAGCAGACAGCCAACCCCACTGGGAGTGATTTGTGTCACTACTCCTCCATGACCCAGAAGTAGGAGGAGTTGAGTTGGGAAATTTTCCTTGTTTGAACCAGGACAACAAGTTGTTCTTTTTTTTTTTTTTTTTTTTTTTCTCTCTAGGCAAAAAGAAAAGATGAAGAAGCTCCAACAATCGAAAGGGGTGAACGAGAGGCTCCTGTTCCATGGCACAAATCCATCCCATGTGTCTGCCATCTGTGAGCAGAACTTTGACTGGAGACTCTGTGGGACCCATGGGACAATGTATGGAAAAGGTACAAGTGTAGAAGGGTGTAGGGGCTGTAGCAGCAGGGACTGCAGACCCCAGCCAGGCTGGGGGATGTGGGTGGAAAGTGACTGATGGTTCCTGACCCAGGTACTCCTGCCTTTAGGGCACTCTCACCTTTGTACATCTGCATTGCTCCATGTAGCACCCATAGCAATCCCATTCCAGGAAGGGCTAAAAACCCCTCTCTTTACCTCAGGTACCTGCTCTTGGACAGGTGGCATTGGGAGGTTGATGTAGAAATGCAGACTGGAGTGAGTCAGTATTTTACAATAAGCCAATGTGGGCATACCTGGCAAGAAATTCAAACAGACTTTATGACCTGACAGAGCCTTCCATCTTTGTCATCTTTGAGAAGAAACAAGTTTACCCTGCCTATATCTTGGAACACAGCATTGAGACCAGCTGTGTGGTCCTGTAATGAATGGTGGAATGTCCTTTGAATTCACACTGAATAAACTTTGTAGGGCTAGCTGGGGTTGTTGAACTGCTGGTTGCCAAAGTGCTGTTAGCACGTGTTTGTCCCTTGGCTGGTGTATTGTCTGACCTGTGGCTTTTTCTGCTCCCTAGGAAGCTACTTTGCCAGAGATGCCAGCTACTCCCACGAGTACTGCTCCTCTCGCAGTGGGCGCTACAGCATGTTCGTAGCTCAGGTTCTGGTTGGAGACTTTGTGCAGGGGAACCCTGAGTACTGTCGGCCTCCACCCAGAGCCAAAAATTCAAACAGACTCTATGACAGCTGCGTGGATGACCCAACAGACCCTTCCATCTTTGTCATCTTTGAGAAGCAACAAGTTTACCCTGCCTATATCTTGGAGTACAGTGTTGAGACCAGCTGTGTGGTCCTGTAATGAATGGTGGAATGTCCTTTGAATTCACATTGAATAAATTACTCTTCAGTACATTTTTTAAAATGTTTGTTCGGTTTTAGTTGTAGCTTTCGAACACTTTGTGATGCAGTGAACCAGTATCAATCCCCTGATGGTTTTGGGGGCACAGGTTTTTTGTTAGGGGCTATTCTTTCCCCAGAAGCAGTGCTAAACTTTAGCATTCACCATATCTCTAGCCTGGAATGAGGATGTACCTGCCTTGCATACTGTGAGGCAGTGACACCTGCTGAGTTAAAATGACCTTGATCCACTGATATGGTCACCTACGGTTGATTCCTGCCTGTGATGGTGCTGATATGCCAAAGGGAGGCTGGGCAGGGAATGTGGAAGAAGGAAAAGTGAAAGTACCTACATCATGGTGCTCAAGAGAGGAATCATGGCCTGTCTTTCAAGTAAATGGCAGGAAGCTCCTGCATCCTGAAGACTTTGTAATTAATGCTGACAAAGAATTTTGCTTTGTTTGCTGACATCTCTTCTTACCTTGTTCTTCTGTGTCAAGTCTGCATGTCTCTGTGACACCCTGTCCTTCCTCTGTCCCCACTGGATTTAGGTCAAGAAAAGCAGGGATATGGCAGCTACTGAAGTTAGATCCCCACCATGCCATGACACCAGCAGTGAGGAAGTCCATGGTGAGCTGGATAATGTCACACAGCATTGTCCCACCAGGGCTGTGGAGCCAGTTCCTGCAGCATTGAGTGGTGAGACACAGGGGCTTTGTGAGGGCTGGCTGCTGGCACAGCCAGCTCCTTCCCAGCCTGCAAGCTGACACTGGTGGTGGCTGTTTTGAATTACCCTGTTGCTGCCTGGCAACTCCTGATGATGGAGAAGTGCCTCAGTGGTGTGTACTCCAGCTGGGATGGAGGGTGAGAAAGCTTGAATTATGGTCATATTACATGAAACTTGGTGGATAATGGGACATTTGGGATGACTGCTAGCATGGAAACAAAAATGAATGGTTTATTTTAAAACAGTCGTGATGTATAAGTTGTAATTGAGCAGAGGAGTCACAGGAGGTTCACTTGTGTGTGTCATAGCTAGGAGGAACCAAGTGGAGGGCTGTGTGTAGGATCTCATCAGCTTTCCTAAAGCTGCTATCTTCAGGCACAATCAGTGCCTTTAGAAAATTTGGAAAGACAGCTGACTGCAATATGTCCCTTAAGCTGCACTGATTCATGCACTTTCATATCTCACTGCTTTTGTAGAAGCCTAGTGGCTGTTCTTTTGCAAATTAGTGATCTCATCTTGTCAGTCACAGGTGAGCTGAGAACTTTCCTACAGTCAGGAAGTAAAAGTGAAAGTCACTTAAAGTGACTTAAAATGGATGGGAAGGGACTGAAAAGTGACCATTTTCAGCTGTCACCCTGCATTGGTCCTTGCAACATTCCATAGGTTTCCTCCATGGCTTCGTCAGCATAAGGGGCTTGGACATGCAGCCTTTGGGCTGAACAGGGGCTGGGAGATGGAGGGTTTGGGAAGAGTTTTGCTATTATACAGAATACTCTGTGGAATGATGCCTGTGTATAGATCATCTTCCCCCATTCTTCTCCTCCATGACAGAAGAAACCACCCATCATATGGGAGAAAGTTGTTTCTGGTGGGCTTCAGAGTATGGTTGTCAAATTCATCAGAGGCAGGAGAAAGTAAGGAAGAGCCTGCTGAGAAGCAGGTCAGCCACAGGGAGAGGGGGAGTTGTTGATCTGAAAAAGAGGAAACCAGGCAGAGAACAGAGGACAGGTGCAAACATGCACAGTTTGGAAGAAAATGAGATTTTCCAGTAAGTCAAAACTATTTCTGACTGCAGGGAGGGTTTCTCACAGCCTCCAGCTGCCTCCAGAGTTAGGTGCCGGGTGTTACGTTGAGAAGATCAGGCAGGATCTGGTGTGAGCAGCTGTAACATTGTGTGGCACTGCTGTGGGCTCTGCAGGTGCTGGAGTCCCAGATCTGACATAGAAGTTCTCCTGGAGGAGCCCACGCTCTTTCAGAGTCACCCTCTGCAACCCTCCCTTTGTGCCACTGCCCAAAGGAGCAGTCCTGCCTCCAGGTGGGGGGTGCTGCTGTTTCCACTGCTGGATGGGGGGAGCAGATGCAGGGCATTCACCTGCTTGAAAACTGACCTAGCCAAAACCCCCACAAAACCCAAACCCTAAATATGGTGTTAAGCATGAGCAGTTTCCAGTTCTGCTTGTGTTGACACCAATAAAGAGCTGAGCAGGCTACAACATGATTTTTAACTGACATAAGATGATCCTGAACCTCTAGCCCAAGCAGATCTGGGAATCTAAAGCTAAAAGACTTCGGAATATTTCAACCAGTGAGGCACTGAGAGCAGAGGCTACTAGTAAAAGTGAAAAGCAACTTAACTTAGGAATACTTCTTCATGGGACTTTTGCTCAGTATCATAAATTTGCTAAAGCTTCTTTCCAACCTGAACCTCGGGCTGCCTCTGGAGTACCTGGGTGTCTTCAAAGTACTGACCAGAAAGCATTCCTCAGCGCCTTTTAGATGAGAAATTCTTACAAACCATCAGCAACAAGTGTGCTAGTTGGCAGGCACCAAGCAGGGATCTATTGGCTTTTTATTCACTTTTTTTTCCTTGGAAAAAAAAAAAAATCTGTTGAGAAAGGGTTAAATTGTTTCTGGCTCATGCATGTGACTGGCAGTTTCACAGTCACCAAGGAAGGTGGTGATGGAAGAGGTCTGGCCTGAGGAATGCTGTGAGTAGCCAAACTGATTTCTGAGGGGTTTGCTTCTTCCTGTGCCAGCCAGACTGACACGGGATGGGCAGGTGCTGGAGTGGGCTTGTTCTGCAGCAGCAGCTTCTCTGTCATCTCCTGGACAGGCTACTGTGGGCATCAGCAGCTTCTCCAGTAATTTCTTAAGCAATTGATTTTCAGGAACCAGCATCAATTCAGAAGGATCGATGGATGCATTTCATACTCATATAAATAATGTATTGTTTTCTACGTGTTCAAATGTACTGTCTTTGTCTCTGCCTGCAAGGATGTTGGCTCAAGTGATCTTTTCATCATAGTGTATTTCTAATTGATTTTATTGTGGTTCTCTTAGGGTTCACAGCATCCCTAGCTTTAACACAGCTGGTTACATATTCATGCAACTGGTCTAGGCTTTCTATTAAATAACACCTCAGCAAGTTTCCAGGCTTTCTTTTCATTTATTGGTGCCAAGTTTGACTTCTCAGTATTTTTAAGAAACCTTTTTAACAATTTTGACAGAATTTATTACAGGATGATTAGACTGCAGAAACCTAATGCTTGATTGAACATGCTGAATGATGTATTATTTTCCAAAACACTCAAACTCTTAAAAATCAACCTGAGCCCCATAACCTGGCATGACCACTGTATGGGTGCCAGGTGAAGAAAACACAGATATTGTTCTTGGCATGACATGCTCTACAATTGCATTATTTAACGAGGCTGTTTCTAGATTGAGGGAATAATGAACCCAGATCACTGTGGTAGTGATGAGGGCTGAGGGTTTGGGGAAGGGCAGGGGTCTTTGGTTAGGGGCCTGTAGGAGACAAGTCTCAGGCAACAACTTTCTCTAGTTGTTCCTGTCTTTTTTCAGTGCCTGTTGTCTGGAGTGTTGAGTCCTAGGCATGATTTCCCAGAACAACTCAAACTGTCTTTACAAGGCTACTTTTACATCTAGCTTACAAATAGGAGCAACAGGGAAGGCTGACCTGGGTCTTATCCATCTGTTCTTAATAATCTTAGATTTTCGTTCCAGATGGTTTACAGCGATGTCAGAGGACCCATTAATTCGTGTGCCAGTGTTCAACTTAGAAATACTTGGGAAATGTCTACACGTGATATCCCCACTACTGGAGGAAGCTTTGTCTTTACTCACTCCCAAGGAGACATTTTATTTCAGTGTGTGTTCTGCAAATATTTTTTCTTGGCCTCTATCTTCAGCTTTGGTCTCCTTAGCTGTATTTTATTTTCAATATCGTTTTCTGTTTACTAAGTCCAAAGGAGATGTTGGAAGTCACATTGGTCTCTGCTCAAACAATTTGTGCACCCTTTCATTCTTGCTTCTTGCAGGCTCTTTCTGGCTGCATTTTGCAGATAGACCCTTGCAACTTTTAGTTTGCTTTTCTGTTAAAAATTCCTGAAGATTTATGGGGTTTTTTTTACTATGTTTTACTATATGGCATACATCTCAAGTTGTGATCCATTCTGCTTCCCTGAAAGCCAGCTGACCTTTGTTTTGTCTCTCAGCTCAAGCAATTTCCTCTAAGAGTCTTCTTTTCATATCCTTTTCCCTCTTTGATCCTCATACAATTTGACCTCATTTTAGCAGTGACACCCCCTCTGTCTTCACATAACTTATTTGACTGAAGGTTCTCATATCAATCCTAGTGGCTGAAAAATTGCCTTTGTTTGTTTGTTTGTTTGTGGGTCTTGTTGGTTGGTTCGGTTGGATTTTTTTTCACTGAGCAAGTCAAATTCCATCCTAACAGAATGTCCTCTGTACACTTCCTTAGTCAGAAATGTGATTAATTTCACTGCATGAAGCTGTAGGTTGCTAACTAAACCTAAACTTTCTGACAGTGCTATCAAAATACCATTTTCCTATCAGGATCTTCTCCACCTGCTGCTATATCTGAAGTCTGAGTAACTCTATGATGTGTCCTGATCACTGGCTTTTCTTTTCCTTCCCAGATCGAACTTTGGGTTTTTTTTCTTTTCTTTTCTTCCCCTCATCTGTCAGTTCTACTTGTTCGTGTTAACATGTGGCATCGAGGCAGTTTCCTGAGCTGAAACATAGTTAATGAGACTCATAAGTAGTGCAAAAGATTCATTACATAACTGGGAAGACAACTTGCAGGACTCTTCTCTATCTAAATGCCATCAACCAACATAAAAATTAACATAATCCTCTAATGACTGTGAATTCAAGATGATTGTGCAAGTTGTTGTTCATTAAAAGAAGCAACTCCTTGCACTGGCATGAGCTACATGGACTGGATAGCCAGGTGATCTATTCCCACACTTGTGGAGGTTTTATTAGGGAACCCATAAATAAAAATTTGCCTTTTTATCAGGCAAATTCTGAAGTATTGACTACTACAGGTAAAACGTGGATAACAACCAAATAACACTATTGTTAACTAACCAGGCTCAGGTGTTTGCTGTATTCTGTGGGCTGGCACACTCAGAGGGCAGAAAATGGCATGCCTGGGTTTGAGCACAGGCAAAAAGAAAATCCAAACCTTTTAGGACTTGTTTTCTTCCCTGAGGATTTGGAAGCTGGACAATTTTCTGGGCTGTGAAATGATGACAACAGTCCAGGAATTCCTGCAGAGTTTAGGTTTCCCTCTCAAAAGTACTGTTAAGCAAACTGCCAGAAGCTGATAATATTTTTCTTCTCCCTCCCTGTCCATGTGCTCTCTGCATTTTTTGTGCCTTGCCTCAGAGTCTCCCCACATACATTTTGATGTTTTCCACAGCATCTCATAATTTTACTTATATAGTCATGAGAGGACCATCAGAGGTTGAGGTCTGAATGTTGTTTTTTTTCTTAACCAAACCAGAGCCTTTCAAAATTTCTTATTTTTTTTTTAATATGTTGTGCATCTTTTAATATATGTGTGCATCTTTTCTTTTGGAAATCCTAACTTACAGCAGAACACTGTGCCAGAAAACTCTCTTATGTGCTGACAGCTGGACCATTTGGAGACTATGTTGAGAGCTATGGTGATGTTCTCTAATGCTGCCTGAAGGGCTGAAGAGAAGGCAGCAAGCACCACAGACTGCAGAGATGGATGGGACTCAGGGGTTGCACCACCACACCAGTCCCCAGCCAAGTGTGCTGTGATGAGGAGGGAGCAGTGTCCAGGAAACAGCTTCTGATGGAGATGGGGTTCAGCTGGAATGCACTGGGAAACTCCAAGCTGTAGGCAATTACACCTGGTTAGCAATAAAATGCTGTTCTGCAGGTCTTTTAAGCCATTTTTTTTCCTGATGAATAATTCCTCTTTTTACTCTTTCCTAGTCTCCAAACTGCTGTGCTCCTGCTTTAACCTCTACACAGTCAGAGAAGGCAATTCAGGCTGACCAGACTGGCGCTCTCCAGTTTCAAGCAGATTACTGGCAGCATGAGATCCACTTCAAAGGTGAAGTATCTGTTTGCTTGATGTCTAATGCAGGTGGGATGTGACTATGCTGCAACACAGCATGTCCTGCATGGGCAAGGCTTGTAGGCTAGGATACAAGAGGAGTGAAAAGCTCTTTACTGATTTTAAGCAGTCAGTGATACAGCAGCATGGAGGGGAGTGTGGGAAGAAGGGGATTCTCCAGTAAGCAGGCACAAGGATAAGTGCAGATGTTGGTGCAGAGAAGGATACAGCTGAAGCAGAGGGAGATGTACAGGATGGGAGCTGAGGGTGGATTTGGGAAGCCCCTGAACATGGCTGCAGGACTGACTGTGCCAGGTCTTTTGATCTTTTGGTCTGGATATCTCCAAGCAGGAAAGTGCTCCTTGGAACAGGGCAAATCAAGGTGACGGTCTGTTCTTCAGCTGACAGACGTGTGTGTTCAGAGTAGTTGCGACTGACAACGAAAGTGGAGATGTCACATGATAAAAGGAGAATACAAACTAAGCGTGTCCCAAAAACATGTGCCCGACTTCCCTGCGCTGCCGCCGGTGCCGGGCGGAGAAGGAGCCCCATGGAGCGCGGTCAGGACGTTTCCCGGAGCCGGCAGCCCTGCCAGAGCCCCGTCCCTGTCCCTAGGTGGCGGTGCCCGCCCACACCGGGAGTCCCCGCCGGGCGGGCAGCCCGGAGGAGCCCGCCCAGCTCCCGAGCCCTGACCGGGGCGGCTCCGCGCTCGCCCAGAGAGAACCGCCAGCAGAGCAGGGTTTGCGGGGTCCTGCCCCTCACGGGCAGCTGCACCGCAGCCGGGTCAGTGCCCCCGCCACAGAAAGTCCCGGTTTAATCGCTGCTGCTGAGCACAAAGTGCCGGTTAGTGAGGAGTGGGACTCACAGCAGGGAGAGCTGCAGGAGGATGTGTGAGGCAGGGAGTGCTGCAGAGCGCACCGGAGGGCTGCGGGGTTACTGCAAATGCTTTTGGCACTGCCAGAACCTCGTCTGCCCCTTTCATTGCCCGTGCCCATCGTTCTGCACGTCCATGACCGACGCCCGCTCCGTGGGCAGGATGGAAAGCTGTCCCATGGCGCTGGATGGGCACAACCACTGGGTTGAATACAGGAAACAAGTGAACATCTCCCTCTCAATGCCCAGCACCCAATGCAATCACTCCCTTCCTGCTCTTCTTACCACAAAATGTAGGAAAGACTGTATTTTATCAAGACAAGAGGTATACCAGAGCCTGTCCCTATCACTGGATGATAGAGGTGTCCAAACAAAATTAGAAGCTCAAGGCAGACTTGTAGCAATATTTTCCAAACTGCTCTGCCTGTCTGCAGCAGATTTTGGCTTGGAGATCTCTTGCACCAGACCTGGTATCTATAGATGTAATGACCCTGGATGTGTTTTTCTTTCAGTAATTATTCCATCACTTTTTAAATCTGTATTAAATTTTAGCTTTTGCAACATCTTGTAGCAAATATTCCCACAGCTGAACGGGATATTGCATGAGGGAGGCTCTCCTTTGCCTTGCTTTGAACTTAGCACCTGCTAACTTTGTTTGATAAAAGGGGTGCAGATATTCTTCCAGTGCTTTCTTCATCACCTCACACATTTTTGCATTTTTTCTGATTTTCCTCAATGCTCCCAGGAAACACAGCTCTGAAAACAGGCTGCCTTTACAGATGGCTTGGGAATTTGTTGAAAACTTGTTTTAATTTGAAAGTTCTGGTGTGTTAGAAGAGCTCACTTTCTGCATACTTCTGCTGGAAAACAAATTCCAGAGAATCACCTGCTTTTCCCATCAAAACTATCAAACTAGGAGCCACTGTCATCTATAAGCTCACTCGGAAATAGCTCCAGAGCCTAGATTAGCACTTTCTTCTTCTAGGGAGCCTCTATTCCACCTGAGGGTAGTCAGAGGAGGATGAAGGGCATCAGGGAGAAAAAGAGTGGCACTGCAGGGGTCAAGGGAGGTGACATGCACGAGTAATCAGATGGCACTGCAGTTACCAGCAGTCCTTGGTGGGGGACACAGAGAAGAGATGGACATGAGAGAGACTCCAACCTGCTGTGATCCAGGGACTGGCAAAGGGTGTTTAGTGACAGGACCAGGGGTGATGGCTTTAAACTGAAAGAGTGTAAGCTTAAATCAGATGTTAGGAAGAGATTCTTTACTGTGAGGATGGGGAGGCACTGGAATAGGATGCCCAGAGGAACTCTGGATGTCCCATCCCTGGGAGTGTTCAAGGCCAGATTGAACAGAGCTTTGAGCAGCATGTGCAAGGTGTTTCTGCTTGTGGCAAGAGGACTGGAACTAAATGATCTTTCAGGTCACTTCCAACCCAAACTATTCTGTGATTCTAAAATTCCATAAAACACATCAGAGGCACCCTGACACAGCTCAGAGACAAGCTCATGATATGACTGGTTTAAATCACTGGTTTTTCTCCATAACTTATATAGATGCTGAATCCAACCTGTCTGTGATGCCTATTTGGCCCAAAGGCAGTTGCTAACAAATATCTCTCTCCTTTGTCCAGAACAAGGTGCTGTCCCCATAACTTCTGCAGATGTTGTGCCACAGTTTCAGATTCATCTGTGCACTTTTGAATTTCAAGTGGATTCAGAGAAACACGAGAGAGACTTCAAAGGTAAAAAATCTGTGCACTTACCTTCTGACGCACTTAAGGGAGAACTAACTGTCATGCAGCTGCTTTTCCAAAATGCCATTGAAAATCCTTTTTTGCTTGAATATGAAAACAATGAGGGAACATTTCAAGGAGTACAGGCAGCACCTATTAACACTGGAAGAAGGTAAGGGGAAGGAAGTGAAACATGAAATAAAGAGAATGGAAGCGATTTTTGTGAACTAATCAAAACTGGTGGCTCTGGTCTAAGTAGAGACTTTTTAAAGTAATGTCTCTGTCTTCTTGATATTATGACATGCTGAGCTAAGATTGTAAGTATGGGACCCTTCCTTATATGTTTGTAATTAGGAAATAAAGGGCTGAAATAAGGATACAAGTATGTTGAAGGAAATGATACTGGATAATTCAAGATCAATATGGTGTCCCTCTTGTGCACACACATTGGGGGTGGTTGTTATGTGCATTGACTTTCTATATGAGTTCATTTTATCCTGGTGCACAGTGACTATGACATCTGGTGACTGCTTTTCCTTGGGTGTGACTGTACCATGCAGTTACGCCTTTTCCAAGCAGAAATCCTCTCTCCTTCCCACCACAAACTGCTGTGACCATCACCTCCAGGGAGAGGAACAGGGAAGGAAAAAGGTCAGGGGCATAGTAGCTTAAGCCCATTATGAACTATATTGAGTTTCTCTGGTACATATACATCCTGTGCAGAGTTTAAAAAGAAATTGTGTGGAGTGATATATTGTGTTGCTCATGATATATTTGAAGGAGGCTGTAAGCTGTGGAAGGCAGTCTTGATTAAAGCATTAAAAAGTGTGTATGTCATTCATGTCTAGAGGAGATGATGTGCATTGCCCTATAGTATCTTCCAAAGCTAGTCCAAAGGAGCAAGAGGTAAGGTAGGATGTCTCCTCGTCAAGTCTGGGGCTGGAAGAAGCACATGGCTTCTCAGGTGGCCTTGTTCAGCAGCTGGAAATAAAGAAGTTTATTCAAGGTGAGTGAGGTGTAAGCAGACCAGGGAATCAGTGCTCAGACAGTGACCAGCAGCTCCTTCTGACTTTGATCTTCTCATAGCTCTGCTCCATCACTGTGCTCTTATAAGTGAGTGTGTGGAGTTCTTATCCTTACATCTTCCCCAGTGATAAAGCTGAGCCTGAGTCATCCAGCATAATCTGGACACATCACTGCATGGGAGCTGGTGAATCTGGCATTCACTGGAGAGACTGCCAGGCTCCTGAGGCCTCTGCAGGCTTTGGGCTTCCCCAGGTTCTGAAGCATCATCTGGTGCTGCTGTCTGGTGGGCAGCACCAGCTGCCAGGTGGGGAGGAGAGGCAGGAATTTTCCTGAGCATCTCTGGCAAGCAGCAAAACAGTGAGAACACCTGGGATGGGGACTGAAATACGAGGTGCCGTGTCACATCAGTGGAAAACAGAAAAGATGTAGAGTAAGGCAGAGTGTAGAGGTCTGGAGAAGGACTGCAGCTGAAAGAGGCCTGGTTTTGTCATAGGCATTTACACCACTCTAAAGACATCCAAGTGTTTGCTCTGTATCACCACCCAGAGTGAGGCATAGTTAAATGGATGTCCATAAACCTCCCCAAAACTTTTACAGGGAACACTTCAGGTGCCTGTGAGTGTTTTCCCTGTGCTATCATCACAAGATCACAGAGGAGAGGGTCTCTTCTTTCAACACCACAAGAGTTTGTGCTGTTTGGAAGTCAGGTCAGCAACCCTCTAAGGCTTGGTGGCTTTGGAGATAGATTCTATGTGAAGGGAAGAAAACATGAAGTTGCAATAATCAGCTCCTCAGGTAATCACCACAGCATGAAAAGGCTGCACAGATATCTGCTTACTGATGACAAAATGCCTGAAACAGAAGCAATAGGGGAGGGGCTGGATGTAGGAGCAGCACAGGAGGCTAATCCCACTGGGTTTCACAACGACATCTGCTCTCCTGGGCAGCTTTCCCAGGGAACAAAAGCCTCCTTTCTCATTCATTGTGCATTTATTTTCTCTTTCAAAAAAATGGTCCAGAGACACCTGAATCTTCATTCTGTGATAAAAAAAAACCTGCAGAAGTCCTAGCACTGCAGTAAGTGGCAGTAGGAAACAGAACAAGAAAGGTATGGGGTGTTATGTTCATTATTTTCCTGACTGTGGAAAATAATGTCTGTTTATTGAGTCCTCTCCTGCTTCAGAGTGACTCATTGATCTGCTGATGTAGACTGGGTGCAGGTAGGCTGGGTGGTGGGTTTGACAGCGTTGGCAGGCTGTCACTGTGGCAGGCATGCTGAGAGGGGAGTGCACTCAGGAGACATCCCAGCGGCCTGGGGACTGCCAGGGCAGCTTCCCACTTTCTGCTGATGACAAGTTACATGGTTGGGGTTGTTAAAAAAAATCTGATGGAGATGGAAAAATACCATAATGGGATTTCTAGAGTTGTGTTTTATATCCTTCTATTAAGGCTGGTGCTGATGACAAGGGGAAGGGCAGGTCCAACTGAGGCATGCATAGGCATAGAGCCTGGAGAAGACAATTTTGGTTTGCCACACAGCCTGCTGGTGAGCTGAGAAGATCAAGGAATAAAGCTGACATCCTGTTGTTTGGATACTGTAGCCTAGAGCAGGCAGAAGAGAAGAACTGGAAAAGCAGAGATATCAGTTAGGGGGAATTTGGGCAGTGCTGTTGGAACAGGGATGTGTGGTGTCTTATAACAGTCAAGAACAGTAAAAGAGAAGAAAATGAATGTTCTGGTGGGAGCAAAAGCAGATGTTGATAATCTGTTGTGGTTTAGATGATCTTTTCCTTCTCTGATTCCTCTCCCAGTTCAGGAAAGGGGTAGTTTTAATAATTTCTTAGGGTCTCAACAGGCATTGTGTGAATAATTTGTGCCATAACATTTTCTTTTTATTATTTTTTTGGCCTGAAGAGGCCAGTATGGCCTGGCTATGGTGAAGGGAGGTAATGCAAGGATCATGCTCAAAGAGCTGTTGTTAATTTCTTTAGATACGTCTAGGTTATGATATTGTTAGGTATGTTTATAGGCACGTAGCCAAGCAAGGAAGGAAAAACTAACACTTAGCTGAAAGCCCAATGTGATGCATCTTGCTGCAGAGCTGCACTACAACGATGGACTTGTAGCTTGCATTAGTGAGAAGAGTTTATACAGAATATAAAGACAGAAGTTTTCTGAGGCAGTCCCTGAAACATGACCAGGAGACTCTCTTGTGGAAATCCCTTGAGTTTGTGAATCTTGGTCAATCAGATGCCCCTTCACGTACATCATGTTTCCTGCAGACTGGGACCATCCAGCACTGCCTGAAATAGGATATGAGGTAAATAAATATCTCTTCACACCTGCACACTAGGTTGGGAAAATTGTGGTCTGTAACATCTTGCATCAAGTAAATCTAAAATACATGCCTGAGTCCAGGGACTGGTTTTGTTAATTTGCAAATATGTTACTCTGAAATCTGCAGCTACAAGAGGGACAAGGATGGTTGAGCAGAAGGGCTTTGTAGGGGGCACAGTTTTGTCCATTCACATCATGGTACTGTGTATCTAAATGGCCAGTGCACAGAAATGTTTATTTATCCCCATTGTACCTTTAGTTTGACCAAAATGGCAGCTGATGATCTGATCTGGAGGTTGAACCTCAGCATTCACTATTCACAGGACTGTTTCTCCTTTAAAACTCTGTTATGCTCTTGAATTTCAAATCAAAGCATGAGCTTTGGGAGACCATCAACTCATTTAGTATTGCTATAATAAGGTTTAGGTCTTGTGTGTTTTTGAAACATCAGGCAGAGTGATTATAAAGTTGCTTTGATGACTCACTACAGTAACACCAGGACTTGTCTACAAGGATGAGTCAGTGCACAAGAAAGATAAATGTGCACTTGATATAGAACAACATTTTCACCTTCTCTTTTCCAGCTGGACACCTGTTCTGAAATCCCAGTGCTGTTGCACAGCTTTGATTCAGTTTGCTTAGGATTGCAGATGTTCTCTGGGCAGAAGAAATATGCTCCCCAGAGTCCAATATCTCCTTTGTATTAATGGACCAGCTCTCAGAGGAGTTCATGCTGGGACAGGAGGGAGAGTGAGGGAAGGGCCATGAAAAAGTGAGAGAGGGCTCTGAAAAGTCCCAGGCCACCATTGCACCCCCAGTGGCTGTTGGCCAGGTCCTTTGGGAGTGACCAGGGAGACACAACCAAAAGCGTTGTAACACCTTGGTCTGCCTTGCATCAACCTTTCTTTCCCAGCCAGTAGCAAATAGAGGCAAATTGAAAACCTGCTTGAGCGGGCAAGGATTATAGAATCCGCGGGGTCTGAAGGATCCGAAGCCTGACACTTAGGCAACATTTGCAGCTGTTTGTATCCAGTTTTCTGCGTTCCCCTGGGTGGCAGCGGAGCCGCTCCGGTACCGGCCGGGCCCCGGTGCCGTTCCCGCCGCGGGTGGGTGGTTCCCCCTCGGCAGGAGCCGAACCCTCCTCCGCGCTGCCCCGCATCCCAGCGCGTTCCTCGAGAGCCGCTCCGATTCCCTGATTTATGATGGAAAAATAAACAAAAGTGGGAGGGGACATGAAGAAAAGGGGTTGGGGCCCTGCTGAATTAGATCTGGGCTTATAGAAAATTTATGTTTTAATTAGGAAAACCCGGCAACTGGGAAGATTTTTATTATAATGATGGTTATTATAAACCTGAGGTTTATACTTGGGGTGTATTCAAATTTTGTTTTGTAAGTCTGGTTTTATATAAGCCATTTTTAAAACTATCATATTCTATGACCCTTTTGAGGAAAAGAAATAACAAACCATTTTAAGTTCAAGTTGTACATACCCTTCCTGTTGGTAGAACAACATGAGTTGCGGGAATGTTTTCTTTACTGCTTGGCTTCTTGCAGCTGTAATGTTCTCATTCACAAAGGAGAAGGCCAGAATATTTTTAATTTTTTTCCTTTTTCATGAAATCTGAGAGGTTGATTAACCACAGCCAGAGGAGTGAGTGGACTGTTTCCCCAGGGTATGGAAGAACTACATTTAATCTTATCCTTGAACTGAGCCTAAAGCTGCCTCTTTTGGGTACCTACCACTTCATTTCACATATTGAGAGAGAACAGGACAGGATCGCTTGGGCTCAAGGGAAGTAACCAGAGATGCCAGTCCAGATCTGAAGTTTTCCAAGGAAGAAAACAGCACCAAAACTGAATGTTCCTGGAAAAAAAGAAGTGGTTCATACTTGGCATGAACACTTTCTACAAATTCAGAAAAAGCATTTAGTCAAAACCCTGGTGGGTTGGCTCTTTGTTTCGTATGTGTAATGTGTACTTTTACACATTTTCTTGTGTCTAGCTTGGTCACAATTGAACAGAGCACAAGAAATTAGTAGATAGTTTTGATTTAAAGGCCAGTGTTGGGATAGGTATAGCTGGTTAAATTAATTTTACCCCTCTAATAGAGAGAGGAACTGAAAATGTTTCAATACATCCAAACTAGTGACCCCTTCAGTTCTTCTCTGAGAACAGATATGCTGCATTTGTAAAAAATGTGGTCTGCTTCCTGACCAGTGTTTTGTCAGAAAAACTGTGATCTGAGACCACAACTTAGTGTTATTACTATTTAGACTTATCAGGGCTGCAGAGGAGCATAAGAGAGCAATATCTGATCTGTGATCTATTTTCTTTATCCCTGGATGAGATGTGACTAGCATGTAGAATATTCTTTTAATTCTCTTTTTCCACATCGAGACAATCAAGTATTTCTGCATTAGGTCCTGTTGTACTAGCAAAGTTTCTTTTAAATGTATCTGAAGCACAGTGTTTTCATGTAGGTAGAAAGAGCACATGGAAAAGAGAAGCCTGGGCAGGAGGTGAATGAGTGGCTCCTGTTCCACAGTATGAATCTGTCTGATATGCCTGCTGTCTGCAAGTAGAATTTTGACTGAAGGATCTCTGAGAGACTCATGGGAGTCTATGGAAAAGTTACAAGAGAGTGGGCTGTGTCTGCATCAAAATTCTTGAGGGTTTCCAGAGTGCAGGGAACATGCTGTGCTTCCTACAGTGTGGGTCTGATCCTAGATCTTTTGTAAGCATAAAGTAACAAAAATTGATGATAGAAGTTGCTAGATCAGCCCCACGTGTCAGTGCCTTCAAACAAGCTCAAGCATAAACACCTGGCAAGGATGGTTTTGGAGATACTTGGGAAGGAAAGAGAAGGTGGTGCTTGTTGAGGAGTTGGCTGCCAAAATGCTGATGATGGATATTTTTTACTTTGGTTAGGCACTTCTTACCCATGTTTTTAAATGATTCTTAGGAAGCTGCTTTGGTAGGGGCGTCACTTGTTCACATCAATGCTGTCCATCCAGCATAGACCACTACAAGATGTTTGTAAGTGAAGTTCTTATTGGAGATTTTGTTCAGGGAAACCATTACTACTATTGCCTTCCAACCAGACCTAAAATTTCAAACAGAGTTTTGAACAGCTGTGTAGATAATGAAAAAAGTCCTTCCATCTTTGTTATCTTTGAGAAGCACCAGATTTACCTGGCATATATCTTGGAGGATACACATTCCTCCTGATAAAGATGATGTCAGAGGTAACAATGTCTTGCCTGGAAATAACACTTCAAGGTTCACTTTTTTTGAACTCTATGTTGCATGTAAGGACCTCATATCTGACATTCACCCATACTGCAGCTGTTTCCCTTACAGGAAAGAAAACTGAAATATAACTTATGGAATGGCTGGCTCCACTAGGAGAGTTGTTTTCCTTCTGAAAAGGCTGGTAGCAGTTAAATCATCATAAATAATGTAACCATCACAACGTGGTGATGATTTGGATACAAGTGCAATATAGATTTAAATGTGCCTTGTGGTTAATTTCCAGAACTAATTCCTTCCATGTAAAGTATGGTACATAAGTAGATGTTTTTTAGGACATACTTGGGAAAATGAATATAGAAATAGGGAAAATGGAGTATAAAAAGCATGTTTGAGGGGTGACTCTCTGGACTTGTTTTTCCATGGAGAGAAGATCATCAGCATCTTGTCAGTGTAAGAAAAGTAGACAATAGGCTCTGAGCTGTTTTTGTCCTGTGGTTTGGCTGCTTTGAATTTTGTGGCAAGAGAAGGCTTTTAGATCATATCCTAAAGGACTGTTACATCATGTTCCCTAATTTCTCTGCTGGTCCCATTTGGTTATCTTGCAATAAGAATCATAAGGGCTTCAATTCAGATGGAAAAAAAATATTCCTGGATAACGAAGAAGCAAATGACTCATTGATCTTCTTCAGCTGGCCTTGGCTATTGATTGTGTCCTGAAGCCAGAATGATGAGACCCATCTTCATTCACAGAACCTGACTGTGAGAACGGGGAGATGCCACAGCCATACTGCAGTCCAGTCATACCACAAATCAAAACAACTGTAATCTCCCACTCTTCTAGAAGAGAGTGAAGTTGTTATTTTGAGCTGTCAGTGCCCTCCTGAACTGCACACTGGGCTGGGATCTTATCTTAAGGCGCTGGGCTGGGATCTTATCTTAGACAACTTCCCTCCCAAAATTTGAAGGATGAGTGCAAAACCTTCCTTGGATTCACAGTCGGGTATTGGGGTGGAGTTCTGTCTGGTGTTGCCACACAGGTGTGCAGCAGCCTGCTGTGTGCCTGGCCCTCCCATGCAGTTGGCAGTGTTGGGATGTTAAACTGGATCTGCTGGGGAGCAGTGGGAGTGCCAGTGCAGGCAGCTGTTGCTCAGCTTTTGTTCACGGTGAGGGAAGAGCAAGTAATTTAGGGCTGAGGTGACAATGAGCTCTTCTGTACTTGAGGGTTGGTCATGGGCCAGCTGGAAGCAGCTCCCTTAAGTTCTACCCTGGTGCCAGCCTGTACACTCAGCCCTGGCCCCTGTGGGTGTAGGAGCACTTCAGCACCACAGCTGCTTTGAGTCATGTTCACTTTGCTGGGAATGAGATCTCCCACTCTTGTCCAGAGCTGAGTTTAGAGTCATAATGTTGGAAACACCTGAGTGTTGGTGGCCCCATTGTGGCTGGCAACTGGGAAACACTGTGAGGAGTTCTGCAGCCTTTGCTGGTGGGAAACCCTGAGAATGTAGGAAATTGATACTAGAAAACATCGTGGGAAGCCCATAACTAATGCTAGGGATGGAGTGTTCTTCATTCCCTGATTGCTCTCAGGACTTCTCACCCTGTTTTTCTGTGTGAAGAAACTCACTCCCAGACCAGAGCTTCCCTGGATTCAGGTCAAGAAAAGCAGGGGTATGGCAGCTGCTGAAGTTAGATCCCCACCATGCCATGACACCAGCAGTGAGGAAGTCCATGATGAGCTGGATAATGTCACACAGCATTGTCCCACCAGGGCTGTGGAGCCAGTTCCTGCAGCAGTGAGTGGTGAGACACAGGGGCTTTGTGAGGGCTGGCTGCTGGCACAGCCACCTCCATCCCAGCCTGCAAGCTGACACTGGTGGTGGCTGTTTTGGGTTACCCTGCTGCTGCCTGGCACTTCTCTGGGGGACTGAGAACTGCCCCACTAATGTGTGCTGCAACTGGGATGGATGAGAGATTGTCCTGCCATCTGAACTTTCAGCTCTTTTCATATTTTCTGTAGGAAATTCCCAAAGTAACTTAGCCCCTGGATGGGACTGTTGCATTTGGTTTAATTTCACTGTCTTATATTTTTGAGTGGAGTTGAGGGATTTGAGCAGAAACTGAAGGTTTTTCTTACCTAAACTAGTGAGCTCATGGGGAGCTTCATGGACATATTGGATGTGGATCTTGTTTGCCATGTCTAAGCACAGGGCTTTTTTGAAATGAGGAGGTAAAGATACATTGGAAGGGGTCATATTTACTAGATGACTCTTTCAGTTATTGATAAGAGATTGTTCTTTTAGCTTTCCAATAATCATCATGCCAAATCCAAATCTGTAACTGCTCCTCTAGCCCACCTGTCCTGCTAGGTGGTGTTGGGGTTTGCTGGGATGTAGGTGCTTTGTGTTGCACTGTTATCAAATCTCATGTTCCTCCCACTGAAGTGCTCCTGTCTGTTTGGATAGGCAAGATTTCAGTTCTGTGCAGTGACAGCCTGAGGACCCCGTTTCACTGATTGAGTAGTTTCTGACCAAGGGCTTGTGTGGGTGTCTGAGGTGGACTTGTGCTTTTACTGGGTACAAATATTTTCTCCGCAACTCAGAACCCTCCTAAACGTTTTTAGTTAACTGCTTCCTGTCACTGACTGCACACACACACACACACACACACACACACATACACACGAGTCTGCTGTGAAGTTTTTTATGGAAGTCACTTTTTGTATGCCCAGTTTAACAAAAACAGCCTGCTTTGACAGGCTCTTAACAGAGCAAACACTGTTAGTGAAAGCACATGTTTGCAAACAACTCCCTTCCTGCTCTGTTGTTAAACCTGGTAACTCAAAATCCAGCCACCACATTTCATGTTTTTCTAAAGATGAGGAGGGAGGTGACTGTACTTCAATTTCATAAAATGCTATTGTGCAGAGCATTTTACATCTTTGAATGTTGAAACACTTCTTTGCTAATGAAATGCTGGAGGACTGAATGTAATATCTTGTTGTTTGCATCTTCCTTGCTGTCTGGCAAGTTTTCACGTGGAGGGTATCACTATCATTAGAGCACACTGTCCCTTCACATGGTCAAGTCCCAAAGGGAATATTATAAATTTACTGTTATATATTGATTCAATTATTGTGTGACAAAGGTAAGAAGTGACTTCTGTTTTTTGTGGTGGAGAAAGAAGTGAAGAAGGTAGACTTTGACTATTACTGAGAAATGAATCCCTGCTGGGCATGCATAGATGGCACAGCTGGCTGCAGGGTATTTACTGGAAGAGGATTTGGTGTCTGTCAAGTGGGTAAGTTGTTTAACTACCAGGAGAGCCCCATGTATCCTAAAATGATTACTTATTTACCCACCTTACAAATAACTCACTGTGTCACTATATGCAAAGAAATTACTGTGATTAATATAACTGTTTTCTCTGCACGGGATTTATAACTCTCATGGGAAAAAATAGGTTTTGGTTCCTGTAGGTCTAGGTAAGCTTTCTGCAGGTTAAGGTACATTTCATAGAAAGTGCTCCAGTTTAGTATTGGGGTCTCATATCATGGTGCCCCTTTTCTGGCACCAATTATAGGTTGGAAGTTCAAAAAATGCCTTAGAACAATTAAAATTTCCTTTGAGATATTTCTGGAGTAAAAAATGAGAAGAAAAGAAAGATACTTAAGGAACCAGAAAGCAAAGCAGGAAGAGAAAGAAAACCAGTGGCCTTTATGTGGATTTCAGAATCTCCTTTTTTACTCTTTGAATTGTCTTAATTTTTTTTTTTTTTTGTAAAACATGCCTCAATCCCAAAGTCACACAATCAACAGTCCTCCAGTCATCTTTTATACTGAAGTGGCAGTCATAGTAAGACTAAGGTCATTTAATATTATCCATTTTTAATTTAATTACTACCCATTATCAAATATTCTGTTTTTTAAAGCAGAATTACAGCTCTGATCCATATTTTTCTCTTGGGTGGAGTTAATTGTTCAGGGAGAAATTAAGCTCCACCAGTTGAATTTTGTACTTTAGATTAAAACAGGAAAAAGCAACACTAAATCCCCTCAAACCTTTGCCCTCTCAAAATCACTAGCAGGTGTAGAAAGCTGACTCAAATGTTGGATTTGACCCAGAAAGCTGACTCAGGTGGAATTGCTGAAGGTCAAAGCCTTTGCCAGGATGCCACCTGCATAAACAGCACCAATTAGATGTTCTGTCTTGTGCGAATTACTCAACTCATTTGCTGGTATTAAAATGTAGGTGTTGAGATGGCTATCGCTGATACCACCAGCGTGGGAATTCCTTTGAATATAAAGGCTGGATTGAAATTTACAAGGCAAAATTGAAATTTACAGCGGCAAATTTTAGATTTCCAACAACTCTCCCTAGTTTTCAGGAAATAAGGAATCAAGTTTTTTAAAGCTGAAATTCAATAGGAAAAAAGTTCTCATGAAGCAGCTAGAAGCATTTATTTCTGTGGTTCCTTGACACTTCTTATTTACAGCTGGTGCCTTCCAAAGCACCTTGGAGACAGCAGATACCTAAATGTGAGCTGGACTTTGAGGTACATCAAGCACATTCATAATTGTATCATTGAGGCTGTTTTATGTGAGTTTGCTTTGCCATCAAATACTGTAATATGAGCATGAAGCACCACCTATTTTCAGAAGGTACAGGGTGTGTAAAGACATGAACCTAAGATAAGATAAGCAAGACAATCTTAATGTCAATATTTAGGAAATTCATCTCCATCAAATACACTGAAATAATATTGTTCTTTAAAGTGCACCCCTCAGTCCCAACTATTGTTCAGGTTGGTTCATTGTTCAGAAATCCTTGAATGTTCTGTAGACCAGAGGCAGAGATTCAACCAACCATTGCACAGAAAGGACTGCAGGGTCTAAATAAATCTCAAATGCTTTTCAAATAGCAAGGATCTAATCATGCTTCATTTCCTTTGGTACATACTTGAAATTTTCTTTCTCATCCCACTGGTTCCAGTAAGAATGTCTGTTCTTGGTGTGACTATTCTCTGTACCCTGTTTGTTTCTTGTACAGGTTAAAAATGTGTTGTCTTTACACAACTTTTACTGCATCAGAGTTGTTATCAGAAGGAAAGGAAAGGATATTTCAACACACGTTAAAATAAATGTTGGATTTTTTTTCAAATTTGAACATATTGCAAAGACACTGCAATTTACTAAATTACTATGAGTTATTTCTAAACAACTTTTATTTGAATAAATTCTGGAACTACTTTAGTTTTATAGTAGCATACTATGAACACTAAATGCATAAGCATGTGAAATTCTTCAGCCCTGAGAGGACAACCCTTTTAGCTGAAGAAATTGATCATTCAATTTTTAATTTTTTTCCCCATTCTTCTTACCAAGCATTTAACATCATGCAGACCTTAATAAATGACAGAGACAAACATCTGTCCTTAAATAGCAGCAATTTCTTCTGCCAATAAAATTGGTTTTCTTCCCCTGCATTAAGCCATGAGTTGGCAACACAAGGGCTGGGCAAGCAGAAGACAGCACACAGAGACCCCCATTTATTGAGACTGGGGATTACCATCTGGTTTTCTGCTCCTTCTACAAAATGAGTCCTAATAATAGTAGTGGGGAGTGGTGTGTTCTCAAAACTCAGAAAGAACACAATGTCCTTTCTCTAGCTGATCAGGTCTTGTAATTTTTTTAATAGTATCTTAAAATACTCAATCCCTTTTTAGGAGGATGTATGTTCTTTGCCTCTTTAATTGCTCTTATTTTGCAAAATTTAGTGAGAACAATTCCTATGGCTTAGGTCACACTCATCTGGATATTATTTCCTAATGCTTCTGACAAAGAAATTAGTGAGTGCCCCCCTAGTGAAAGAATTAACAAGAATTCTCAGTTCACTCTGCATTTATTGAACTAATGGCTATGTTTTCTTCAGTTTTCCTTGTTTGGGCAAGGCCTTCAGAGGTGATACCACTGATCTGAATTCTGTGTGCCATTGAAATGATGGCTCTGGCCACTTCACCTGCCAGTTGTTTCAGCTGCCTAGCAACTGTGACAATGGTCCATCAGATCCTCGGTGTTTCTGAAGGGTTTTAAAAACTTAGTAGTTCATGCCTGTTGGCTATACCAGATGCACTTTAGTACCTGCTGGTCTTTCTAGCTGCAATAACCTTTAAAAGAAAACAAGAGGTTATCTTCGTGTTTCAAAAAGCCTGGCCTGTATTGCCCCTAGTCTATCCTCCACAGGCATGTTTTGGATTTTAGCATCTTAGCACAGAGTTCTTCCTTTTATTTTATCTCCTCTCCAATCTCTGGAATTGAGCCCTTTCTTACCTCTTGTCCTCCCTCCCTTCCACATACCCTGATTTTATTTTTTATATTTTCTGACCATTAAAAATATTAATTTTATTAGATTAATTCTAAGACTTTGTATGCAATGAATAGTACTTTTCTTTCTGAAGTTTTGAGTGAACTTGTATTAAGTACACATGTGTTGTGAATATTAGTATATATTAACACAAACTTTTCTCCAAATGAAGCGTGATCAGTCTTGATTTGCAATTTTATTAGTGAAAAATACATTTACTGATACACTGTAAGGATTTTACATTTCTGTGTGAGTGAACCAGAGAGTACATGAGAAGTTAGAATAAATCTTGAGATACAGGCATAAGTCAGAGCATATTTGCTTTAAAGTCTAGAAGGGGTGGATGAGTATCCTAACATGAGTAACCTGCCATCCTACCTTGGCCTGGTTTGGCAAACAGAAGGTTTGTGCTTACAGCTCAGGATCATCAAAAGCAGATTTTCCACCCAGGGCCTCCTTGTGCTTCATCTTTCCCAGAGAATGGTGAGGGGAGAAATTTGCATTTGTAACTGTGGACCAGCTCCCACAGTGCAGCCACATAATCTACTTTTCTTGATCAGAGCTGGAGCCAAACCCACTGCTCTCTTCCTCAGGGGCAGGAACTCTGTTTGCTGCCATCCCTATCCATAGCAGTCTGGTAGTAGCAACAGCTTTCAGGGGAAAACTCTGTGGTGCAAGCAGGGCTGCCCCAGTGGGAACAAGGCTTGCCCAGCCATGAGGTGTGGAGCTGGGTGCAGGGAACCAACCCTTCAGGTCTGGGGGCTGTGTTAATGAAATAGCTAAGGAGGACATACAGAAAACACCTTCCTCAGTGCTTCGTTCTGTACAAGTCCCCCACTCCCTCCCCAGGGCTGGCATCCTGGAAGCAGCAGAAGAGAGTATGCCAAGGGCTTGTCCTGCTGTAATGTGTTTCGTAGGGAAAGAAGGATAAGACAAAACAGACAACAATAATTGCAAAATATCCCCACTCTGAAATGAGGCAAACTGCCAGAGAGCTCTTACACAAAAAATTTCTGGAGATTCAGCTCTCCCACATAAACAGCTTCCTTTCAAAGTCAGAGTCCAGAGTGAACAGGCACACAATTCATATACATTCTGCTCCCCACTGCTCTTGCCCAGCAGGTTTTAGCTATCAAATATTTGCCACCTGATCAGTGTCAGCATCATTTCTGTCATAGCCACCACCAAATAATGCAAGCTTGAAATTTAGCAGAATTTAGCACAATTTGTTTGATTTGAGTAGTGAGTTAACCTTTCCCAGTTCTGTCTTCCCATACAGGAGGAAAGGAATTGTTATCAGAAGGTGATGCTTGCCAGAACACAGAGTGCCCTCAGACAAGCAGGACTTCAGCTCCATTAAACATCCCCACGCCCTCTGAACAGAAAACTCAGTGTTCTGTATTCTTATGGCTGGGAACAAGCAAATATTTCCTCACAAGCAAATATTTCCTCCTGTACATTTCTAAAGTGATCTCTCTTGCACAACAGCACTATGCATTCAGGCAGTTCACTCTAATTATCACTTTGTAACATTTTGCATCTGCTTCTATTAAGTCACTGAAGTTGCTAGTATGTTTTCTTGAGTTGTTTTATTTTTAAACAACTTGTCTGTGTCTGTCTGTCAACAGCTGCACTCTTCATTTTACACATTTTGAATGCACCCATTTTCTACAATGTGTCTTGATACTACAGCTCAGCTCCAAACTGGAACCCACAGCGAACCTTTGACAGGTTGTCTGTTAGGCTTTCATGTCATCCCTAATTTCAGGTTTTCTTCCTGACTCATAGAATTTGGTTTTGAACAACAAATAATACAATTTAAGCCCTCACAGAAGTGTAACAATTGCTAGTGGAACTTTTACAAGGTTTTCTCAGTGGGCCAAAGAGCTCTCCAGCCACAGCCAGAAGCAGGCTGGAACACGTGGGTGAGGTGTTTGAATCCTTGGAGTTAGCTGATGTCACCCACTCCATCAAGGTGGGGGTCAGTCTCTTCTCCCAGGTAGTAAGCCATAGCACAAGAGGAAAGGACCACAAGTTGTACCAGAGAGGTTTAAACTGGATATTAGGAAAAATTTCTTCACTGAAAGGGTTGTCAAGCACTGCAACAGGCTGCCTGGAGAAGTGGAGGCATCTGAGTTGTGTAGATGTGGCACTTAGGGAGATGGTTTAGTGGTGGACTTAGCACTGCTGCTTTAACAGCTGGGCTCAGTGGTCTCAGAGGCTGTTTCCAACCTTAATGGTTCTGTTGTGGGTTCCATCCCATTTGTAGTAAAATAATGGAAGTCCAAAAAACCCACAGAATAAAAGTATAGTAATTTAAAGAATGTATTGTAAGATTATTTTTATAGTTCAAAATTAAATGCATTTTCTATGAAAGGTTTCAATCATTTTTAAAAATAACAGAGTTGTAGCCAATGGAAAAACTGTTGTCTAATATATCTCTGAGGCAATCTCTCCTGAAAACAGTCTACTGGAAAATTTCTGATGTTCGTGTTCATAGATCTTGTCCCGATTTCTTTCTTTCTGGGGTTCATCACTGCATTTTCTTAAGTGTGAATTTTTTAGGTTTAGTGGGTTCTTTCCTTTCTGAGTTGTACTGGTAATAATCTCAGATGGGGCTACTCTGCCACAAAGCCAGGCAGACTGACATGCAGTAACAGTGGCGTGCTGAGACTGGTTGAGGTGCTCAAATGGATGAGGACACCTGTACACTCTATTATACTTCTGTTGATGATTGAGGACATTCAAGTCACCAATTAAGCAATTAGATACATATCAGTATTTGCTTGGTCTTATCTTCCTGATAAAATACCTGGGCAGTACCAGTTTGGACAAAACTCAGGGATTAAGTACCTCAGGTGAAAAAGCTGAAGTTGATATAACTGGGGCAGTGACATTCTTTCATGTTGCTCTGTGTGACTGTGTTATTGCTGACAGCAGCAGCCAGCACTGTTACAGCACTCAAAGCAGTAAGGCACACTAAGCAAAACTCCAGTGATGTTGCTGTGCTCCATGATTTTCAGCCACAAGCAGGACATAGGCACCTCAGTTTTAAGATTCAGCTTTAGTAAAGTATGATTTTGAGACTGCTAGACAGCAAAGGTGTGAATTGCCCTGTATTGGTGGGATTCTATGCTGTTCATGATCAGAGGTTACAAAGCCTGCCCTGTCCCTGACAGCTGCTGTGTGCAGAAGGCTGAGACAGGCCATGTCTCTGGAGCAGAGAGGGAAAAGCCACTTTGAACAAAAGCTTGATTCTTGTCTTTTCTTCCTCGAAGGGAATGAGAAAAAGAAACAAAAGTAAGGTACAGAAAAAGCTGTTGTGAAACAAGCCCATTGCTGTTCTCTGGAAAACAAGTATGCGAGGATTAATTTTTAGAGGCGTGCTGGAGCAGCGGGGCACTGGAGGGTGGCCACAAGCCACTCTTCCTCCAGGGGCTGTCACTGCCCTGCCAGTGCCAAGGACTAAAATTGTCTGGTTTCTTAGAAGAGGACGTGGTCCTGACCACAAAAAAATGTCTGCTGTACAAAACCACAAGCTATTTCCCACTCCAAAGCAAAATCTTTAATCGTAGCTGCTCCTGCAGTGATTGGGGATGGCTGCTGTTCTGTCAGCATATTGAGGGGCTAGGAGGTGTCTGTCACCTCAGACAGGTGTTTGTCTGTGTAAATGGGCATTTTCTTCATGGCCAACTGAAAGGTCAATTTTCAGCTGACAATTGAATAGTTAAAAAAAAGGAAATGCATCTAGGGAAAACAGCTGCTAAAAAGTTTCTATGGTTCATAGCAGTGTTGACAAATTTTACCACAGACAACGAGTCTATTGATTCTGGCAACACTCCTTGACCATCAAGAAAGTAGTTATTACATAAATTTTTGGCATTGGTTTATTAAGGGGTTGTTATTTAGTGTTTGGACATCCAGAAAAGCAAGGGACTACACTTCTTGAAGATGGAGGAATGGTATGAAGCTGCAGTGTATTGCTCTCACATGGTTGCCAGTGTGTGCATCTTAGCATAAAGCTCCAGCAGTTTCTTGCAAGTGCACCAAAATGTGCTGCTAAATGGAAGTCTAGAAATATTAATTACAGATTTCAAATAGTCCCAGGTAAGAACACAGAAAAGAATTTGGAACATAGAGACCTGTGAGCTTTTATGTTTCCTTGTATGCATGTATATATATGTATTTTGAAAGCTATTAAATGAAATCACACTCCATTAGGCAAATTCTCTGAGAACAGAGGAATATATGTGTCTTTGAAAAAATGTGTTTGTGAGCTTGCTACATCACAGCTTTTAAAATTACTTTTATTCTGAAAGTGCTAAACCCCATAAACTTTAAATGAGACTTTTCAAAACAGGTTTCAACCTTTTGAATCCAATTGCAACATGTTTTATTTGAGTACACAAACTGAAACATAAAATGATGACAACAATTATTCCTGGAAGGTATTAAAAAGTTGATCTGTATGCATAAATTGAATTATAGCTCTGGCAAATGTGCACTATAAGCAAACAGATACAGTATAAACACTTTATACTCCTCTAACATCTACTGCCAAGGTCCTCTAATCATTTTAAATCAGTTCAGACTGTTGCTGTGAGATAGCCTGCCTGTACTTGATTACATATGCACAAAAATAGGAAGATTAAAGAAACTGTCAAGGGGCAAAAGTGATTTCTTGAAAAACTTAGCAAGGGAAGGCCAGAAGTGAAGGTGGTGAAGATGGCACCAGCTGCAGTCTCGAGGACTGGCTGTTCAAATTCCTGAGTGACACAGAGGAACCATAGGGGAACCCAGCTGCCAAGAACTCTAAAGGCATTTCAACAGCACATTTGTGAAATGCAGTTTTGCAGAAGACTTATAAACTGACCACACTGGGCAGGTTTTCCTGGGATTAGCTCAAGACATGGTCGTGCCATGAAAACTGCTGCTCTGCCAGACCTGATGTTCTGCTACAAAATGTAGTTTTCCTCATGGAATAGATGTTACAGCGTTCCTTGGATATTAGTGTTGTTAAATAACAACAATAACCACAAGGAAGCAGCTCTCCATCATGGAAAATTTCAATATTTGCACAGAGCAAGGCTGCAATGAAAATCAGTGTTAGAATACCAGGGATGAAGCAACCCAGCAATAGTGTGTGTTGTGTCCTCCAGAGACACAGGAGTGTGTGTTTTGTTGCTATGCCAGCTACTAGTCAGCACTGAAAACTCATTGCTCATCCACAACTGTGTGCTTCTAGTAAATAATGACAACAAAAAAAACTAATGGGAAGGTGTATCATAAAGTGGGGTTGCTGTTCTGACCCAAATGAATACTCTGAAGGTAAATGCTTTCAAGACGTGGAGATACATCCATCTTGCAGTAATGAGGAACCACCAAACCTAGTGGCCTGGACTGTCGAAGCCTCTTTGCTTCTGTAAGTTACTGTCTCATGTAACTCAATGTTGATCTTGTTGCTGGATTCCAGGACTTGATCAGAAAATAAAGAATATCACCCAGACACTGAATTTTGATAACATGGTGGGCAGTTTGTCAAGAATAAGGCAAATGATCTAATACAACTTTTTACCTTCAGTCTGTATGAAGTTTACCCAGGGTCCATGTGCTGTTGGCAGCAAATGTAGGATGCTCTGTGAAAGTCCAGAGCTGGGGAAGAGGTTTTAGCTCCATTTTCTCCTATGTCTTTGGAGCCTTTCTCTCTAGGACATCTTCCACAAACCATGTCCAGAATGCCAGCTGTATGAAAAAGAAGGGAGAGCCTTAAAACCATATGCAGATGGCCTGAACAAAGCTAAAAGTGGACAGAAAGATGGCCTAGGTAGGTGATGAAACATATATTCTACAAATCCAGACTGCCTTAAGCTAAAGCAAACAAAGCAAGCTGGGGAAAGTTGCAATGGTTTAGATTTCCCAAGTACAACAATTTTTATTTTATTTTGAAACAATTTTCCCTTAAGGAATGTCCTTTCATTTTAAGTTGGAGAAGGCTGACAACTCACCCTATGAATTTTTTTCCTTTTGCTGGAAAGAATTAATTTTTTTTTTCTGCTAATCCAAAACATTATTTTTCCCTCTGACATTCATCACCCACCTTTCAGTATGACTCCCTCACCATTTCAGCCCTGTATTTGCTGGTTATTTAGAAAAAAATTGATTTTCCATAATTGTTCTCTTATTATTTTTGCTAAATAGTCTGATCTCATGTGGCAGTTTGTATGCTTTAGAATTATAATTTTCTCAAGTGCTCAGATGACATGAAATGGAAATGATGCCTAACTCCAGCTGCTCAGTGCCAAAACACGGTGCTGGAAGGAGAATGGACATCTCCTTGAGATCCATCCCCCTGTGCTAGTAGTCTGCAAATATCCCACTCAAAAGTCTGCACTCCAACAGCTCAGAAAGCTTCCCAATGGCCTCAAGAAAACCTGGAGGTCTGTGGTAAAAGACCTGGCACCTTTGTGTGTTATTTAATGGGAAGGAGAGAGAGGGAGTACATCCTGGCCAGGAGGGTCGTGTCCCTGTTGGTCAGAGCAAGGGGCAGAGACTGTGATGGGCAGTAGAAGAAGGCTTGTTTTACACTTAGGTAAAATGTTTTGTACCAATAAGGACAATTCAGCCCTGCTACAGATTGCTGGGGAGTGAGGATATCATTCAGGAAAGTCTTTATGAATACCCATCAAAATGGTATGGCTGCTTCATCCTGGGGTGGGATGTCCTTCTCTGGTCCTGTCCAGATTCTTAATATTTTTTATATGATTCATAAAATATTTGTTAGCTCTTTTGTCCTCTTCTGCCATGATTTACCTACAATGGTAAAATTCAGACTCACTCCTGAAGCAATTTTCCACCATTTCCTCTGAAACAGCATTCCCTGACTGTTAGAAATCTAAGACTCTAATCAGAGGCAAAAAATAACAGCTGAAAGGATCACCTATCTAAGACCATATCCACAGGCAGGGGAAATCCTCAGAAGTTTGAGGACCCTGGGCATCTCCTAAAACTATGGCTTTTGGCAGGATCATGCCTTCACACCTCATCTTTGTACCCATCCCAAATTAGCCTATGTGCCACATTTTCCATTTCTGGGAGCACATCTGTTCCAGCCATGCTCAAACCTTTCCCACTATCCACACACAGAGACTCCCAAACTTTGCGTTGATTAGCAATTCTCATGAAGGTGGAAACTCTTTGTGATGCTTGATGCAGGAGTTTGCTGGTGGGTGTAAAGTCAATGCACAGGGACTCATGAGTGCCAATGACACAGAAGTGAGTCCAAGAGGATTTAGACATCCACATGGTCAGTGCAGGCAGGGCAATGATGTTGGTTGCAGCCCTGAGAGGAACATTAGAGTATTTTGCTCTTCTGTCACCGGCAAAATGAATCACTGTAGTAAAGTTTGAGATCCATTTGTGCCTATTGCTGGGAACAGGAAGAGGAGCAAGTAAATAAGACTAGATGTGTTATGGCTAGCTGTCTTTTGTTCTCTTTGATCACTTGAAAAGACAAATGACTGCTTACTTTAGGCTATTAGGCATGTTTGTTATACATAAGGATTCATGGACTTCCAGTTATGCTTTAAAAAAAAAAACTTGCTAGAATTATAGTGAGTATTAATCAAAATTCTGTGACTGTTCTGAAAGAAGATAGCAGTAAGTATTGAAGCACTTGGTAGATGCACTGCTCTCTACGTTGTGCTATTATAAATGTTTCCTTATATTAAAGGGCAACACAAACTCACAGAAGAGAATGTGGGTAAATAACATGTTAATCAGTGACAAATTTAAGCATAGGCACATAAATAAAATTTCATGACTTTATGATGATTTATTACCAAAGCCAAAATATTTCCAGAGGAGTATTTTTCCACTGGAGAAAATTCTGTGAAGCTGTAACAACATAGCAACAACTTTTACACCTTGTTTGGAAGAGGAAAATTTTATTAAAACACGAAAGGCCAAGTAATCTTATTCCATGAATTACTAGAAATCCAGAAAACAATTAACTGTGTGCAAATCCTAAGAAATTACTTGTCTTAGAACTTGTTTAGACAAATTTATTCACAGAAAGTTCACATTGGACATCATAGTAACTAGCAAAATACATTTTTTAATGATGATCATTTACAGCATAGAAAAAGAAACCAGTTAAAAAGAACAAAAGGATGTTGCTTTCCACGTAAATCTGTTCTGTGTAGCTCCTTCTCTCAGGACCTTTGTGGGGAGACTGATCCCAGGAGGAAAGAAATCTTCTGGAAATTGCAGCAGAGTGGAGTGTTTCCCAGATGGTTGGAAAGTCCCATCTTAATGAGCAATAGTAGTTACAAATAGGTGAGAGCCATGCTTGTAGGATCCTGGGAGTGCTCTTTGGGTTTCCTGCTATAAACAGTAGGCATTAAAGACAAGCAAAGTTTAACTTTCCTGATAAACTGAAGCACTGAACTCAGTTGCTCAGAAGGCTGCAAGAGTTCTTTGGCAGAGGCTGTTGAGATTTGTCTGAACTGTATAAACTGAAAAAGGTGTGAAAGCACAGGTTTAACAGAGCTCCTGAAACCTTGTGCTAGGACACCTTCTCCAAAAATGTCAAGGAGAGCAGATATTTTAAGGTTAAAAAAGGGTGGAAACTGAGATGTTCTACAGTCTTGCTTAATGCTCTGCTCTGCTTATCGTCTGGAGAAGTGATTTAGTTAAAAGGTGGGGTAATTTTTTTTGTTCGTCTCACTGAGTTTCTGAAAGGCCAGATACTTAGTCTGTGGTATTTTAGCAGGAATACTTTCATGTTTTTCTCAAGAAGCAAGGTAAATTGGAAATAGGAGCCTTCCCACAACCAAAACACAAGTGTTTAATTCACTCTGAAAGTAGGCTGAGCCTTACAACTCTCTGAACTTTCATCTGACAGCCATGCCCCTTGGGGGCTCTCTGAGGTCCTGCTGCCCACCACAGCCCCAGATGCAATCTTAGAGTCACAAAACCTGTGAGATCAAATGTCAGCCCTGCAGTGGTTGGTGCTACAACATCCAAGGCCCTCACCCTGCAAATCGAGATTGTAACAGGTCTCCTTCCACCTATAGCTCTCCTACATTGGGGAGGATAACTCACAAAATTGTATGAGAATGGCCCAGTGCAGAGTGTGGATTTAAGCCCCCTGGACCCACACATAGGAAGAATTTGGAGTGTTAAATGTCATTTATCTCAAGCTTCTCTTTCTGCTTTTTCTTATCTGCCTGCTTTAATTTTCAAGGTCTAAGGAAACTGCAAATATAGACATCCCAGCCCAGAGGTGAGTGTGAGGTGTTCCTGTACTGTGCAGCCCTTACAGGATGAATTCTCCCACTGTCTCCTGGTTCTGTGTGGGCATATCCAGACCCTGCCCACGTGGTGGGGGTGCCACAGCCCATGAGCACGAACTGCTCCCAAAGGCAGGAGCAGCAGAGCAGTGCACAGGTTGTTTTCTTGAAAAGCTGCCTGGTGAGCCAGTTGCTGACCCAGGCACGCTCACTGCTTTGAGCTTCAGCTCCCTCGACTTGGGAAATGCAGGAAAGTCAAGGGGGAGGGAATTACTTTACAGCAGTTCCTGCAAAGACTGTGATTCATTTATTTGTTCTTCTACGAACGCCCTAGCCAGATGACTAAGGCAGATCTGCAGGCTGATGACCTAGAAACAGTAGAGCTAAATTTCACATGTGGTAGAAAGGAGAAGTAAGTTAAAAGCTGTATACAGAACTGTTATCTTCCTACTTGCAGTGGTTTACCTCCCAGTGAAAGCCCTGGGCTACGCCAAAGATAGAGCACAGAGATTTGCTCAGGGGCTTTTCTCTTTTTTTCTACCTCTTCCTCATCTCAGGGTGGGGTATCTGAGGTTACCTACACCTGTGACTTTTGAAATTAGCAGCACATAAGCTCACCACAGCTGCTGGGTCTCTCTGGTGGGAGGGTTGGGGTGGCCTATTTCCTTTTCTTGCTGAAGTTCAAGCTGCTGAGATGGAGGTTGCTGGGTTTACTGCACAGTTTCTTTCCCTCAGGTAAGACATTTTTCCTTGCAGGGCAGGTGGAAAGGAAAAGGAGGAGTGTCAAGTGTAATAAATCTGTGTTGGTCACTTGGGCTGCTGAGCTCCCACTGGGGAGGCAGAAACCTGTCTCTACCCTTACCAGAGGATGGGTCTGTGAGGTGGCTGCAGTGACTTCTGAGGAATTGAAGACAGATTGGACAAATGTAGGGGGAAAACTGCTTCTTGTTGCTTCAGGTCTGTTTGTGAAAGACCTTTCTGTGAACAGAAATTATCAAGCTACACTGCAAAGTGGGTGTGAAACAATCTACTGAAGACTAACTGGTTAAACCATGCCTAATATCAAACTGGTGCTAAGATAATGCAAAGGGTTTCAGTATTTTGTTTGAATTTTAAAATTTATTTTGGCTGGAGTGATATTCCCTGGGAGGTTGTCTGTGGTGCCACTGCTGGGTTTGGGCTGGTGGGTTGCTCTCAACCTGTGATTCCTTAGTGCCAGTGAAGTGTTGTACTTCCTGGGGTGTTCTGGGTGCTTATGGAACCTGATGTGCCTCATCCCACCACCTGCTTATGGAAACACGTGGCAAGACTCTGTAGAGGGTAGGATTCCCACCCTGTGTGTGCACACTTGTAGAAGCCTGCAGTCATAAATACACTCAACCTCTTGGCTGAAAATCTCCAAATATCTCTGTTTTCTGGTCTTCCTTTTGAACTCTAGCACTTTTTTTAAAAAAAAGGTACTTTTATGAAGTACAATGTGAAAGTATTAAATCCCAAGCAGCACATGAGCCTAGCACTACAAAAATCCCTTTAGAGTCTTCAGTCACATAATCCTGAGTGCAGCATGCAGGGCAAGACAGGAAAGCTCTTCTCATCATGTTCTTCTGTCCATGTGACTGGTATATGATGTGGAGATGTTCTGCACTGGTCATTACAGGAGCCAATACTTTTAAACCCCAATACCCTTGTTTAATCTTTTAGTAAGTGTAGCCATGATTTCTGGAAAGTTGCCCTGCATAGTTAAAAATTCATACTAAGATCAATGTGCTCTTTGATTTCTTCTTCTTTTTTTTTTTTTTAATATTTCCTCAAATATATGAATCTTTTCTCATTCCTGTACCATGATATGGGTTGTAAATGTAGAGGCTAGTGCAGGTCCATTATTATATGGTTTGCAATAGAATATTGGCTTCTCTCTGTACCACACTAAATAGGTCAGTCTCCATAATTCATCAGCGGGCTTCCTCACCACCATTTTTACCCTTTTCCACTCTTGATTCTGTCAGAAGATGAATTCTGTGGGGCATATCAGACCTTTATTCCATACAAAGTTCATACCCTTCACAGGGTCAAAATTCTAAAAAGCAGTAATTTTGCATGTGTTCTCCTAGTGCTTTCTCACTCCTAAGTAGTTTTGGTTTGCAATGTCTCATGGTTAGCAGTGTATCCACATTTCCATCATAAATGCTGCTGGAAAGATGTACTTCACACTCAATACTATTTTTAAATGCTGGGTTTTCCGGGAGCAGGGAAGTATCTTAGGTGAATGACTTTTCCCTGGAGGTGGGCTGTGTCTAGGCCTCAATGAACAGGAGGAATCCAGAAAAAATGAAGGCAAGCATCCAAGTAATCTTTGCAGGGAGTGAGAGTGTGTGAAGGGAACCCTCACTCAGCAATCAAGTTTGATTTAGTTGTTCATACACGTGGCAAAAAGAAACTTGTGCTTCAGGAGAGAACAAGAATGGATGTGTTTAGCTGCAAAGAGGGTCAAGGAATAAGATTTGGAGGAGGCAAAGAAAGCCACAGAAGCCCAGTCACTGGTGTCTGTGGAGTGCTGGAACTACTGGGTGAAAAAGAGGTGAAAATCAATGTGCTAATTCTGTTGTTTCAGTAGCATCTCTGTGCAGCCTGCTCGGGCCTGTGTTTGCTTGAGGGATGCTGTAGGGCTTGCTGTCACTGTAGTAATAAATGCCAGAAATGCAGTGAAATTCACATTTACTCATATTGTGATGCAACTGAAACTCCTATCATCCTTTCCAACTCAGAGGGTCTTCTCTGCTAACATAACTGGTGTTGTGTCCAAAAGAAACAGCAGAGAGCAGCTCGCATAGCACTGGGATGAGCCATAGTACAAAGGGGGAAAGGTTTAATCCCTGTTCTTTGTTTTCCCATCACCAGTGACCAGAGTGAGGTCTGGAAGCAAATGCCCTCCTTGCCAAGAAAGTACACTAAGTTACTCAGCTATTTCCGCCTTTTACCCTGGTGAGTGGCTCATGCAAAGTTGAAAAGTTTGGTGTAGTGGATGGAGCCAGATGCCTTCCATGACACTGTAGTGCTTTGTAACTGGGTAAGGTGAGGCATGTAGGTTATAATCCCCTAAAGATTTGAACCTGATTTCCTGTGTCACTTCTCAGTACTCTGAGTGCAGAGGAAAGGGAACTACAATGCCCTGCTTCCTCCTACCATGCACTCTGAAATTGCATTTATGGCCTCAAACTCTTGCACACCCAATGACCAATTCTGGAAACAAAAGGCTGTGAGCCAAGTAACTTGGTGGTCTTGGGTCTGGAGAAGTCAAGGAAATTGCCAAGGAAATTCATGACTCCTGCTGTGCTCTAAATACCACAACTAGAAAAAAAGTCAGTAGAAATTTTAAATCAATGCTTAAGCTCCTGCTTTGTTGTTTCTCCTACTCTCTTCTGGGAGGACTGTACTTCATGGGGAACAGAGAGATAGCATGTTGAATGAAGGTGTGGATTTCTGATTCATGACTTAGGAGAACCTTTCTGAATGTTGGAAATTCCTCTTTGAAGTGCCTCAAGTACAGATCAGTATAGCTAATAACATGTAAAGGCAATTTCCTCATAGTCCTGTCAGGGGAAAAAAAAAAAGCAGGACTGCAGTCCCACCACAGTGGAAAAGCAGGGATTGACTGCAAAGTATGCTGCCAAACAGCTGGTTTGGGCTGTTCTGGACTGTCTGGGTGCATCATTGCTGGACATGTGGGATGGTGGGATCGCTTTTCTGGGAAACATCCCCATCTCACACACAGGGCAGGGTGTCACCCTGTGGGTGGAAGCTGAGGCAGTGGCAGGAGGAGAAAAGTAGTTTTTTGAGGAGGTCACAAAGGCAAAATACCCTTGGCTAGCTTTCCCAATGGTCTGTCCTGGCCTGGGAGAACAACACTGATCAGGTTAATTGGGGGAAGAGAAAATTTGGATGAGTTTCCTTGCACTGAGGGCATGGGGCCTCCGGTTTGTGCATCTGTACCTTGTTTCAGCTGAGTCACTCCTGACTTTTATGTGCTGAAATGATGGTGGGATCCTACCCAATGTCTTCAGCACCTTGCCTAGCACAGACTCAAGTTGTGGGAGGTTTTTCTGAGACATGCTCTAGGTCATCATGAGCTCTCATTTATCTTTTAATTGAGTGTACATTTGTCCTGGTGCAGAATTTTGCCTTTGCTGTGTTCAATGACCTTGGACTGATCTGAGACCTCCACCCAGGTAAGTCTGAAGTCTACAGAGCAAAAACTGAGCAGCTTCCTCCAGTGGTGCCCCTGGTGTCCATGTGTGTTTATACACACGTGTTGTCTTCCTTTCCAGCTCCTTCTTTCTGTCCTCTTTTTCCATTTGGTTCTGCTTTGCATTTTATTTGCAATGTGTTGCCCTGTTGTGAGTATTGCTCATGCATGTTGAGTTAGGGTTCCCCAAGGAGTCTGTCTGGCATTGGAAAATTAAGTTTTTGGCTTTTGCACTCTCAAAACCCTTTATTATAAGCTGGGGTTTTTGCTCCAGGGTAGTAGGATGTTGGGAAGAGCTGAAATATGGCACTGCTGAGAATCAATTAGTATAAAAACTGCATTAGTACCCAACTACATGCTGATTTCTCTGTCCCCAAAGGCAATGGTGTTTGCAGTTTAGTCACAAGTGAAATAAGCTTGCTGAATCTCATTCTAACATGTCACTCTCTTATGGACTTTCTTCTCCACCCCAGTGCTTACCTCAAGACGTGAATTTTCTTGTTGACATCTGGGAAAAATATTTTGGAGCAGCAGATTCCTCCCTTCCTCTCTTCCCCCAAAATAAAGAAATCATCTTACAAATATCAAACTTATTTTTTTTCAAAATGTTTTGGTTTGGCAGATAGCAACAAGGACACTGTGGTTTTACTCACAGTAGAAAGGTGGCATCTCATCTTAAATCTTCAATTTTGACTTACTCTATACAAGGGATATGAGTTTCTCCTTACTGCTTGCTGTGGATATTTGAGAAATGTCTTGCACATCCCAGGCATGTGATTTCTTTTCCTTTAAGAGCCACTATAACACTGGCTTTGCTTCCACACTTAAACAATTCACACACTGAATTGAAGAATCAACTCTGATTGTAGTTACAAAATTATCTTAATTAGTTAAGGAATGTATCAGCCTCTCTAATCTTGAATACCTTTCTATCTCCCAAGAATGTGGTAATGGTTAAGTATTCTGCCAGTCTGGACGTGAGCATCTTTTGGGCTTTTTTGGATTCCAGAAAAGAATGAAGAAACATCATTAAACGAGGACCTTGCTGCATGCAGCCAAAGGCATTGCCTTTTGTGGTCACCTCTCCTCTCTGACTACTTGCAAAACTCACTACCTGCCCTCAGAAATCATTAAATTTTGACCAGGAGAAGAGATCTCATTTTTGCACCCAGGCCTTACTGGCAGGCAATGTGTGAAAACTACAGGAGGAACTTAGTTTCTTTCCCCGTGTCCATTTCTGTCTACCCAAAATCGCATCCTAATTCTGGCTGATGGCTTGATATGGCCACTTGCCCTTTCCTCCACACTCTTGTAAAGTGTCTTGGCAGCTTTGTGGTACGAAAATGTGGTATAAATCCAAAGGGCATTCTTTGATGTAGGGCTGTAAAAATGTACACAGTGTCCATCCCACTTTGTCTCTTACTATTTTCCCTATTTCTGTTGCACAGCATTAGGGAAAATTGGATGCATGTCCTTTCTGAAACAGATTCCTTTTCCAGATGCTTAGTCTTGGGGAAGAGGGAGCTGTGCCTCCCCATGGGGGAACAAATCCATCTCCCTGCACAGTGCAGGGCGGGATGATGTCGGCACGTTGCACGATAACTGTGCCAGTGCTTCCTTGTTGCTTCACCAAATAAATGTGAGTGTGCACATGCCCAAGGCTGCTGCACTCCAAAGCCCTGTGCTCTGCCCTGAGCTTGTGTAACGGCAGGGAATGCCAGCTAAGCCCAGGCTCTAATGAACTGCTGTGCTGCTGGGGATGTTAGTACATCACCTGGGTTTCTGCTGACCAGATCAGCTCTTAGTCTGATAAAAAAAATCTAAAGTGCTGCATGGTTTGTTCTCTTTGCTGTAAAGTAACTTGTCCATAACTGAAGCAAATATCTTTGGCCTGGATTTCACTTCACTTTGCAGCTATACAAAGAGTCACAAACAATTCAGGCTATTTGCCATAAAAGTGAGTAAATTTTCCAGTACATGATTTGGTCTACTCTTGTCATGTGTGAGTGCTGTCAGAGCAGGAGGTGCTGGAACCCACTCTGTCCATGCCTGATCTCTCCAATTGGAGCAGGGCTGTATGTGACCTTTCCAAGTGATGTGTTTCACACCAGGGAGTGAGGCCAGTAAGACTCTGAATTGTGCTAGATGGAAGCAAATAATACTTGGGGCTGCGGTTTGGGCTTTTGTCTCTCCTTGTGCAGCTGCTGGTCGCCCAAGCTCCCACCTGCAGGCCTGTTGATATCCCCCATCTAAACCTTTTCTTTGTAAGGGAAGTTGGAGAACAGTGGGGAGCAATGGTCTGAAACTGAGCAGAGGAGGGAAAAAAGTGGGCTATATATCAGTAGCAGTTTCATAACTGATGGAAACTAGCATGGGAGCATTTGCCCCTGGGAAGAGGCTGAATCTTTTTTCATCAGATACAAATGAGGTAATGCAAAGGAGGAGGAGGAGGATTCTATTAAAATTAGAGGGGGGAGGAATTTGGTGGCATGACTTGGGCAGGAGAAACTCTCATAATCTGCCCTGCCTTATTTAATCAGCATAGGTCAAAGATTTGATTACATGGTATTCCCTGCTAGAGAGGTTTCAGCATATTTTTTTCCTTACTCACATGTACAAGTTCCCCTGCTTTATTAGAATCCCCTGTGTTGCCTGACCTCAGGGAGGGGGATGCCTGGAAAGAGCAGTGAGCTGCAAAAGGGGCTGGTGTGAGCGTTTAAGCTAAGCACTAGTTGACATTTGCAGTTGTAGACAACAAGAGCTTTGCCAAACCTGCCCTGAATGTTGGCTGTGACTGGAGAATTGCACCTGGTCAAGTTACAGTGCAAAAATTTGTACAGTGCTACTGTTAAGCAGTTGAGCCTTGTGAGCTCTATTTAAGGCTTGTACTTATGAAGCAACTAGAATAACATGTTGGGTATGGTGGTAACTCCTCCTCTCTGGCACTTGAATTTAGACTTGGATTTTATTCAGTTTTTTGACCAGGACCTCAGCTGTTTGCAAAGGGGCAAAACAGGACTTGTGATAGTGGTTCTGAACTACCCTGGGTGCAGAGTTCCACCTGACCTTGGGGTTGTCCTTAGATCTACACCAGGAGGTTTCTAATATATCTGAGGAGAAAGAAGACACATCTGCCCCACTTCTGGTTTTTATATCCTTCTCTGATCTAAGTGGGTAATAGAATAAAATGGGAATTGCCCTAGGGTAACCTCCAGGAAGCAGAATTCTCCTTTGCTGGCATAGTTTATGAATGGATTTATAAATGCTACATGAAGGCCACCCCCACTGAAGGGGCCTGACTTCTCCCATGGTGCCCTGAGCTCATCCAAGGATGCATTTGCACTTGACCCTATTGGGAGCCTTCCCTGCTGCTCCAGTGAAGTGGCCACCATCCCTTTCCCTCTTTGTCTCAGCTCTGAGGAGCACACCATGACCATAGAGAAGAGTTTCCGTGAACTGTATGCTCTGGCATTTTCCTGTTCCAGTCACTCCAGGGATAATAAATAGCAATGGTAATAAATAAAAGCAGATGCTATAGACTGAAGCTTATGTATGACACATTTTCCAATGTATAGTACATGAAGTACTCTCTCTCTCTCTCTCTCTCTGAGTGTATGGTTTAGTTTCTTCTGATACCTCTCCAGTCCACTCCTTCAGTGGCAGGAAACTGGAGTTCTTGGGCTCAGGAGGGAGGCAAAGTAGCCTTCTGCAGGTGTGGGTATGGGCAGATGCACCTATAAGCTACAAACAAGTAGTCTGAAAAAGAAGTTCATGCTGAAGGAGTCAGTCTTCCTTACCCTGGTATACATGCTTCTGCCCTCATGTTTATAAGAATTTTTAAGTGAACAGAAATTTTCTTGGGTTAGTATCAGCTAGTGGAGCATGAAAGAAGTTTAAGTGATTTGTAATCTCATGAGATGAAGACCTCCCTAGTTGTAGCTGCAGGTTGTGTAGGCAATGCTAGTTAATACCACCCTTGAATAACAAGTACAGTCATACAAGTGTCATACACTCTCTCGTGTTTTACTGAGGTCCTCAGCTGAGTGTTGTGTGTGTGTGGGAATATGAACATGCTTGTAAAGGTTTAGGGCTTGAACTAGTTCCATGTGGAACCAACTGGGATGTACCTATTGAATAAAGCTCACATGTGCAGCTGCACAACACTCTGGTCAGAATTAAATGAGCTTCACTGCATGAAACGGTGCACATACCTAATCCACATCAGCAAAAAATATGTGCATATGTATCAGATTCAATTAGTTCACCACTCTTGACTTTCTCTTATTTGAGCTGCAAAAGAAAATGGTACTGGTTTGGACCATGTGACCCCTCTGTGGTCTCTTTGAACTTTGCTCATTCTGTGATTCTGATTCTGCCTCACACCTACTGAAGTGGAATGTTTTGTTTCAGACTAAGTGAAGAATATTTCATTAAGTGAAACTGATTTGGCTTGAACTAGTGAGCTTGTTTTAAGGAGAAATCTTCAGTTATATCAGAAATCAGTCTTGATCCTTCAGTGTTCAGCATTAAAGCCTGCTAAGCCAAAACCAGAAATCCAATGAATTACATAGATTTTGTCATCAATAACAAGAAGAGACTGACAAGACAAAAAGAAATAAATGTCATGTTTTTAATGCTGATTTGAACAGCCTTACATGAAGACAAAGCACCAAAGGTTGAGTCTCTCAGCAAAGCCTAACAGCACTGGCTGGCTCTCCAGACCCAGCTCTTTTTCAGTATTCATCATGGAACGGATACTCTGGATGGTCACGCCACCTGTGGAAAGGTCAGATTGGACAAATGAGCTCCTTGGGTGATGCAAGATATAAAATCACTGCAGTTGTCCTGTGCCCAGCAAACCTTCCTTGCAATATATATGTGGCCTTCATGGAAGGCTCCTCTTCTTATTCAGAAGCTGTTCTGCTCTGAAAAACTGCCCCTGCAGAGCTGGAGGTAAGCCTGTGTATGTAAGGAGAGTACAGTGAAGGACCATTTTCCAGGCCTACAGACTGCATATCTCAAGGAGAGATGGGGAAAATCAACAGGACTCTGTACATTAACTATTCTCACTATTTAACTCAGGTGAGTAGAAGTGTTTTAGGAAAGGGGGATGGCTTCACCATGTGTGCACTGTGGAAGGGGAAGACTTTGTTCAGCTGTCTAGAAAGACCCCTAGAAAAAAGGGCTATGTGTGAAGAAGAGGTGGAGACACCAGACTATTCATGCCCTTAGAGCTAGCATGAGCAGGTCTGGGGTGGTGCTTTCCCCAAGTAGCTGCCATATCTAAACTAGCTCTGGCTGTCCTCTAGACAGCCACTACTCTCCTCCTACATGTAGATACTTTGCCAGCATCTACAGTGGCAGAGAGTTTACAAATAAGCTTTGGGATGACCCAGTTCAGGGGAGAAAGGGATGGTCACGGGCACATCCTAACAAAGATAGAGATATTTCAGGCTTTGTTTTAGAAACTACATGCTCAGGGAGGAGGCACAATCCAGGATCATTATAAAAGGCAAGAAGAAAATTCCCAGGGTCAACTTCAGGTGAAAAAATAACACTGTATTTGCCCATTATTGGCAGACTTGAGAAAGAGGTAGCTGTTTTCTGTTGTGGGTTTTCTTGTTTGTTTGAGATGATGCTAAATCACAAGCCCTGGCTTGACAAACACTTTCCATTAGCTAAATGAAAAATTTCTGAAGAGCATTCTCTCCAGGTGCACCATGGCAGCTGGCTGCCTTGCCTTACAGCACAGCACAACAAATACTGGCATTTTTCCGGCTGTGAATCGTTCCAGTCTGGGAAGGACACATTTCACAATATTGAAGGTAACTAACTGGAAGGCATCAAACATTTTGAATTGGTTGTGTCAAAACATTTCATTCCAATATTCAGCCAAGATCAAGTGTTTACACATTAACAGATTGAACTGGTTGAAAATAAAAACCCAAAAAACAAAACAAGCCACAACACTTTGGCTTGTTTGACTTCAGTATAATTTGATAATGTCTGAGTTGCCAGTGTCATTATCTCTACTTTTCATCTATCGAGCATGCTTGCTAATCAGATCTCACATATTCAAAAGTCTGACTCCTGTGAGTGAAAATTATTCACTTGGAGGAGTTACTGCAACTTGGTGTAACTAGTGAGGGAAAACATCCATAGCAGAGAATGGGAGCATAAGATAAATCAAGCAGATACATTAATGTAAAACTTGCCCTGCATAGTGCTTCTAGATTTCTCCAACAGGAGAGGAAACAATTTCAGATTATGATTCCCTGAAGTACTCGTGTTTTTATAAAACTTCCATTTTCTTCTCAGATGCTTAACTTGCTAATTAATTCCACTGATTGCGTTATCCTGTTTGTATGGGCTTACTCATACCATCAGAACAACAGGTTTGCACACAGTACCCTTATGGTAGCTGGTAAGGGAAAGAACCAGAGAAAAGCTGGATTTTTCCATTCCTGCTGGCATGTGCGTCACAGCAGTCAAAGGTTTTGCACAAAGTTGACTAACCAAAAATCTTTCTGTATTGTGATTTGACTTTTTCAGATGTAGATTGCTGGATGAAATAAGAAATGTGTTTAGGGTGGTAATTTGTCTGATGCAGTGTCAATTCCAGACATTTCAGTGTGGTAACGCAGAGTAGGCATATATATCTATATATAAAAATCTATATATCTGCTCCTTACATGGCAACATCGCTTTTCCGATAAGGCTTTTTTCATAGCTCAGATCAGATTGTACTTAAGTATTTTCCCCCAAACGTGGAGCTCTTGTGAAAACTGGAGCTGCCAATGCCCATCCTATGCATCCTGTTTTCCTTATCCTTGGTGGTCTCCTGCGACCAAATTCAGTCTAATAAAGCAAAGCATTTAACTTAATAGTTTTTAGATTGGTGGCTTAGAAAGTTCTTCCCCTGTGGGAATTTTCTGCCTTTAACTTTGCTTCTGAGAAAGGCTCTTGCATTTGCACCAAGGCTACATTTTGTGTATATAATCTTTAAAATTTAAATGATGCTATAACTCAGTTCTGCTGTATAAAAACCAAACTGTGTCAGATCCTAAAACACACTTAAGGGTCTCCTAGGCCATTTGTGAGAAGCCTTCTGGAACTAAGTACTGCTAATTGATGGAAGGCTATTTTAACAAACTAAAGCTTCAGAGTACCTAGCTGAGCTTAAATGTGAAAAATGAACTCCATTATGATGCTTTTAACTTAGTGCATATTTTAGATCATATTTATGCAACACAGTAAGTGGTTTGTTTGTTTCTTTGCAACATTTCCCCGTATCTTTTGAGCAATGGTCAACATTTTAGAGTGCTATTGATGCTGTTTGATGCTGTTATCAATGCTTTTCATTTCATGCTGCAGTTCAGCAGGACACAGATAATCCAAGGTAGAAAGAGAAATGCATGGAAATTATTCTCTGGTATTTGGCTACTTATTGAGTGCCCTGAAAAGGGGAAAACAAAGTTTGGCCATAAGCTGTTAGGTGCTTTTGAGCTGAAGGAAAAACAAACAGCCTCATCCTCTGGAAGAGGAGATGTTGGGTAGGTCTGAGCTTTCAGGTGAAGCAAAACTATATGGGGTGGTAAGATTCAGGTGACAAGCAGCAAGAGATCAAACCTTGCTAGTTCTCAGAAGAGATAATTAGTAAGTGGTCCAGCAGTCAAACAAGCTTCCTGTTCTTCTGTTTTTCTTAGAAGAAGGTACAACTCAATTTTATTTGAATTTCAGCTCCAATATCCACACTCCTAAACAGGGATGATGCTATGCCTGATCAGTGTCTGAGACCACCATTTCCACATAGCAGAAAGAATTTAAGGAAATGGAGTAGAGATGGAATAGCAAGATACTGTCACTTTCTACTAGGTGGGCTTTGAGAACCTGAGCTGCAGGCAAATATTGTACACTTATTTTTGCAATGGTTCTGGGAGCATATTCAGGCTGCATTAGAAGTCTCTCATGTTTAAGCCTTACCTTAGGCAAAAGTTAATATTAAAAGGAAGTGATTTTTTTAAATTTTTTTTTTTAATTCTTAGAAGGAATAGGAATGCTCTATGAGGATCTAGGACTTCTGTACTTACATTAACAGTTCCACATAACGAACATTTTTGTTCAGGGCTTCAATTTCTTTCATCTCTTTCTCAGTGAGGGAGAAGTCAAAGATCTAATGGAGAAGATGTTAGGAATGTGTTAGCATTTCTCATCATAATCAACCTTCATATGTTCCAGATTCCAGAATTACAATCCCTCCTTCTCCCTGTAGCTCTCCCACAAACTCATCCCTACTTGCATTCGCAGGAGTCTCGAGGACATGAATAAGCCCAGTGACATTTGCCTACACCTTTTTTGCAAGGAGGGGAAGGTAATCTGGCAATACTGAGCCACCAGCTTTGAAGCAGAGAAAGTAGGGAGCAGTTATGAGTGCTGAATGCTGCAAGGGATGCAGGAACAAAATAACCTTATTTTTGGGTGGTGGTCAAATCAAATGTTTTCTGGTTGTGTAGTTGTAAACCTTTCTGTCACACTTGTGTGCAGCAGCCCTTCCCTACACAGCTGTCCCATCCCTGAAGATGGGGCAGAACAATCAGTCATTCCAGAGCTCCTGCAGCCTTGGGCTGCTGACCTACTGAGTTACTACCTCATCTTGCTTTTGCTGCTTACTGCAGCAGCTGGTGCTCTGGGACACGCAACCAGCTGGAGCTTTAGCTGCTCCAGAGGGTTAAAAGACACCAACATTTCCTCTATGCATTGTTCAATAATTGTCATATCTTGTTACCATTTAGTGGTGGGGACAAAAAGCATCAAATGTGGCGAAGTTTGTCATTGTCAAGTCTTACATATGTCTACAGAAAAAACAGGGAAATTACCCTCTACAGAGGCTAAGCCAATGTAAGTGGGTTTGTCCATGTACTACTGGGTTATGAACTTACCTGGAAATTCTCTCTGATGCGTTGTGGATTGAAACTTTTTGGGATCACCACCACCCCTCGCTGGACATTGAAGCGCAAAGCAATCTGTGCCGCAGTCTTGTTGTACTTCTTGCCAATGGCATTGAGCACAGGATCCTTCAGTAAAGGAGGGGAGGACACATTCACCCTGGGGAAAAAAGTGGGAAGGAAAAGAAAACAAAAAACCTCCTCATCTTTAATGTCAAAGCATAGGTCCATCTACTTGTTTGTGGACAGAACACTGCACCTTTTGCCAAGTAGGCTGAAAGACAGGAGAAAAGCTTTGGCTCTTAGGTAGGCAGGTTGTCCAAGGCAACTTCCTGTGTGATGTCCTAACATTGACTTAGTTTCTCCTTCCTCACCTAAGCCTCACACATTCCCCGTTCCAAACACTTGCCTTCTGTTAGAGGAGACCTAAAACAACCTCCTATGCAGACACCTGGCATTCTTTGATAACAGCATGCAGCAGGAGTGTTGAAAGTTTACACTCACAACAGTAATATTTAGACACTGAAGTTCAAAAACATTTTAAAAAATGGGGGCAGAGGTATTTTGCACAGAGACCCAGCAGTGGAGAACAATGTTTCCCTGGATGTTGTCCTTCTATTAGAAATTAACATGGGGACTTACCATGATTCATCCCTTGAGGTTCCCAAGGGGCTGTACCCAACAATAACGATGTTATGCTGTCTGCAAAATTCTAGGAGTTTGGGTTGGGTGAAGTAGGGATGGCATTCTACCTACAAGAGTGACATAGAAAGAATGATTAATCAACAGGACCAGACACAGAAGCAGAAGATATCCCAATATTTGTGAGAGCTACAGACCAGATGATGCTTTCAGGAAAGGATAGATGTAAATCAGGGAATAGGGAAACTTCATCTGTGGTTACTATTCCAATTGTACATTGCTGGGTGATTGGGTTTTTTTTGTTTGTTTGTTTTTGTTTTGTTTTGTTTTTTGTGGGGTTTTTTTTGTTGTTGTTTTTGTGGGGGTTTTTTGTTTGTTTTTTGGGGTTTGTGGGTTTTTTGGTTTTTTTTTTGGGTGGGCAGCAGATTAACATCTGCAACTTTAATTTGGCTACAGGGAACTTTTATTGGCATGCAGAGGAAAGGTGGCAATAAGTGGGGGTTATGGAGGTGAGGCAAGCTCACTAGACATGTAGATTGAGAAGGCAACCCATCTCATGTGGGTCAGCTCTCCATTTCTCTGCCTCTTGCATTCAGGATGACTAATCTGATGTTGTTTTTGGGGAAGTGTTGGCATAAGCTGTCCCAGTTAGAAAGGTGAGGGAGAGTATACAAAAGGTGAGATTATGACCTTGTTGTGAGCTCTGCCCTCCCACGTCGCAAACACTGTTCCCTCGCAGGCTTTGACTTTCTGGCTGTGATCTCAGACTCTGGGAAATGGATGTCTAAAAGGTGACAGAGCAACTACTGTTTGCAGTGGTTGCTATCTGGCAAGTCTGAAGCTATCTGGCACATCTACGCTTGCTGGCCAGCTGCCCTAAGCTGGGCTTAATCTTTTGCCTGGTTTTCCTCGACCCCAGGAAGCATCAGCAATGTTCAGTGCAGTCTTAGGGGCACACCAGAAACAGCAGTTGCATTTTGCACCCACTGCACATATTAACACCAGGCAAGGGTGCTGGAATTTCCCATTGTCACAGGCAGCCTTTCCCTCCAGGCCTAATACGGAAATGAAACTGTGGCCAGCCTCCTTGTCCTGCCTCATGGCCATTCCCAGCCCTTAAGGCCACGCGCTGGAAATGGGAAGCTGGTCCCGGTTGGCCCCTGGCCTCTTGTCTATTACTGCTAATGTGGATATTTGTTTGTGCCAGGCGAGTCAGAAGAGCTTCCCAGAGATTTCTAGGAAATGCAGTGACCTGCCAAATGCCAGAGCCAAAGGTACTGGGCACTCAGATGGGTTGCTGCCACTTGTCACCTTCTCAGAGCCCTGCTGCTGTAATTTAACTCGGATGTGCCTGTCATCCCCACAGGATTGTTCAGCTCGGGCCAGTCACATAACAGGGTGTCCTTTAATTGAACATTTTCCCTATCTCTTACAAATATCTTACAGGAAAAGTACAAGAGAGCAAGTACAGGAAATTCAGGAGCTGCTCCTAATGGCTTTTACGCTTGAGAAGCTTGGAATGACTCAGGATCTCTAGGGTTGGGCTGGTGTCAACTAAGGTAGACACGGCTTCATTGAGGACTGGTTAGCTTTGAATGGCTTTCTTGGGAATTTTTGGACTTGAAGTAAGGTACATAGCAGAGATCTAAGATCTGCTTTGACTAAGCATTCAGTCTTGTTATGAAGCTTTGGCACAGAGGCACCAGTTTTATAGTCCTGGAGCAGAGACTGAGGAAAGCGATTGCTCCAGAGCTAGAAATTAAAGTCTGGAGGGCAGCATCTGCAGCAAAGTACACATCACCTTTCTGTACATGATGGTTTAGGCTGTATGTTTGCATTCCCCAAAGGGCAGTGGCACTGTGGCAGGCACTGCCCTTCGCTTGCAGTCATACCTGGTTGCTGACAGGTTTGTACTTAAGTCCTGGCTTGTTCATGATCATCTCCAGTTGCCTGCGGTTGAAATTGGATACTCCAATAGACTTCGCCAAGCCTGCATCCTTACATGCCTCCAGAGCCTGCAAAGAAAGCAAAGGCAAGAGGAGTCCCACATGTTGGCTTGATTTTTGGAGGCGTGGATTTTAGAGAGAGGTGGAAGATAGACCATTATTGAGACCTTTTGCTGCAGCAGAACTAACAGCTCTATTAGCATGAGGGCTGGTGTTGTCCAGACAAACCAAACTCTATTCTTGTGTCGACCTGTTTTCCAGACCAAACCCTAATGCTTTTACCTCCTGTGAGGGTAGAATTTGTCTGGAGAGCAGAAAGATTTTACCTGAGATATAGATACTTAAGTGCCAGCCAACTGCTTTTAAAGAGTTTTGCTTACTTTATGCTGCTTTAGCTGTGCCTCAAAGCTGGAGAAGGAAAAGTGAACAAAACAGATTGCTTTCCTGATAAGTCAATTCACTCCTTTTGATTGTAAGACAGTTTTTCATATGAAGTCTTTATCCAGTGAAATCCCCTAAATATCTGGCAAGGCACATCACAAAACCTGTACAGAAAACTTCAGTGCAATGTCAAGCAGGAAAAAAAAAAAAAAAAAAAAGGTGTATGGGAGAGAGGCATTCTAGATATTTTAGAATTTGCAATTTAGACAAATCCTAGTATCTGAGAAACTCTTATGAATACTTGAATACTGGATATGAATATGTTCCCTGGTCTTCGCTACCTTCATCTGCTGGGTTGTTAAGGGGAAAGAGGATCCTTTCCTATGGTCTTCCCCTTTGCTGCCTGAAACTCTGCACACAAATAATTCAGTGACTGTTTGAGGCAGAGCAGACTCTACCATGGAGCTGGATACCCTTCCAGGTTTTGTTATTATTTCTGTCTCACAGAAGCTGAAAGCAGGGAGGTAAGAGGCACTGTGTATTTGATGACCTCTAGTTGGCCTCATATGCCTTCTATCACTCAGTGACAAGTCAGTAAATACAGTCATCTGGATTAATTTTTGCCAGCTAGCACCACACTGAGAAATTATGTGGATTGAGTTGAGCCATTTAAATTTAGATTAATGCTGCTATTTGCAGGCACTGCCCACCACCTACTTTTCTCTTGGCTTATTAGCTGAAAGAGTGGCCTGCTATAGAATAACCTTTACATTAAACACCAGCTCAAAGATAAAAATATAGCAGTGTTGGGAGAGCTATTGCTTTCAATATCTGAGCAACCATCCTGTGAAAAGAGGGGAATGAACTGCATCAGGCAAATTCAAATGTAACATAAACAGCTAATGTGGAAGTCCCCCTTCTCCCTGAGACCCAGGATGGATGGCTCAGCTGCCAAGGGAAAGTTCAGACCCCCTCTGGGCTCTCTCCCCCTTGAAAATTTCACTCTAATTTTCACCACTCTTCATCTTTATCTGCTGTACCTTGAGTAAAGCTAAATTGGGACATGACTATCCAGATCTGGACAGTGCAAGCTGAAGTGGAGCACGTAGTAGCACCTCTTATCTCTCTTAGTGTGAACTGGATGTAATTAGTGATGTTGTTTCATCAGACCTGGTGTAGAAGGGGAGCTGAGCAGCTCTGGCCATGAACTAAAGAGGTGTCCATGGCTTTGAGAGACAGAACTATGAGGAGATTGCTAGTCTCACTTTCTCTCTCACCCAAGATCCTGAAGCCAAATGACATTAGGCTTAGTGAGATATCTGCCTAAAGGACTAGAGCACATCACAAACAAATGTAGATTCAAATGCAATCTTTCAGGCAAATGCTACTTCCCTCCAAATTTCCTTACCAGAAAAATCTTGCATTCCCATCTGATAAGTAAATTTAGAAGTGAGTGAACTTGTTCTAATGGCAAGTGATGGCAAGGTCTTGGGTTTTGTTTTTGGTGGGGGGTGGAGGTTGAGTGAGGAGGTGTTGGTTTTGATTTTTTTTTTTTAATAGGGTTTTTTTGGTTGATTGGGATTTTTTTTTATGGTGAGATTTAGGGCAAAATCTGTTTTCCCCGAAAATGAAGATTCTAATATTTTCAAGATGACCTAGTCTCTTCTGAGGGTTCCAACTTTCTCTTTGTGTGAAGATCTGATAAAGGGGAAAGGTTGGTAAAAACCTAATCATAAAAGCTTCAAGTAGTGAATGTAGAGTGCACTCTCTTAAAGAGGGAATGTGCATGTCTGATGTGCAACTATGTTTTGTTATAAAAATAATTAAATGACAGCAAAAAGAATCATGCTTAAGGATATAAGTAAAATTTATCTATGGAGCTAGTAGAATTCGATCCATTTGCCCTGGCAATTTGCTTCAGTTATGTTTATGAAAACCACAAGTAAAAAAGAGAATGAATACCTGTGGGTTTAAAGCATATATGGATGGATGTTGTGTTTGCTTACCTCCCAAGTGGCACATAAGTCTGTCTCATGGTAGATAAATTTTCCATTTTCATCTTTTGGGTAGAGTGCATCTCCAGGCTGAAAAGTAAAACCATACTGCTGTGCTTTAAAGAAAAAATTTTCACTCCTTAGAGCAATAATTTTTTCATGGACTCTGTTTCTGCTGGTAAACAACAAAAAAATTGAATAGTTTTCTAAAACACCATAAGTTCAGCAGGTCACTCATGCTGGGCTTACCACATCCTCGTCTGCTGGATCGTCCTTGGATACACTCCTGAACTGTCACATGAGAGTAGACTCAGGAGTTCCTGGATGGCCTTGTTTTTCAGTAAACTTTTGACCTTTATCTTGTGGCATCCAAAAGACTCATCTCCTTCCAAAGGGCTGTGTTTGAGTACCAGCCTGTATTCTCTTCTACTTCTTCCCTCTTCTTTCTGGCACTTCCCTTGCCTCTGCTTGTGTCCTAGGCACTTGGGACCTGGACTAAGCTGGTACTCTCCCAACAGCTGGGGGGTCCAAGAGCTACTAGTAGTAAAGGGCTGTGGGCAGAGCTAACCTCTCAAGTGCATTATCCACCTTTCTTTGGGCACTAGAAATTCTTTCTTCCAATCTCTATACTCTGTAGGCTTCAGAGATGATTTATGAGCTGATATCTCACAAGCACAGCTTTCTCTTATTTGCTGGTCATTTCACTGCTGTTGCAGGCAATACATTAACACCTCCCTCCCTTGTGTCTGATCACAATTTCACTTTTGTGTTTTGCTGGGGTTTCGTTTTTCTCTTTTTTTGAACAAAACTCCTTCAGTGATGTTTGACATTTGATCTGACTTCAAACCACTGCATTTCAAAGGCCTGGGTACAAGATGTTGACGTGGTAACTCCTTGGGAACATGCAGCTGTGACTAATATGATCAGCAACTATCACCTCCCAATTCAGTCGAGTTCAAATCCAAGGCATTTAATGGGAAAAGTGAGCCTAAGGAAAACACAGCCTCAGATTTCAGAGGGCCAAGGTCTCAGTTACAGGCATAAGCCTCTCTCCTCCAAATGTGCTGATTTTCCTCAGAGAATTCCACAAAGACAACTTGTTTCTTTTGTTGCTCTGTCTTGCTGGAAAAAAAAATATCTTGACTAGAAGGAGGTAGGTGGCTGTTGGGCACATTTTTTTTCTATGAGAAGGCAAAGGGTTTGCCAGCATAGTGTGAGGTGGAAAAGCTTTATTTGCAAAACCACCCCATGGTATTCTGGAACAAATCATTCATCCCATGATACTCAGCACAATTTCCAAGGACTGGAAGTTCAACATATTAAAGAGTTGGACCTGTTTAATTTTAGTAAATTAATCTGAATTCAGGACCTTTTTACTCTGTCCCACTCCTAATTCACTAGCTTCTATTAAACTTTTTTTTATAGTAGTCAATAGGCAGCAGTTATGTCAGCTAATTTACCATCCTCCCATTTTCCTCTATCATTTTTGTTTTAAAAATGAACCAAGTCAGGATGAATAGTGTTTGAAGATAAACTTCTCTTGACTGAGATGTGGTGTGAACTACTGTGGTACAAGTAGTTCTACAGTGATCAATTCTTCTTCCTACCTGCAGAGAACTCTGCAAGGTGTTGAAGTGCAGTTGTCTCTGCTCAATAGTCTCCAGGCAAAACTTTCTCTACCAAGCTATCTTTTTACAGAAGGGAATTTCTAAATGGAAGAACTGCCTGCAGATGGATAAAGTGCTGAGAGAAAGGCAGTGTTTTGATGGTGACAGGGTGGTGGTTATGGGGTCTTTGAAAAGGTCTTTCAGAGGTTGGTCATGTATTTTAGCTCTGGGTTCTCATGAACTACACAGTACCAGTCATCCTAGAAATGCTGATGGTCTTTTCTTGCAGTTCTCTTGGAGATAGCCTTGTGTTTTACCCTGGATCAAAGGTGTTTTGGAGGCACTCCAAAAGATACCAGACTACTTTTTTGCCAGTTTAAAACCCAGCAGCTGTTAACCACTGAGAGGAAAAGTCCTGCTCCCATTATAATAATTTTCTCACCAACACACATGCAAGGAAGACAAGTCTGCACATTCTCTTGCTTTCATAAATGGTCTTTGACAAGCAGGCTTTCTCAGGAAAGCAATTTTAACAACCTGTGAATGCATGTCCTATAAACAGAAGGGCAACAGGAAGTCAAATAGTGATGTCAGTGGTCTGTTTTGAGTTATTCTTCTAGAATTACAATATACTTGGATGAGACTTCTTCAGTAACACTAAAATATCTGCTTTCCTGTCAGGTGACAGAATCACTCAGTTGGGATGGATTTGCAGATCATTTAGAGCACAAGTTGATGCTTACTGAAGAATCAGTCATCTGAGAAGAGTCCCCTAAAATACCAGCTGGTTTTTTACCCCTAAAATACCTGCTGTTTTTTTACCCCTGCTGGGTATGAGCTCCCCAGGCAGAGGAAGCACACGTGGTGGCCTGGAGGAGACCTGTGTCTGCTGGTTACAGCCTTGCTAAGGTAGAGGAGGTGAGCAACACTGCTGGGGGCTAAAGGCAGGAAGGACAAAAGTCCTGAATGGGGAATCTACATGGGGAATATACAGGGAGGTGTAGGGTATTGTTGGTAGGTCAGTAAATAATTTCACCCCACATGGTGGCCATTCTTGAGCTGCTGAAAAGCAGTGGGACCTTGCTGAGTGGTGCTCTCTGAAACCATAGTCCTCTTACTCTGCCTGAAAGCCCTGTGACAAATTGCTGGCTGGGCTCTGCAGGGGAGTGTTTTCAACTGTTTTCAGGGTGGTACTTTAAGTTTTGTCCTAATTACATCACTGCTTCCAACCAGAGACTGCTTTTGCTAGACTTCTGGGGAGGAGAGCACCAATGTTTGCAGGCTAGGGGGGAGTAGGAGTTTCTTAGAGTTACACCTGCATGCTCCTCATCAAAGGCAAGCATCACAGGCAGGATGGGTGTATTTTTGAGCAAGAGAGCAAAGAAAGGAAACCTGTCACCACTGCAAAAGGATGGGTTTTTTCATTTTGTATTTGACATAGAAAAGTGTATATTTTTCAAGAAGAAAGTGACTTACTTTTTTCTCTCCTCTCATGAGAAACATGAATGAATGTCTAGGTCTGCTACTCCTTTAACTACTCAAGATTGTTGATACAAGCCTCAGGGAGTCAGATGTACATTACTTTAAAGCCAGCTGTCTCTATCTTTATATTGTGAGACAATGACCTTCACTATGTGGGAGAATGAACTACTAAAGAATACAAACACAAGAAAAGGGAAACAGGAAATTGCTAGTGGTGGGAAATTTTCAAAAATGTACCCAAAAGGATTCCATACGTGTGACTGTATAAATAAAATTTTAATATCAGAGTCTGGTTACTCCTATACAGGTCTTAATAGGATATGGCCTCCTCAGGGGAAAAAAAGGGCTGCTAGTGTAATGTGATAGCCTCATAGGTAAATTGCTTCCTATCTGATAGTTCTGGTAATTTGGTGTCTGCAGCAAAATATGATTTTAATAATCATATTGCAATCTTTCTTGCAAAAAGAGGCCAGCTTAGAGCTGAAACCTTGTTCAGAAACAATTAACCAACTAATTGCCTGACCCTATTCTGTCTTAGAAGTAGTATTTAATTAGTTCAAAACCACTTAAATGTTTTGAATATCATTCTCTTCATTTCATTTGCCTTTATATCATGTACTTGTAGAGGAAAATTGTAAAGCAAGGACAAAAAGCTGTGAAAGCAGAAGGTTTGTGGACTTGCAAGAGGGAGGCATGCAACTGTGATGTGAACTCCCTGCATTCAGGTTTTTTTCTACAAGTTGTCCAGAGCCAGCAGTATGAGGGAATATCAGACTTGAACATTCAAGAATGAGAGATGGACAACCCATGTTTGGCACCAGTTGGGATCCAGTGAAGCTGAGTGCTGCTGTTATGGAGATTAAACCATAACCATGATTTGCCCAGCAGCTTTAATTTGGGACAGAGTAAGGAAACCAACTTGGTGACATTTTTACCTTTCCCTCTCCCCCTCTGAACTTTGCCCCCAACCTGTTGCTGCTTTGTATGACCTCTTTACCCCGGTGACTTTCTCCTCATGGCTCAGAAGGGATTCAGACACATGTGCTGCTCAGCTATGGTAATTTTTCAGGGTAGGAACTGCTCAACCATGGTTGGGAGACCTGTCCTCCAGCAGAAAGATTCTAAGCACTGTCTCTCCTGGCCTGTTCTCACACCACCATTAAGCCTCTCTTTTAGTGGGTAGTGCACAGAAATCCATGTATGCAGTATATATCAAAATATACGTGTTATCTGCACAAAATGCTATTGCCAACGTGGGCTGGAAGCTGCAAGGAATGTGCTAGATGGAGACCTTGATTCAAGCTAAGGTCATGCACTTTTTCCAGGCTTTTTTTTTTTTTTTTTTTACCTTGAAAGCCATTGGCAGCTCAATAATGTAGAGATCAACATAGTCCAGCTGCAGGATCTTCAGGGTTTTTTCCAGTGTGGGACGCACCAGCTCTGGGGGGTGGCAGGTATTCCACAGCTGTGGAGGCAAGCACAGGCTTTTTTTGGGTGCCAGGAGGAACAGTGAACCAGCTGAAGCCCCCCAGCACACATTCCCTCCCTCTTGTCCTTCTGACAGAGCCCATTATGCAGAGTGCAAAGACATCGTGGTCTCCATCCCTGCAAGGCAGAGGTGAGGGCCTTACCTTGCCTTCTGTCAGAGCCAGGTGTAGAGGTTAAGACAGGAATTTTTGTCCAGGACTGATGAAGTGTTGACCCAGTAAAGCCATTACATCTTTTTTTGTTACAACACAGGTTCTTCTGGGCTGAGTATATTGCAAACTCTTGCTCAATGAACTTTGGCAGATTCATTTTGTTTTCCAAGCATATGCTTTCACTGAAAAACTTTGTTCCCACGAGGAATCTGTGGTCAGTTTTATGCCTGAAGGCAGAAGCTTGGATCATGTCAGTTAGCTATCGAACAGCCAAGCACCCAGCACTAAGAGAATCTTTTGGTTTTCTCTGTGGTCGTGGAGCCTGAGAGACTGCCTGACCTAGGGAAGTTTTCTCTTATTCGCCAGTCCTCACGGGAAGATGTGTTTGTGTTTAGTCACTGTAGTGCAGGTGTGAGTAGTTAAAACACAGCCTTCTGTACCTCTTTAATGCAAACTGTTTCCTGTCAGGGTTATGCCCCGAGGTTGCTATGGAGTGTGCTTAGCTGGTGAGTGTTTAGGACTATCTCTAAGTGAACCCTGCTGATGCAAGTCTCTTGCAAGAATAAAACCATAGCATGGGTAATTAGTAACCAAGAGCTCTTTGTAAACTGATTGAGTTTTGTCGATTTTAACTGCAGCAGAATTAACACACAATAGAAGGTTTAAAGTGCCATTTGAATGCACACAATAAGTTGAACTATTTTCTTTTCTTGGTTTTTTTTTTTTTTTCAACTTACAAAAATAACATGTGGAATCACGTTTAGGTTTTTGTCTCTTTTGCTGCTTGCTGCTGTTTGCTGGTATGGTCATTGTCTTGTCAGTTCTGCCACCAAAGCTGACAGCCACTGCATGCCAAGGTATAGAATGAATTCATTCTAAAGACACAAAACTTGAATTGTGATTTATGGGAGAAGATATTGATTATAGGTGTTAAAGGGTATAGCCTGGGTAAGCTTTAAGTTATTTTAGATGCTTGTTTTGTTTTTAAACTGTGTGATAGTTGTTCCCTGGGAAAACAGTCTGCTCAGTTTTGCCCACAGAAGTGAGGACGTGTTAAGTTGTATTGAGAGCAGTACATCTGACCCTGCCCTAAGGTAACGAACCAAAACACCTGGAAATTCATCCTAGGCCTTTCTTAACTGTATGCTGCAAGATGTGAAGAGTTTATGATCAGCAGACAGTGGTAAGAGGCTCAGCTTACTACAGTAAGGGGACCAAGGTGCTGTTCTCAAGAGTTTCAAGTTGTTCCACTGGATTTACTGAAAACCTTTGGTCTATGTGTTTTTTAAGCATTTCACATGCAAAATGAGCTTAACTTGTATTTAAGTAAGGAAATTACTTAGTAGACACTTCATGTCCAGTTTGTTACTGTGTTTTAGAAATTTGGTAATCTGAGATGTATTGCCTAGAAGTAGTTTTGAGCGAGTGCCCTTTCTAGCCCAGTTCTATTGAGCTCAGCATTTGCCAGTAAATATATCTCCCTCTAAAAACTGCAGAGGTTCTGAAGAACCAGCCTTTAAAAACACCAAACATTTGTACTATGTCAATACGTCGATGCCATGGAAACTTGAGAGTTTCATAACTGTTTTCATGATCTGTACAAGTTATTGTATTATCTACCTAAGTAGAACCCATGTTTGAGCAGTCAAAGCTGCCAGCTGGCTTTGGCATTTTAGGACACCACATTTCCTGGAAATGTTACTTCTAGTTTAATGAAAGAAATATCCTGGGATGAAAGAGGAGACCAAAAAGGTCTTGCTGTATAAGCCAAGTGAGATGTTGGCAGTTGATATAAAACCTCTAAAATTTCTGGATGCTGAGCTGCTCTGCCTGATCAGGCAGCCAGCAGTGAGAGCCAAGTGCAAGTGCTGATGATTTCAACTGGCAGATGCAGCGTGATCACACCAGGTCACTGTTCCAGTAACGCTGCCACTCAGCAGGGCTGCTCTCATCAGCCCCTGCTGATGGATCAGCCTTCCATCTGCAGAAAATTTGCTTAAGGAAAGAGCTTCACCAGGGGCTTGAGTCTGAAGGCTCTCGAGAATTTTCAGTACTTCTGATGTCAGTAAAGCAGAAAACATAACTAACTCCTGTAGTGCCTGGTGCTTCCAAGAATGGTCTGTGTATCTACCATGTTTCCTAGAAGATGCAATAGTGCATATCCTATCAGTTACTGATCAATGCCTGAAATATCTACGGGGTTGAGATTTGCCTGTAGTTTGTAAGATACCTAAGTTTGTGAGGTACATTAAACTAAAGATGCATAGGGAGATCCATTCCCACTCCTTTTGGGAAGTTCAGAGCTGCTGTGAGAGCTTTGAGTGAAACCTGTGAAAATCCTAGATTGTGATGGATTGAATTAGTTGCAGAGTATTTTCCTTTTCTGCCTTTGAACTCCTTTAAAGATTGTAGAAATGTTATAAGAGACTATCACCCTGAGCAGCTGACGTTTTGTCAAGCACAAACAGGACAGAGAAAGAGAAATCCATGTGTGTGTCATCTCACAGACACACGGCAGGCTGGGAGCACAGGCATTGGCTGTTGTGGGACTGTGTGTTGCAGCCCTGTGGCTTACAGGGCCTGCAGTTTTCCAAATGACTCAATGTTTCAGTAGTGATTATCGACTAGAAAAACATCCGGTGATCAGATCAGACACCTGAATACAGAAAAGCTTAATAAATAAATGAAGTTTGGAAATTTTACAAGGAGATGTGCTTTCATAGAGCCTAAAGGTTGATATGGGCAAGTAATCTGCAGGGGAAGCAGTTGAGAAAGCTAAAATACTCAAAATTGTTAGGACATCTGGTTCTAGCCTTTTGGCACAGCTTGGTGGTTTTGATTTGTAATATAACTGATAATTTGCAGTAATGAAACTATAAAACTGCTGAAACCAAGTATTTTCACTGATCCAAATCAACATATTTGGCATATGAGAGAATGAGAAATTCCCCTGATAAAGGCAGAGAATTTCAGAACGTGAGGTTTTTCTCAGAATGACAAGGTTGTTATCAGTAGAACCAAGCAGGAAACTTGGAAAAGAGGTGCATATTTTACAGATTGGAAATTGGTCTATAGCTGCTGAAAATCCACTTGGTCTGCAAGCTATCCAATCTGAAGCTTAGTTTTCCCAGATCATAGAACTTGAATTGCTCACAGTAAGCCAGGCCTCTAATCTCATGGGATCTTTCACTCTAGGAACAGTGGTGTTTATTTGCAAGTCTGTTGAGTAATTGTGGATTACGTCTTATTTGGGAAAGGAGAAAGGGAAAATATTAGGCTGATATATTCAAAGAAGCACTGCAGGAAGGACTATTTGAGGCCCTAAACTCCCTTAGAAACTGGACAGGCACCATCAGTCTTTATTCTGTAATTTGCAATGAGTTCTCTTATACCTGGGGTAATTCATGGTAGTCATGGCAGCTTTTGTCAGACACTTCACTGGACAAGGGATTTTATTCTTTTAGGAGAGGGTCAAGTCATAAAGTTAAGACTCGAATGTATAGAATAGCTCGTGCATTACTCCAGCCTCATTGCTCTCTAACAGAAGTGTAATGACATCTTCTCTCCAAGTAAGTTGATTCATTATCCTAGAACTTTTTAATGGCAGGTGATACAGTAACTAAGGGTGTAGCTTTGATGAGTAATTTCCTGGCAGTAGTACCAATGTAGGCTCTTGCTATTCTCCCATACACAGACATTGGCATGCACGTGCTTGCTCCCACCCTTTTCATTGTGCAACCTCATGGCAAACCTGTGCAGGGAATTGCTCAAATAGAAAACAGCTCAGTTGCAAGATCATTGTCCGGATGGGGCTCTGTGTGTGACAACACAATGTGTGGCACAGTAACAGGTTAGGCAGCACTTCAGGCTGAATGTAGCCATGTTCTTAACTTGCAGCTGCCTACAATACTAAGCAGTAGGGATGTTGCATGGTTCCCACTGCTGTCAGAGATTTAAACAGAGAACAACAGTTGCTGTGCCTCACAGCAAACCTAGTGTTCATCAAGACCTGCAGCACTCCGGTAAGGCTAGGAAAGAAAAATAAAGGATGTTGGATCTGGAAGGAAGCATTCCAGATGTTGACCGCTGGCATTCTTAAGAAAGACCATTCATGGAAATCCTGGATTTAGTGTAAATAATCTGAGTGCAGGTTCTCACCTTGCCACAGTAAAATATGTCCTCTCTCTTGATCTTCCCCTCAGCAATCTTCTCCCGGATGGCTTGTCCCACCTCATGCTCATTGAAGTAGACAAAGGCGCCGTCGATGTGGCGGTAACCAGCATCAATGGCAATCTTCACTGCCTCCAGACAGGAACCTTTGGGAGTCTGGTGGGAGAAGGAAAAGAATGAACATGGTATCAGCCTTACTGCTCCAGTGCTAGAGAGTCCCTGAGCTGTGCAAAAGCTTCGTGGTGTAATTCATCCTGAGTGACCATCCCAGGCAATCACGTTCCAACTTTTAAATAAAAAAGTGCTGTGCACTTTTTCTCAAAATTGTTGGGCATGTGGGATCAGGCTGGGAAAAGGCAGCAAAGCAAAAAACTGTCTCACTGTCTCTGTGCAAGAGAGAATACTAGTGTCCTCAGGAAGTAGAATGGAATGCATTTGATATGAAAATAATTTCTTATGCAGACAGCAAGGGCTTTCCTACAACAGCCATTTGATAAAATCCCATACTCAAGGGGAAGATGACATTTTGGTTGAGCAGAGCTGGCCAACTGCCTGCTGATCAGAGGCTGTTTGAATAGCAGAGCAGGAATTTGGATTTGACTTCTTTTGCCTCAAATCAACTTACCATTGTTGGTATCACAATCTGAAGGTCAGGACTATCTACCGGTATTCCCAGTTCTGAATAGCTGCTTTACTGTGTGGTTAAGAAACAGTGGTTGTTTTAGTATATATTTATATATATTTTACTACTTCAGTTTAAGATGAGCCCAAGAAACCTCCTAATAAGTGACATTTTTGTACTGTGTGCTACATTTATGTTTGCTCATCATTGCCAAAATTCAGAGTAAGCTTGTTTTTTCAGAACAGTCATATTTTCCATATTTTCCATTAGCCAATGTGGCAAGCAAAATTACATGTAGGCCAAACTAAGCAAAAAAGCATAAAACTGGTTACTGAAATTATTTGTCTGGTCACTAAAATTGTACTGAAAACAACTTATGGTTCCTACACTTTTTATAATGAGAGAGCAGCTCTAAGTGGTGGTGGCCAAGGGCGTGGAGCAACATTATTCTCCCATCCTTTTCATGGGCATTGCTCTGCTGCAACAGGGACATCTGATACACTTTAAAAAAAAACTGAAGTAGGGCAAGTAAAACGGCTCTGCTGTGCTGCTGTCTGTCAACAACAAATGGCAAGAGTTGGATTTTGCTACCTGCAAGTGCAGGGCCAATACCACACTGCTTGTCCTGTGAAGAAAACAGACACCAGAGATGTCTGGAATGAGACGGTATGAACAGAGGATGCCAAATTTGTTGGTTTTGACAATGCCAAGGGAAGGAGAGAAGCAGGACTGGCCGTAAGTGTTGTTGGGATGGACCATTTTTTACCATACCTCTCCTTCCTCTCTCTTCTAGCTGTACTTTTACAGCTTCCACTGGCCTGGCTTTGTCATGGGTTTGTCATGAAAGAAACAACTTCTCTTCCACCACCTGCTGAGCTAGAAGGTGTGAAAAGAAAAGAAGGTTCATGAAAGAAAAGTCTTGGAAGGACTGCTGAAGACACCTGGGGATGTCTTCATCCCTGTCTTTCAGTCCGAGAACTGTAGGCTGGTGACAGACCATTCTGGGATAATGGGATCATATTCCAGCCTGCTTGCTCAGTGCCTCATCTTGGCTCACTCTGAGGGACACAAAATGGACCAACTTCTATTTGGGCTTGGGAGAAATTTTCTGCTCCAGCATGCAGTGCCTAAAGGTTACTTAAAATGCAAAGCTGCTCACACGTGCCCTGATTTATTACAGACCTGACTGAGGGCCGAGAAGCAAAATGGCAGTTTGGCACTCGGGAGTATTTACAGTAGTGGTGATGCAATACTGTGTGCTTAATTGAGGAAGACAATGAAACACTTGTTTCAGTGCTTTGTTGCTTTCATTGTGGAAGTCTCCCAAAAGGACACTTGGCCCCTGGCAGGGCCCTCTCCTGGTTGTTAGTCTGGTGTAATGAAGACCATGGCAGCTACCAGCTTTTCAGGCACACTCAATGGCTACTTTTCGCTTGGGACATGCCGGGCAGCATTACAGTAGCACGAGGCATGGAGCAATGACAACCTCCAACATGTTCTCTGCTTTGTCCCTGCCTGAACCTGCAGGAGAGGATTTGAGAGAGGCATCAGGATGAAAGCTCTGACATGAGTATTACAAGCTTGCGGTGGCTGATGATAGTAACTCAGACCTCTGCCCCAGCAATGAGCCACAGGAGGTTGGAGCCACAGTTGCAAAGCTCAGGCTGACTGGCACAGAGCAACACTGCTCAGCTGAAAGGTCTAGGGAGCTCAAGCCTAAGTGATTATTAGTTATCTGAAAGACAAGTATATTTCCAAAAGCGCTATCAGTGTTTTTTCTCTCTGAAACGTGATTTTGCAAACAGTGTATCTTCTAGATTTCTTCAGCCTGTTTGACTTTTACCATTTAAGTGTATGAAAGCAGAGCATTTAGAGGACAGTGATGCATTATCATAATATAGATTTTGTAAAAAAAAAAAACACTTTCTTTTTTACTTTCTCCATTTGTTGAAGAGACTGAAAATGGGATGTGAACCCAGTACCAGAATTTCTCTTCTTCACACTTTTGAGAGATTGCACGAACACAGCTCTCTGTTGTTTCCTGACACTGTAAACTAAACTCTACCAGGCAAGGAAATGCTGATTATTGAGTTGCATCTTTTCTCAGTCACCAGGGCCCGTTTGGTCAGTAAGAAAAGCAGAAGGAATAAGTGAGGAAAGGTAGAATCTCACATGTAAGCGAACAGCACAGTTTCAGACATGGGAGGAGGGTAGAATAGAGGGAAATGCTTGCAATTACTGCATCTGCTTCTGGCTGAATCAGTTGACTTGTGTTAGAGCTGAACTTCTGTGTATTTCTTATTTTTTATATGGGACTTACATCTGTACAAATAATCTTGTGAAAGACTCCTCCATCTCAGGAATAACATTATTCTTTAGGGGCTAGGAGTGGCTTTTTTTGGATCAGGTCTTGATTACCAATGGCCGGAGATGGGTTTACATTATATATATATATATGTTTTTATTGCACTAGTCCATTTCATCTGATGTGGTATATTAGTTCTGACAGATTCTGGTCTAAGGTGCTTCATATAAAATGCAAAGCAATCTAGGGAACAGTTTTTGGAAAATATTGCCTCTATTGAACCATCCCAGCTGAAGGTCTGAGACATCTGTGAGTCTGGAAACTTTATACCATATGCTTATTTTCATTCTAATGGAGAAACTATCATTTCTGGCATTTCACATATTTAATCCTTCCAAATCCTGCAGTAATGGGCTGTGGTAAACTGTGCTGATGAGTTGCACAGGCTAGTCATGTTGTGGTATTGCCACTTTTTAGAAGTGTTGCTTTAGGTGTCATATCTTATTCCACTGTTTTCTGACAGATCATACCAAAGTTGGGTGACTCAGACCACCACTGCTCATCCACCTTTCCATCAGAGAAGGCACAAACCTTTATCTTTCCCCTCTACTTTGCTGCTCAGTCTAAGGTGTTGAAATCTCTTCTGTCCTTCATTGGTCTCCAGTAGTGACTAGATCAAAGGTTACAACTGAAAACCAGTTTTTATAACAAAAGAATAAAAATTTTATTTAAGTGAAGATAGAAATTGGTGATGCATCTATGTTGTATAAGGGCTGGCACAACTTATCACAGCAGCTGATGGAACAGCACCTCCCAGGCTATTTGGCCATGGGCAACCACCTTATTCTACTCAGAACCCCAGACCTCCTCCCTCTCCTTCCTGCAGGTTATACTCTCTTAGTATGTTACCTAAAATGCAGTTGCCTGTGCTGCCTACTCACTCCAGACAGGGCTTTATTTTTGCACCATTCCTGAATGAGCAGGGCTCACTTTTAGAGTGGTACAAAATATTAGATGAGGTACTGAAATGCCTCTGTGTCACAAACCTTTGTGCTTTGTTAGTAGTAATTCAGGACTCTCTAGCTTTGGCCTAAAGACAAATGTACTTCTTTATTACTTTTTATTTAAGTGTAGATAAGAGGTGTTCGTGATCCTTCGCCATAATTAATGTTTCAGCTTCTCATCAGCGTGCCTTGCAACTATGCTACTTTGATCGAGGACTTGTTTCAGAGCTGGAGTTTTGTAACCAGTTGTGCACTGTTAGTCAGATATTTATCTTCAGCGCTTTTGCAGATGGTCACTAATTTTTGCCAAAGAACCATATTAAATTCATCGCACACTTTATGATAAAAGAATGACTGGTTGACTAGGAGGGCTTGCTCAATCACTAATATATTTCTTCAATAGCATCTGTGTTGTTTTTAAGATCATAAAGTTCAAGGAAACAAGAGACACAATTATTCCCTCTGTGCAAGATCAGACAGCTACAGAAGTTGAATATCAGACAGCCCTGCCAACCTTCTAGCCCTAGTACAGTAGAATCCATGAGAGAAATAAACTCAGAGCAAAAACAGAAGTGAAGGCATCATCTCTAGTCACTCTGACCCTCTGATACTGACTGCTTTGACAGAAGAGATAACAAAGAACATTATTAGCATAAAAAGAATAATCAGAAGATTGTGTTTCTAAAGAGGACCAAGACAAAGAGGTCAGCATCAAAAATTTTGTACAAACGTAGTAACCTATGAATACTACTGACCCAGTGTAATAAACTAGCTTTTCTTTGCTGGCGTAGCAGAGTCCGTATCAGTCAATTCCTGCACCCTTTATCAATCAATATCTTGTAAACCAGCTGATTTACCATCATGCATGACAGATTTAACTGGTGTCTGTTTCCTTCAGGCTCCATGATAAATAAATCCAACAGAAGGGCTGGGGGAGCAGACTCAGATATGCACCTTCACTGAAAGAAAGGAAGCAGCAATTTGGCCCCTTCTCCCCAGATGAAGTAGCCAACTGGCCAGTTACCACTTTCTGTGAGTCTGAAAAAGCAATGTGCTTCATCAATTCTGTCTGTCTGAAAGGGTCTGCTCTCTTTTTCCTCTGAAACCATAAACTTTCCTAATTTTTAATGTTTAATCCAGACACCTTCCATCACATCCCATTTTGTCAAAAACTATTCTCCCTACCATAGAAAATGGTTCAGCTTCGGTTTTTTTCATGAGTGCACATGACCAAGCCACAGGAGAATATTTTTGTGCAGGCATACCCATGAATTTTTCTCTTCCCACTCAAGTAGTACAGTGTTTGCTCAGCAGTGTTAGTGGTTGTCTGACTTATTACTGCTATTTACTGTCACAGTTCAGTTGCCCTCCAATTCTTTCGCTTTTTCTACAGCATCTTTTTCTGGTCAGCAACTTCCTTTGGCTTTCCAACTGATTAAGAGGGTTATCTCCAAAATAAAGCTAACAGGACAATATTGGCAGTAGATTATAATCTTGTAAAATCATGTGAACTGCTACTGTAGTCACTGTTTTTATGTTGTAATATCAGTGTCATCATTTATTCTTTATTAGTGCATACAGTAAAGGAAAACAGTCTGATTCAGGCTCCCAGATTCTGCTCTGCCCTGTTTTACAGGAGCAGCTTTACAGAGTTGCACTAGTATCAGCAGCACATGAGAGCAGAGGAAGCAGCATTTCAGGGAAGAAGCCCTTTACCTTAGTCCTGAGCATCTCACCTAATTAGTGCAATGCTTTGCAATCTCTCGGCTGGGAATAATGATCCTGGGGGGAAAAGCCTGAAGTGTTCGGAGACGTAGGGCCATCTTCTGGAAAAATCTTGAGTTAAGCTGCAGCAGAATTACACAAGACATCCAAGACATGGGCCAAGTGCTCCAGTCCAAACCTATAATTTAGGATGTGGAGCTGCTGTTTAGGAATCTTAGTCAGCTAAATACAGGAAGGAGAAAGTAGGTACATTCCTGGGCTCAGGGCCTCCTTCATCAGAGCTCGGCACTCACACACAGATTCTTATGCAAGCTTCTAGAAGCCCAATTGCTTATTTCCATTTGCCTGTTTTCTGGGCAAACCGGCAAAAAGGATTGGCTTAAGATGTTAGGAACAGAGCATAGAAAGCATGTGTACTGAAGGCCCTGCAGGAAAGCACAGGTTGAGTTTACAAAGCCAGAGGATATGAGCCACACAAGGGTACATTCTTAGAATTGTTTAATCTTGTAAAAGAGAAGCTGTACTGTACACCTCTTTCTTGGAAAATGCAACCGCCAGCACATCCCTCTCTCTCGTACACAGGAGAATCTGGCTTTCATCCCCCGGAAGCATTGGCAGCCACCATCCAGGAAGCAAAACCCAGCAAAGGGCTCTCTGCAAAAGCAGGTAGAGCTGGGAACGGAGGCAGAGAACACAGCTAAGAGCCACAGGCTGCTGTGCCGGCCCAGAACTCTGCTTTATGTCATGCACTGTGTTGCCTCAGAAAGTGAAGGACAGCAAATATGCAGAGAGAAGATGGGGGGAATGGTGTCACTTGTGGCATTGCATCACACCACGAATGAAGGTGGAAAAGGGGTGCCTTTCTCCTCTTATTTGACACTCTATCAGTGACCTGAAGCATGGGGTTTGTCCATACAACAGAAATTAGAATTCATAAGTGCAGATTTAGCATTTCTAGAATTCCTGTGACATTGTTATTCTAGGATTTAGCCAAAGCTGTCTTCAGGAAAACCTTATTATTGTAGCTGGCAGAGGGTTCTGGAGTTATTTTTAACACTTGATTGCAGAATCCTCAGTTTTAGGAATGCTGCAACTTTTCACTCAATACCAAGTAAGTTCATGCAAAGTGAAGCTAAAGAGCTGCCATACCTTTCTGCTGGCAGCTAGAGGATTAAAGCAAACCAAGCACATGCTGTGCACACCTGGGCTCCTGTGCTCACAGTGCTAGTGGGATGGACTGGGAAAGTTTCCTGAAAAGCTGGAGGACACAACAGCCAGCTGGCCAGCCAGCTGGCCCTGGAAAGCCTGGATCTGTCTGGAAGGGTGGGTGCTATCAAAATACCCTTCAGACAAGCAATGCAATCACAGGGATGCATGAGGTAGAAGTGGAAGATAAAGCACCAGCTTGTGCAATAAAAGAGAAGAAAAGGTTGCCAGTGCCTCTTCTGCTTCATTCCCTAGAGTTAAAGGGGAGAGGTTCCTGGCGCTGGTTAGAAGAAGTGTTTACAAAGGCAAATGTAAAACATGGGGAATTCCACCACCTAGTTAGCTGAACCAACAAGAGTTGGCTTCGAAGCCTAAGTAGACATTTTTTGCACAATGCTTTCAAGTTTTGACAAATCTGGCCTCCTAGGTCAACCAAAGAGACAATCCAGATGTTAGCCTCCCACATGAGCTGCAAGAACATGCTTACACTGTTTTTTGGAGAACTGTGGGGAATCAAGGACACATAGGAGTGCACAGCCATTTTTAAGGTATGGAGTCGGTCAGACACATTTTAAAAATGGAGCTTTGCCTGGAAAATTGGGGTCTAAATGTTCTTGCCAAAAAGTGTATCTTTCAGTTGTGGTAATCCCTATTACTCACTCGTAGGGGTTCAGTTTTTCCCTTCTTCAACAATACCAGTGATTCCCAGTCTCATCTTCTGTAAAACAATCTTCTTGACTTTTATTTAGATAGAATGGCTTTCCCTGTGGCTTTTGAATGGGCTTTAAAAACCCCCCAGCATATTCAGAAAACCATAGAAAAGAATAAAAGTACTATTTTTGGGTGTCAATATTTGGATTAGTACTATTGCACGGGTAACAGCTAACTTTGTAGTTTTTGGAAGAGGAGTATATTGAAACAGCTAGTGCTTGTCACTTGCAGCATGGAGCTATGGAATGGAAAAGGTCTGTTCTCTGTTGGGTTACTTTTCAAATAAGAATCCCTGTGACTGGTTTTGAGTAGTGCTACTGTCCTAAAAGCTTATCTGGATTAACCCTCTATTAGTTTTGGATCTGGACTGATTAAACACGATTCTACCCTGTGTCATAGGCAGACACGTTTTGGTGGATCATGTTGGTACCTGATATCCACCATCTAAAAGTTGTCCCAACGCCCAGACAAAGTTGTCACCTCCTATTGGCGCCCTTGTTCTGGGATCGTTTTCCTGTGGAGCGCTCTTGCTGTGTCCAAGTCTGCACGTGTTGGTGCCGTGTTTGGGAGCCAAATGACGCCGTGCCAGGGTGGCTGCAAGAGCCAGCTCCTCTGCTCGGATTAGGCAGGCATCACTGCACAGGGTCAGGCAATTACCTGGCTGCCAATGGATTCATCAGTGCAAGTCCTTGGCTCTGCACAGGGACACCTCACTGGGTCCTGGAGCAGTCTGAAAGTGTTTTCGTGTAGCAGCTGAGGTATCACCATAGGTTAGAGGTACTATCATTTTAAGAAGAAGGGGTTTTGTTTTAAGGATGCTGGAGTAGCCACGGGGAGGGGAAGAAGTTGTTCTGCTCCTTATAGCAAACTGAAAAATTCACTCTTTTCCAGGACCAGCAATTTTGTGTCCATTTTGCTCAGAAGTCCTCCCTTGGTTAATCCCTCAGAAGTCCTCCCTAACTCTGTAGCTAGAAAGTTAGTTTTGCATTCACACTCATCTACAAGGCTGGGCTCTTTGTCATTAGGAATTTTACATGTTGAACACTTCAGTAAACACATCTTTTAATCTGCTACACATGAATAGACACTAATTGTGTTCACAAGTGGAAACAGAAGCCATTAGCACAGAGCAGAGATTAGTAATACTATCACTTTGTTTACTATTAAGCTTCTAGTTTCATGGAAATGAAGAACCACAGAGATTTCATCAGAGAAGATACATGGAAGTAAAAGAACATTTTGCAAATTTAGCAATGTCTTAGAATAATGGGGTTTGTGCAAATCAAAGTATTAGGAGCAAAGCTTGTGTCTCCCAGAAAGTTGCATGCAAGACTCTTTCCTTCAGGTTGACAGAGTCTGGTAAGTCATTTCATCAAATCCAAATTTAAAGTCTGGTTAAAGTACAGTTCTTACACAAAAGTTAGAAGTTTCTAAGTCTGCTATATTTCAGGAAAAAAAAAAAAAGGCGTCTACCTCTTTTAATTACCTGATTTTTCTAATTATGTGACTTAAGTTTCCTTTCTTAGTGAGACAAAGATGCAATCTTGCATTTATGCAAGCCAAAAATGTTCCATTGTATAACACAAGATTATGGAGAGCTAGCAGGAACTGAGGCATCAAAAGGTGGTTGCAGGCAGAAGAGGAGAGGTCAAGGCTAAACATGGAAAGTGTTGAAGACAAAGAAATGGAGGAAGGCTGCTCCAGTGGCAGAACAGAAAAGTTGTATGGTTGAGAAAAAAAGGACAACACAAGATAAACCAGAGGTAGTCAATGCCACCTGAGCATACAAGGAAGGGAATTTTAAAATGTGTCATGCAGCACTAAGCTTTTAGCAAAAGTCATTGATGAAACCAGAACTTGTTCTGAGACTCTTGATTTAGTTTAACCTTCTAGTATGTACCCTCATCTCTTTGTTACAAGGGGTTTGATGTGTGAAAGCACTCCTTCATCTGTGAAACCACTTATTCCCTGGCATATTTGCCACCTCTGTAGCAAACAGCAGGGATGAATTAAGGCAATACTAGAGCCCAATCACTGCAGTTTCTTGACTCCTCACACAAGCTCTTGCCCAAGAGCCAAGTTGGTCTGTTGCCTGCTAAGAGCTGATGCCCGCTGCTGCACCTCCTCAAGGTATTTGGGCACTGAGTATCAAGAAATCCTGCCTTTATCTGCTCTTGGCAACTGGGTCTTGCCAGTAACTGACTTAGTTAAGGAATAAAATCTGAGCAAGTAATCAATGAGGGCATCACTCAACACCAGGATACCAGCCACCAAAGGGGAGGCATGCCATCTGCAGTTTGTGCAAGTAAAATTGCCTCAGTGTGGTTTAGTCCTTCCAGCACAAAACTAACTGAGCCACAACTCCGTGAGCGATCTGGCTGCAGACATTGGGTTTCAGGATAAATATTGTTCAGTGTGAAGTCTAGGCTAAGAGGTTACTAACAGGCAGGCAAGGAGCCCTCCAGGACATGGAGCAGATCAGGCAGTTGTCTTTCTGGGCTGCAGTAATGTATCTCTTTCCCTTCACCCCTGACTCAGCTGGTCAAATCTCCACTTGGACATATGATTTTAGGATATCCTCAGAGACTGAGGGAACATGAGGCTACCCTCTGAAACATCTCAGAAATCTCAGCCCTGAGAGACCTCATGTTGCTATGTGTCAGCCAGCCATGGCTCTGCTGCTCCAAAGTGCTCCCTGAAGACAAGAAGATCTAGTACTGCATGAGGTAATACTGCTGCTTAAAAAGCAAAGACCTTGAGAAAGCCAGTGGTGGTTACCAAAAGGGACTGTGAAGGGACACAATGTCTTTTGGAAATGCTGGCTAGGAGACGCAACCCAATAACTTTAAAAAAAAAAAAAGTTTCAGGAATTTTATTTACTTCTAAAGTTCAAGGTATAAATAAGAGGCTTTGTAACCAAATACCCCAGCTGACTCCCCCAGCTCTGTTCAAATCAGGTTCCCAATATTTTACCTCTGAAAAAAATCATTCCCTGGCCTACATCTGTGGTAATTTCAGGTAGGTTCATAAAGATCACTTCATTAGAGAGCTAATTTCATACTCATTACTTGCTGAGTTCAAACACATATCCATGTATAATCATTCACATTAAAAGGACTGAGGTATTTTCTTTACACACTTATTTTAATAGCATGTCATGGGAAATAAGATAAGGCTGTAAGAACACTTGGGTGTTAAAAGAGTTCCTGCTCTTGTCACTTCCTCTCTCATCTCTTTCTAGAAAAAATCCAGAAGCCAAGTCTACCTCAGGAGGAAGACAGTTGTATGAGTCACAGTAGGAGAAATTTACAGGCAAGAAATCAAGAAGTGAAAGCCTTTAAGCTCAACAGTATCTGCAGAGATCTCAGGTATCACTTCTCCCAGGAATGCTCAATAAATGATTCATTTTGTAGCTTTGGGTCAGGCCAGGTGACTTTCTTTCATGTCACCTGAAATCATTGCTGTCTCCAGCCAATTATGTTCCAGAAGCCAGTGGTGGCTTTCCAGGAGGAAAACAGGGGGGATTAAGTTGAGTGTAATTCCTCCCTTAGTGCAGCTCAGAGATCCAGATCCCATCGTGCGGACAAACCACTTATTACCTCTTTTGACTTGACAGCAGCCTATGGCAGCTCCAAAGGCAGGCAGCCTGAAGAAGGGGTGCAGCCAGCACCGTGAAGAGTGATTGAAAAAGTTTGTGCATGCACATCCTTATGCAAGGAAATTTTTGGCATACATGATCCTATGAGAGCATTAGAGGCTGTTAGACCTGTACAATGAAAAATTACTCTGTTCAGCTTCTAGCTTGGGTGTAAAAAGTAATTCAGGGTGCCAAAACAGTGTTTTTACTTATCCAAACCAGATTTTTTTTAACTTGGTCACTCAGACTGGATCTGGGAGCCCTGGATGAACTTTTCCTCTCCCTGATTGAAACTAGCAATTTCTTCTTAAACAAAACCCAGACTGTCTGGGCATTCACAAGGGTTACTTTGTGGTAGTTAAAGATTTGGGGAAATGGATCTCTCTTCCTCCTGGCTAGATGCCATACCAAGTTCTCCAGCATCCAGTGCTGTGGGGCTGGTGGGCAGTGTGCTTTCCCATGGGGAGGATGCTCCTCCTGCTCCAGCCTGTGCGTGTTTCTTCTTGCCTCTCTCTAGCTATCACCTACCCCACAATCACATTATTTCCCTGAGCTGTCTGATATGAATTTAATCCCCAGAGGCTGAGAGGAGGACTGAATCTGGTTTCCCACCGCCCATGTGGATTCCCTTACCAGCAGGCTATTCAGGGAAAGGCAACTGCTACCTCCGAGTGCTTTAATAATTCTTTGATTCCTCAGCTTGTACTGCCAGTGCCCAAAATGAAATGCTTTGCCATTTGTTTTGCCTGAAACTATTCCACAAAACTGCTTCCAATTTATGAATGGATTTGGCTACCTCAGAACCTCATTTTTAGCTAAGTTGCAACTTGCCAACAGCCTTCACCCAGTGCTATTCTTGAGCGCTTTGCCCAATCTTATGTTTCAGAAGCAGCGCCTGTGTACAGTGCGGTTGCTACAACCTTCTCTCCAAGCCCTGTCCTCCCTCAGTCAAAACAGGAAGGCAGGAGAGGAGCTGTGGCCAAGGCCCCTTGACCTTCCAGGGAAACAGCAAGTATTTATGTGGAGACACTGGACTGATGATCTTAGCTGTGTTGACAGGGATGAGTTATAAAGTGAAGCAGGCATAAGTGCAGTTTTAACGAGGCATAGGATTTCCAGGATTTAAAAGTGTTTTTAGCACCTTTCCCCTCTAAGACTGCTCATCCCCACACTTCATCTGCTTCCAGATGGGTGCCAGCACCACTCGATGGGCTATGCTGGGAACTAAGAATCAGTCCTGGGAGGTAGTGGGAGCCTACCATGGACTGATCTGGCTCTGCTGCAGCACAGGGCAATGCCAGGGGCTCATCCAGGAGACTGTCCTCCTCTATCACCCTCCCCTGTGGGGCTGCCCTCTCCCTCCTCCCCCCATCTGTTTAATACCTTGGAGAATTGGGTCAACGGCTTGGGGGCCCTCAGGGAGGGGGAGCTGGACACGGTGCATCTGCTGGAGCCTTGGCAGAGCCACTCCTGCACTCGCAGGACTTTGCCAGAAGGATCCACAGAGCCAAAGAGAGGTAGAATTGGCCTCAAATTTTAAAGCTGTCTGGAGGGCATTGGTAGTCCTGATTCACAGTTCCCACTGTGGTTCCCACCCAAACCCATGAGGAGAAGTAATACTTGGGGAAGGGAAGAGAGAGCAAGGGAAGGAGTCAGTGACTGAGATTTCCACTTATTCACTTGAGTCCATCCTTGCTGGATAAATAACCTAATTTTTTATGTAGGCAAGAATCTAATACAAATCATACATTTCATTCCTTGCATGAAGGAGAATGTAAAACCAACTTAAATACACTGAAGTCTGCCTGCAAAAGAAAATTAGGCTTAATAGTTATGCAATTATTGCATTCCTTTATTTTAAAATAAGGACACAAAACACCAATTTACCAACCTGTACAAAAATTTTTATGTGCTTCTCTTGATAAATAACCCAATTTTATGACTAATTCTATTCTGTGAACCAGTGAAGACTCCTTTCTTCCTGTTAGTAGACGAACTGATAGCCAATGGCTTCATTGTACTTTCTTGCCGTGGTAGGAGTGTAAAGCAAAAAGAAACCCCCAACGTTGCACTTTTCAGCCTCAAAGAATTAGCTGAATTGTCATCCCAACCTCTACCCCGTCAGAAGAAAAGCTCTCTTACATCTAGGGGGAAAGAGCATTCAATTAAAATGAGTCTGATTATCAAACAGACATTTTCCACAGTGGTCCAGCTCTGTTCCCGTTGAGTGATGTACAACTTTGAGTCAGTAAACTTGTACAAGGGACTTTTTGTCAATAGATGTATTTTTTTTTGTTGAGTATTTCACAACCAGAGAAGCATGACTTATCTCCCAAAATTGTCTTTGGGAGAACAATTAAGTTATTTAAGATGAGCAAGGCAAGCTGCTGACACATTTCAGTTTTGAAGGCACTGCTGTTCAATTTATGCAGACAAAGCCTGAAACGTGAAAGCTGGCCTCCTGCCTTTGTTTTCTTCTAACCGACTGCTGGAGAAGCAGATTTCCCTGTTCCATGGCTAACTAGATCTGCCTGGTTGGCTTAACCAGCGAGCACATTCCTGCACTTCAGGAAGAACACTCTGGGCTCATTACGAGCTACTGGGCTACAGCCTGACACTAAGAAAACAGATTTGATTTGGAAAAGCTGCTCTGACATGGAGGTGCCAGGGTGAATAACCTTTGGGGAAAAAAAATCAAAACAAGAAACTAGCACAAAATCAAAAACCTGCCTCCAAGAGCAAGATGAATAATCTGACAAATGAATGGCTCTGTGTTTTATATCAAGGCACAAAATAACTAGAAGTTGCAGGGATCTGACTCATGAGCAGAAATAGAGTGCTGGGGCTGGCTTGAGCCGTTGCTACCACCAGCTGCCTGCCCCCACCGCTGGAGAATAGGTGGCTCAGATGCTGCTTCTTAAGCAATTCATCCACAAAAGGCTACAACTAAGCATTTTAAGGGAAACATGTCAGCGCTAGTTTATAGCCTCACTCCTTAAGATAAACCTTGAAACGGTCCTGGGTTGCCACAAAGCCTTTCAGCTGTTGGGGCAGAAGGAACAGGGCAGACACCTCGCCGGACATCCCGGTGGAAGTCGCACCAGGCACTAGACAGCACTCGGCAGCAGTCAGCTTGTCCCAGCCGAGCAGCACTCCGCTGCCACAGCAAGGAGTTGACAGAAGCCCCCACCTCCCTTATCAGCGAAGCAGCCGTTTTGAAACGGGCAAATTTTAAGCCGTGACCTATTTAAACGTCCTGCCCCATCACGGACCAGCAGCACAATTCTGCAATAAATCCCGCAGCACGCTGCTGCTGCCGCGTTTCCTCAGCTGCTCTCTGTGACAAGTTCTCCGACTCAAATAGCAGTCCTAATCCTAGCGTAAAGCTCCAGCCCAGCTCCGCCAGATAAACACACATTGTTTCACCTGGTCTTCTGCGAAAATGAGACTGTGGCAAGCGCCTTATCACTGCTATTTTCTCTACCTCTTCTCAGCTCCTCCTCCCACCCATAACTTTCTAACGTGTTTATCATGTAGAAAGAGAAAGCTCAGAAAATCAAACTCCTACAAACGCAGGGGGAAGGAGAAAGGGTGGTTGGATGTGTGCACCCATCCCCACTGAGGGTACAGTTACACAGCAGCTTCAATTGCCTTAAATTGGAGTTGCCGTAGCAATCCCTGCCCTGCCTGCATTATCCTGTCCTCCCCACCTTCTGTTAGCAGAAAACAAAGGGACGTATACGCAAAAAGCCACTACCAGGGGCTGATTCGGCTGAAAACCAGCCCTACCTAAAAATTATTCATTTTGGCTCATTGAGCTCCATGCAAAGGCTCGCCGTGCACCTCGAACCACGGGAGGGCAAAGGAAGGAAACATCAGGATTTTCCAGGACGGGGGGAGAAGAAGCAAATCTGTTGCTCTGTTGATTTTGGGACAGCTGAATTCCTGCAGAACGAATTCTTAGCAGGGTAACAGCAGTGCCGAAAAGCTGCCTCCGTAAGGGGAATCCCATCCAGCTCCCCTCTCAGCTCCATCAGGTTACTTGCCACTCGGGGCTCCCTGCCTGATGTCACAGTATTGGGCCGCGGCTTGTCCGGGCTGCAGGCGGAAAGTGCAGCAAGGTAGGAGCTCTTGTGCTGGCAGCTGCACTTTTCTTAACTTAAAACTAGGGCAAAAACTGCAACTTTAGGGTTGGGGGTATGATGTACGCGTCTGGAAAAACATGCTTCAAGTTCACTCAGAGCTATTTTGACGCTGAATTATGCAACATTCTGCTTTGCTATATCAAAACTTCTGTTAGAAACCTTAATTTTGTTTGACTAACTATTATTCAAAGAATACACCAGCTGAAAATATCTCCTGAAAGTTCAGTGGTGCCCGGGTTCTGAAGTAATGAATTCCTATTGATTCTCCCCACGTAAACCAGCATCTTGTAACAGTGAGATCTGCAGTTCTGAGGACGTCTTACACTCTTTCTGCATCACTCATGCATTACCTGCAGTAGTGTTTGTTGAAAATTCGACACCGTTATTGATGCACCATGGTACATTTAGTGGTTGGTAAATGGTTTTAATCAAGAGTCTTCTTTAAAAATGTACTTTTAAATATCCTGTGATATGCGATGTCATACACACACATTGCATCGCAGCCATTACACAAGAGGGGTTCTGGCCACGATGCCTCTTTTCCAACTCTTCAAACAAACAAACAAGAGAACTGATGAAAGATTAGGCACTTTAGGAGAACTTTAAAAGGCAGTGGCTATTGAATTGCCTTTGCGCTCCCAGGTCCGCAGAGGGAAGAAGCATCAGGTGTGCTTCCCCAGCCTCCGCGGGTGCAGCCGACCGGCACGGTCAGACGGGATGCCTGCCCGGCGCAAAACCGAAGGATGCAGAGTATTTAAGAGTGGTTTAGCCGCTGGCAGTCAGCTGTGGGAACCGCAGGAATCAGGATGCAGGAATATGGGTCTTTGTTTCAGGAACATTACTTGGAAAGTATCAGGGGCAGCCGCAAGACGGTCCGAAATCCCTTATCTCATCTACGCTCGGCGCAGGGGGCAAGGCAGGGGAGCCGACGGCACCGTCCCTCCTGGCTCCGGGTGGCCGAGGGCTCCCGGCCGCCTTGCCGGGGGTCCCATCCCTTTCCGACCCGGGCATTGCACGGCACCATCGCGACTCCAGGTCCCCCACGCCCCTGCCCGTGCGCCCAGCGGCGCGGGGCGGTGGGCGACAGTGGCGGCTGCAGCACACCGCAAGCTGGGCGGGATTTTTTTCTTATTTCTTCCCACCTTTTCCTCATCCGCGGGCCGCGCGCTGCCCGCAATGCTCATGGTAGAGCTGGGTCTTTAACTTGGCACGGGGAAAGGAGTAAAGAGAGAAGCAGCCGGGACGGGAGGAAAGGAGGAGGGTAGCCGGGGCTCGGGGGGCTCAGCGAGGGCGGCCGGCACCTGCCCCCGCCAGCGGCGCGGGGAGTCCCGGAACCCCGGACTTACTTTCTGGGGGTCGGCGTAGGTGCCCAGCCCCAAGAGCGGGATGCTGTTGCCGTCGCTCAGCGGAATGCGGTGGCTCTCGGCGGTGAGGTTCATCGTGCTGGCAGGTAGGGCCGCCCCGGACCTGGGGCTGACTCTGCAGGGGGCGGGAGCCGCCGCTTCGCAGCCAACCGCGGTCCCTGGCACCGGCACCCACCGACGGCTGGACGGAGCAAACCGGCGGTGGCTCTGGGGGGACCGAGGGACGAACTGCCTTCTCCTGCCGCCGGGGAGCGCCTTTTTGGGGGGCTGAGCCACGTGTGCCCGCGGCTGCCCTGCACCGCGCCCCGCCG